>OX422140.1:281691392-282242395 GCA_949129095.1 Volucella bombylans
CTAGTTGGTTTTAATTTTCCTTTTTTATTTGTGAATAGTTTAATATCTTTAACAATTTCACCTAAGCTTTCCTTGGGTTTATCTCCTAGACCTTTAAATTTTATTATTCTACTTGTGTCAACTTCACGCTTATAAACACTATTCGCACAAATCATGCATATTTCCGCCCCTGTATCGATGATTAATTTTTTTATATCCCCGTTTATTAACGCATTTATGTGTGGACTTTCTGGGTTACCTAACTCGTTTAATACTGCATAATCTTTTATTGTCCTCACATTTGGTTCGTTCTTGAAATCTTTTTTGCCTGTCTTCTGGTTTGCATTTGAACTAGAAACTGAGTCAGTACTTGTATTATGATCCCTAGAACTATGATTCTCTTTTTGTTTTCTTGGAAGCCGGAAATTCCTTGAGATATGGCCTTTCTTTCCGCAATTAAAACATTTAATTTCTGTGTAGTTCACCTTAGCTAAATTTCTGTTCGAGTAATCTTTATTTATGTTAATTTTAAATAAATTGAGTCTCTGCTCTTCTTCTTGAGCACATCGACTTGCCTCCGCTAAAGTGTTGGGCTTTTGCGTTACTACATACGCACCTAATTTTTCGTGTAATCCATTTATAAATACTGTGAGAAGACTCATCTTTAATGTAATTTAAATGTCCTTTTGAGTCATTTTCTTTAACGTCATACAGTTTGCTTTGCATTAACCGTCGTTCTAATGTTTCTACTCTTTGTGTGTATAACATTACTGTTTCATCTTTCTTTTGCCTAATACTTATTAGTTCTCTATGCAATTGAAGGCTACTATGTGGTTCCCTGAAGACACGATATAATTCCTTCTTAAGAGATTCCCAATCCGTTATTTCCTTATTCATTAGAATGGTCGTAGCATTGTCACGAATCCTAGTTTTAATGAATTTAAAAAGGATAACTTTTTGGCTTACTGAGGCCAACTCGATTGCGTCGTTGCACGCATTTACAAAACTGAACACCTCTTCACTACTACTATTAAAAGTAGGAATGAAGGATGTTAATACGTTTATTTGGATTTCCGACATTTTTATGTTTCGCGGAAATTGTCTTAACTCACTTATACTATACTGTTCTACACTGAATTCTGTGTCGCTATTTATGTCACTATCACTACCACTGACTGACATAAAGGCCTCCCTAGTCACCCAATTAGATAGTAAAATTCTATACCTGCCTTCCGTATTTTCTATCCAAGTTAAACTTCTTTCTACTTCCTCTCCTGAAGGGAGTTTTATTTTAAACATCTATTTGAAGATGTGGAGTTCACTCACTATTTCCCTTACTTAAGAACCAATTATAGTCACAATATTATTGTCAATAAACTTACATCAAAAGTGTAAAAATATTCTGGTTCATTTTCTGTATTTCTGGATCTGGATTCTGGATCTCACACTAGATCTCTCACTGGATTTTTCACTTTTGAAAGGAATGTTTCACTTATGAATAAATTGTTTCACTGTCTTTATGGTTTGGTTTTTGTTTTTTTTCTCTCTTTTTTTTTTACTTTTCACTCTTCTCTTTGTTAAAGTACTTTATTAGAGACACTTGCGTATGTTATGCCTGATCTGGCATAGTTCTTTTAATTGTACCTTAACTCACACGCGGGCTGATTGTATGGGAAGGGTTTTTTCCATCTGCTTTACCTTTGTGTATTTGGAATTGGAAAAAATGATAGTGCAGTTGAGCACTAGCATAAACAACGAAAGAAAAAGCTCAAAAGCGAAACCAAAACGACGAACAAGTGACCACGATCAACCAAATCGAACGAATAAGTGACGACGATTCACAAAAAATAAAGTAATTTAAATGCACAACAGATTTTAGGTGTATTCAAGGTTTTATTTTTATCTCATGTAAGGTTGCTATCGAAATGAACTCACAGAGTCATTCTACTGTAAGTTTTTATAGCTGCAATCTGCTAAGATTGCAGTTTTTTGCCCGTGGGAAATGGTATTAGCAACAATTCCCATTTTTTGTTGCAATGTTGACTCAAAATGTTGACTCTTCATGCAGGCTCTCCGTAACAATATACGAGTACATATGTGATTTGAGTCTAAAATTTTGACAATAGAACTTTGATAATTCCTGTGTGGGCGTTGATAGCAGGTGTGTTTGTTTTGGTCGATCTGGAACATGTTCTAGGTCGAACATTCTCCGCCACCGTTGAACGGAGTTCTCAGCTTGACCTCTTGGTTTTTTTCTGCAATACTACAATGGAATTCAAAATTTCTTCATTTGCTCGTTGACGACTCTGGTACCTTCGCGACATGCAAAGAAAAAGGCGATTAATGAAATTAAACGAGAAAAAAAAAAGACAATTGGGACGAAAACAAAACGACAGAAGAGGGAACTCGATGTTGGTTTGTTAACGTTGACGATGGACTGGAACTCAAAATCGGGTATGAAGGCTATTAAGTCCTATTAAGGTGGAAGGAGTTGTCGTTCCGTTGATCGGCGAGTTGTGAAGTCGGTGAACATGTTGTTTTTTTTTTTTGTTGAAATTATTAAATTGTCGTTTATTATTTATTTTTTTTATTTTTTTATTTTTTGTATAATTTACGCGCGCCTAAGGGGTTAGATACCCTTTTACTGTTGCCAGGGCGCGGGCGGAAAGATAGAAGGAGGAGAAAGGAAAATTGTTTTTGTAGTGGTTTGAAACTCAGGTGTGTTTGGTTACTATGTTTGCTCTCCAGGGGTGGGAGTCCGAATAGGACGGAGAGTTTTTTCTTTACTCAGAGTGATTCGAGGTATATCACAGTATTTTTCTTTTTCTGTGCTTGAAACTCTACAACAGTCAAATCTACGTGTCAGTGTTATGCCTTCACACGCAGAATTTTTCTGTCTGAGTTCCATTTACACAATGAAAAACTGACTTGCCATGGGCAGGATTCGAACCTGGACCCTCCGAGTGAGAAGCGTTTGCTACTACCACTACACCACGGCCACCCCCTGAATTGCTGGATTGATTATTAAATTTTTTTGCTTTGGTACATCGTGTGGTGTTGAAGAAAAAAAATTAAATAATTAATCAAGTGAAATCAAGGTCAAGTAGTGCCACTGCCGCTGATAAGGGATTATAGGAATTCGCGTCCATGGTAATCTGTTTATTTCCGTTAATTGCGCCGGGTAAAATCTACGCACTTTACTGCTTTCGTTCAGCGTGCATGTATGTATGTATGGGTGTATATTACTGATCGGGTCAGCTAAAATATGTATACATATTTCCCCTTTTTTGTATTATCTATGTGCTGTGGTGTGTAATTAATCGTAGATTATTATTTTGTTTTAAGTGTGAATTAAAAATGTTTGTTTATATGATGACAGTGGTGCATGAAAGATTCTGTTCTGTGAATTTAATGTTTTATATTATGCGTTGTATGACTTTATAATTATTATTATTATTTGGAATTTTTGGTTTATGTTTAGTGTTTGTGTTGAAATAAGTGTAGGTAAAGTTAATTTATATATATTTACTCCGTTTGTTGGATGCGGATATAGCACGACTTACATACGTATGCATGGTGTGATTGAAGTTTGCGTCCAAAATTAATATTTCGATAAATATGGACTGTAATTATTGTACTCGTATGTGTAAATAAATTTACGTACTGAAAATGAAAGTGCATTATAATGTTAATATCGGAATTGATTCGCGTGGTTAGAGTGAGTTGCAGATGAGTATGACGCGATTATTTTGGTATAATGTGTATTTATGGAAATGCGTGTTTATTGCATTTGCATTCTTAAGAGCTGTTTCTTTGGTTACAATTTTGTTTGAAGGAAGACAACAAATTTTAGCTGTAGGACGTCTAATTTCTCCGTTTTGAATTTTTAAAGTGACAACGCGTGTGAGATTGTCTGTTAATGATGCGGGCTAAGTTCCATTTCGACGGTGTCAGGCGTTCGTCCTTCACCAGGACGAGGTCACCAATCTATGGCTGGTGTTTGGTTTTATGCCATTTGGGTCGCTGCTGTTTGATGAAAATTCTGGATCAATTGTCACCGATTGAGAGAGCTGACCTTGGTTTCATTTTGATCTGGGTCAGGTATATTATATAGAGTCTCGCCTATTAGGAAGTGTCCAGGTGTAAGTGGTGTGAAATCGTCCGGGTCATTAATCATCGGGCAGAGCGGTCTCAAGTTTAAACACGCTTCCACTTACGTCAAAAACGTAGCAAGCTCCTCAAATGTAAAAACCTCGTTGCCGATGATCCGTCTCAAATGAAATTTGACGGATTTTACACCTGCTTCCGATAATCCGCCGAAATGCGGAGAAGCAGGTGGAATAAAATTCAACTTGGTAGCCCGATGCGCTGCCAAAACTGCCAGTTGCTTGGCCATACTGCAAAAAGATGCACACGAAACGCCTCCTGTGTCACTTGACGCGCTTATCATATCCAAACTACGACGAAGAACATGAATGGTCTTCAAAAGACTGCAAACAACATTTGAAAGCAAAGGAGATCTTAAAAGTCAAAACTATCAACAAATGCACAATTGCAGAAGCAAAACCCTTCCGTCCTCTCATTTCGAACCTTTTCAGCCATCGCTAGATCTGCATCGGACCCTTTTTCAAATAAATATAATGAAGGCTCTAGCATTAAACCAAAAACCCGCAAAACACCCACTCCGGTTATGACCCCCTCTCCGCCAAACCCAACCACAAACAATAAAAATGTTAATCAATTTGACAGTAATGTCGCACTATCTCACAAAGCAGTTTTAAACACTAATACCTCAACCAAAAACGACACACCCACCAATAATTCTCATGTACTCAACAAAAACAAATCTCTCCCTCACAGTAACGTAATACTCACTCTAATACCATAACAAAGCCAACGCGTATAGAACCTCCTCATTTGAGCTTTTTTTTTAGTTGTGAGAAATTAGAGAGGGAAGGAGGTTCTATTCGCGTTGGTATAATATTGTTATGGTATTAACATTTTTCAACGGTAACATACAAACAAAACAGAATCTATCCTCTCTCACTCTAACAAAACGAAAAATACAACAAATGTTAATTTTCCTTCACAATACCTTAATCCAAACCCCTTAATCACCAATAACATACCAACTATATCAGCAACTAATAACACTAACACACACCAAAGGATTATGTTATATTTCTAATTGCGAACCAGATTTCTGTCAATATGACGACACACTTTAATACAAATAATCAGTCCGAACGATCGGATTCTTACACTCGAGAATTGAATGATGTATCCTCTCCAAATAGGCCGATTGCTTCAGAATATGGTACGTCTAGTCTTTCTGATGATATACACTGTCAAAACTGCTACTCAGGCTTCTCGCATTATAAACCCAATTATAACGTAGATTAGTCAACCAAGCTTAAAAGTTCATCCTTTACAGTTCTACAATGGAATCTTTACGGAAACCTTAACACCTACTGTGAACTGCAACTCCTAATCAATGATCAGAAACCCTCAGTCATTTCTCTACAAGAGACACATATAGCATATAATACTAACACATTCTCACCTAGGAATTATTCTTCCATAACTACCACCCAAGCTAAATAAGGGGTCGGCATCCTCATCCATAAATCTATCACAGTGAATAAAGTTACGAAATACAGTTCCGATATATGTAGCTGCAATTGCAATTGAAATTGAGTGGAAAACAAAACTAACAATTTAAGTTTTCAGTTTTAAATGCATTTTATTTTCTTAATCATTAACTCTTACATAGTAACAAAAAATGCTTAAATGCTAGCTTAAAAATTTTTGTCTTTCGACTTATTTGTATACTTAAGGCTAGAAAAAAAAAATTGTTAACAAAAAACTTAGCATATGGCCATTTTTTTTATTTTTTATAAAAACTTAATATCTAACTTAAAATAAATAAGCCTTAGTCTATCTAACCTACATACACAATACACACATACACACACATAGACATTATACTCAATAATATACATACATTAGTACGAGTATATACCTTTGTATATACTAACATATGTATATATTATTATGTATATATATAATAATAATTATGTATATATTGTTGCGGAGTCCAGAAGGTTAGAAAAGAAAATGGTTAGGTAAGAATAAGTTATAATGAGTTGAATACCAGCAGAAGTTCGGCCACCACGATCCATGTTGATAAATAAAATGACAACCATAAGGTAATGTTTGATTCAACGAACAGCCTGAAAATAACTCAACGAGACGCCATGTTGGTTTATAGCAGTGAGCGAGGGGTTCCATTTTATGGATGAGCAAAAGGAAATAGTAGCGGACATGATCAAAGAAATTTGAGTGAGGAGAAGTCGTTACTGCCGTTGGGACTCCTCCAGCTTGAAACAGAAAGTAAGAAAAACTGTAGAAGCAGATACGGGAATTTTGAATGAGAAACGGCAAGAAAAACCGACGTTTGCTGGCCGCAGATTTTTTCCGTTGAGACGAGTTCGGCGGAGACCCTAAAGAGACCAGTCAAGAAGAAAAAATAATCACGGGTGAATTTAAAAAGAAGTAAAAGAATTAAATAAAGAAAGAAAAAAAAACCCTCTCGGGAATTAGAGACATTGTCGTTTTTTTTTCTGTTTGCTTCTGTGTTGATATCCTTCGAGTGTGTTTAACAAGGCGCATACCGTGATAGCGGAAGGTAACAATATATAATATTATATTATACGAGTATAATATACATATATTAGTTTATACCTTTGTATATACTAACATATGTATATATTTCTTAAATGCTAAAAGCTAACAATTATCTCCATATACATTCACAGACAGACAATTGCTCATTATTAGGTATACGCGATTTTCTGTCGTAGCGATAGAAAAATCGTGGTCGCAAAAAAATATGACCATGCACGCACTTGTGGTTTTCTGTCGCACGATTATTCAGCCGCGGAAAAATAGAACACACAGTTTTAATGCCAATACACACATATGCGATCAAATAATCGCAACGGTTAACGAGCTGTAGTTTGTTGTCGATTGTTTCAGCGCAAAATAAACTGTATCATATGGATGAGCATAAACACTTGCGCACTTGCGACTTACTTGTTGATTAAATTTATGCAGTTTGCAGTCTTATTTGAGTTTAATTAAATAATAAATAAATAAATAAAAGTACTTAGCTTGTTTTTGAAGTATTAACTAACATGGGTTTACCTCTATCTCACAGATAAACGTTCATCAGTTGATATAGATTTCCGCCATGTTGTGTGCTGGTATTGTATTCTGGGTCCTATTAATTGAAATAATTCATCAAAACTTTTGCCACTTATTCTATAGTACTACATAAATTTTTTTGAGTGTTCTTTTAAATTACGATGAATTTTATGAAACTGTCCCTTAAGTAGTCTTTCACTTATAACGGGATGGACCCAATATTTTCTTTTACGTTCTTTTTTAGATTTTAAGCGCAACAAAAGAGTAACAATACAAAATTTCCCCGTAAAATCCATTACTAACAACATTTCAAAGTTGCACAATAATTCCCGTCTATTAACAACGCACCTGGTACTGTCTCTCATTGGAGGTAGCGGTTGAATTTGTGCTAGTATTTGTACTATCATGTAAGTCAACGGAATACAAATCGTCGTTGGAAAGGAAAATATTGTGTAAAACACAAGCGCTCACCATGAGATTTGCAACTGCGCGTAGATTTGTCTTTTCTGTAAATTTATGTAGCCCCCGAAAACGTCCTTTGAGCAGACCAAAAGTGTTTTCAACAACGATTCTTGTTGCAGAATCTTATTAAAATTGTTTTGAGACTCCATCAGGTTTCCATAGTCCTTGAAAGGTGGTACTGACCAGCTTGTTGGTGAATAAGCGGAATCACCAATTATATAACTTTCAATCGGAAATAAATCTTGAAAGTTGGTCTGCGCTCTTGCGTAGAGGTTTGATCTCCAAAGCACTCTTTTGTTATGAAGAGAGCCCGGCTCTCCGCAGGCTATGTCAGTAACCTGCTTGTTTGCATCAACGGCAGCTTGCAAAATTAGGCTGTACCATTACTTTCTGTTGAAATAGCATTCTTTGCGAAGTTTGGAGGCTTTAATTGCCCCAATAACTCCAGGAATTCCTTTTTTCTGTTGAAATTTAGCTTGAGTCTCTTGTGCAGCAGCTCCTTGTGGCCATTTAACAAACTCATGACTAATTTTTATGAGGCAAGAAATAACCCGTCGGACAGCAATCCATGCTGATGATCTGCAAACCCCGAAGAAGTTGCCAAGCTGCTTAAAAGTGACGGTGTTACTTATGTACCAGACATACATGTACACTGTTGTCCTGGGATTAATTCTAGTTCTTCCGCCGAACTCGATGAAAGTGACGTCACATATTCTAAATATCTAGCTGAAAAAACACAAAAACAAGTAAAAAGTATAGTCCGTTCGCATGTAAGAACAAAAAAGCAACATAGATATGATGTACTCCATGGTTTGACGCTGCATTCGCATATGTGACTTGAGGTCTTGCTCATTAAAAGAATTAATTGTTTTCACAAAATTGACACATTTGGGGTGTTCCTCGAATTCAAATTCACCGAAATCACTGGAACTGGAATTACTTATTAGTAATGAAAGCATTGGCTGAATTTCCTGGAAAATGTTGTTAAAATTCGCTGTTGAACTCGCCAGCAATAATCTATATAATTATAATATGTCATTCCATTAAAATTTACTTGAGCATTTTCTTCATTTTCCATCATTTTGCTATGTATATTTAAAAGCCAACAGACAAATTTACAAATCACAAAACAAAACCAAATAGATAAACAGAAATGTCATTTCGCGGTGCTTCCGAACTAATGTGTTGAAATTGCTTATCCTGGGTAGACGCTTTATTGGAAGTACTTTTTTAAGCCTATATAGAATACCAAAAAATACACCTATTATCTCAAAAATGTTGTTTTGTTCTTTAGGCCGTACGTGTAGATGTTCGTTTTATGACGTACCGTCCAAGCTTTTGGCTGCAGCGTCGAAAACAACTCGAAGCTTAGTTGTTAAACTAGACTCCTAAAGCGCTGCGTAATTGGGTACGAAGTAATGGAATAGGGCTGCTAGATAGAATTTTAGTAAAAGCGGGACACAGAGTCCCCAAAATCGGGACAAATAGGGACAGATTGGAACTGTAGAAATCATAAAACGCAATTAAGGATCGTACAATGATTTGTATTAAAGTACGTAGTTACACATTTATCACAAAAAAAAACTTCAGGAACTTAAAAAATTCATCTCATACATGAAATTGTAAAGAATAAAGAAGGAGTTAATCTACATGTTAAACATAATCTAATTGTCACTTGAACTTATTTTGGAAATGATTGTATATTCCTTTAAAAACCTACAAAAATTACAACTATAATCACAATTCATTTTAATAAGAAGTTCTGCGTCTAATGTGTCAATAGACAAACAACTCCTAGAGGTAATAAAAACCCAATATTTCTAATCGTTACAAAAATGAGCGTGTTCTGTTATTGACTGTTCTTCCTTTATATAATAATGAAATTTTTTATATGTATATACATATATATGCGATTTGACTCTAAAATTTTGATATTAGAACTTTGACAATTCATGTGTTGACGTTTATAGCAGGTGTGTTTGCTTTGGTCGATCTGGAACATGTTCTAGGTCGAAGGGTGATCCTACGGGATACTGTTTAACAGCTGAAAGGGATTTCGGGGTGATTCCTGTTCCTTCAGCTGCTTTCTGTTCAATAAAGCTTCCACACCTGATTGCATTACTTCCCTGTTTTTCGCCTTTTTCAAACTCTGCTTCCAAGTGTTCCGAAGATGGCAGTAGTATAGTTGGCCCAGCACCAGTTTCAAAAACAGGTTATGTAAGCTATCATTCGCGGTGTCTGTCAAATTTTGAAACTCGCTTTTCAGGGTCTATTGGTTGAAAGTTTTCAGAACTTTCGCACTCAATAACGGCAATAATTTTACAGATATCTAACTCTTTATGAGGAGTATTCACAGAAAGGAGCTCAACAACCCACTTACCAAGCACAGCATCTTCTTGGGATTGATCTTTAGCTAGCTTTCTTTTACTACCTGATTGCAGAAGACCACGTATTTAGCATTCATTACTATCAAGCAAACCAAAATTAATTTTTTTCACATAGTAATTCATAATTTTACAAAAAAATATGAAAAATACAAACTAACAATAAATTGAGCAAAATTAATATGTTTAAATCAAGAGAAAAAACAAAACTTTACTCACTAACTTGATTATTTTTTGTTTTTAACAATCAGAGTAGCTAATTGTTTTAGTCTCATAAATGAAAAAAAAATAAAAATTTCTAAGTACTTGAAAATGATAAAGCATATTTCAACTTTTCGTGATATAAAATTTCAAATGAAAGTTGAAGTCAAGTTGAATTCCTTGTGATCGAACCAAGCCTACACATTTTGACCACCTTCTCTTCATCATGATTTCAACAATATAAAAAAAGTTACTTAAAACGAGAGATGTCTTAGTTGCCACGGGAAATTAAAATCTGAAAATCTGAACGATCTCTATTAATTTCCTCTTACTGTATTCACAAACTCTTTAAAGGATTAAATAATGATGTTTGATCAATATTTAAATCTAGCTTCAAAGCTGAGATCCGAACTTTGGGAATCACACGAGAGGAAACGATCATGATATCTTCCCACCAATCAAAATTCTCTCACATAATACTAAACCGAACCGAACGATAACATGAGCCATTAAAGTATCTTACTCTTATCAAATTATAGAACTCTAGCATATACTTAGCTACTCATCAATTTATTATATTTTTTCTTGCACTGTTTTTCGGCTCTATCGGTCGACAACACAAGAACGCAACAGCTTGCCCACTTTACGGATCTCACAAATCGCCCACACCTGGGCTCTCTCATTTGTCGTTCCGGCCTAGCTCAGCCTGCGTGCATATGTATACATAAATGAAATTTAAAAAATGTATAAGGTTTTGACAAAATTTTTAAATTGAGCTCTATTTAAATAAACGTGCAAGAGGTTACTAAGGCTTTGACGGTTCTAGTAAGCGGTTCGTCCGTGCCATAATTCGTTCTGTGGTATTCCACAAAAAGAAGATGCCGTGTTCTCAATGACCATACAGGGACAAGAAGTCCTATTTTTGATAATAGAATATGACATCTTATATGATAACCGAGAAGGTCTCGCCTTTAGCGATTTTAAGCCAAGGAGTAAACATCTTGATTTATAATTGAGGCAAAAGTTACAATGCATTCTACAAAAAATTAATGTTGTGAGTCGATTTTGAACACGTTCAATTCGGTCGGAGTCAGAAGAGAGATTGGGATTAAAAATCACAGCTGGGTATTCCAGATAAGGTCTAACAAGGACGGAGTATAATGACAGGAAAGAAAATGTATCCGAAAAGCTTTTGCTATTTCTCTTAATAAAACCTATAGCTGAATAAGCTTTGGATAAAGTAGGATTCTAGTGAACTCCAAAAGAAAAAGTAAGCATGCCAAATTGACTGAAAAGCAGCCTGCGTTGGTCAATAGGCACGGGCCGATCCTTTTGTATGACAATGCTAGACCCCATACCTCACAAATAACGGTGTAAAAATTGTTGCAGTTGGGATTTTAAATTCTTGCGAACCCACCGTACTCTCCTGATATTTACCCAACGGATTACCATCTTTTCCGCAATTCATTTTGCCGGCAGAAAGTTTTCCGGAACCGAGGAGAGATCATAAAAGCCTTTGAAGATTTCCTTGCCTCAAAAAGTCAGCACTTCTACGAAAAAGGTATATTTGACCTTGTATCATGTTGGAAGAATGTCATAGATGCCTAGGACCCTATTTTGATTGAATAAAAATTTACGGAAAATTACTATTGGCTTTTAAATGTTTACTATAAAATCGGAAATTTCAACGACAATATATTTAGGAAATTTAAGAACAAAAAAATTATTATCATCTTTAAACATGGGAAGTACTTTGCCATTTAAGAAGTCACAAATCTGTATTTATGACATCATTATAAACATCCATCTTCAAAGAATATTTTCACACATTGAAATATAATAACTTAATCCCATAAGTGCGTGACCTCCACCCAATAATCAAGATGTTGCTTATTCACGAGACTTGTCCTTCGCGGAAAAAACAAAAAGGGTGCAAGATAAATCTCTCTGTAGAAGAGATAGATTAATATTGTAATTATACCTGCATATATCGTAGGTCTAGTTTTGTAAGTTAGTCTTTAATAGCGTTCTCGTTTGGGTTTTTTTTTTTTGTGCTCCGGAACACAAAAGTGACATAAAACTTTTTCCCCTAATTTTTTCAGAATCAAAATTTTGTTTTTTCTAGTTTTAATTTCAGAATCCAAATTTCTCTCCTGGATTTTATGTCAAAGTGTACTAACACATATAAATATGTATAAACTTCAAATACAATAGTATTTTGTGTCGAACTAGATTTCTGTTTTCATGCAATCGGCTGTGTTTAGCCAATTTATTATTCCGAGTGTACAAATTCGTTAGTATTCCATCGGAATCAAAATCGGAGTATAAAAAAAAGAAGCCTTCTGCCTGCCCAAATGATAATGTCGGAGAGAGAGATTAGATAGATATGGTAAGTCTGGTTTTGTAAGTTAGTCTTTAAGTTTTTGGTAGTCAGTAGATAAAAGTATGTGGTTTTATTTAAAGTCTAGTTAAACCACATAATTATATATGAAGGAATCTATATCCATTGTTTAATCGCCCCGAATTGTTAAGCCATTCTTTCATGTTATCATAACGAAAATTATACATTAACCACCATAAGTGCTATGTAAATGGGTTTGTTAAACTTAGTCGTTCCGTTTTAATTTAATCCCTTAACTCTTTATGTCGAGTATACTAAATATAAAAAAAAATACAATTCGTATTATCAATCAATTTCTCAAGAAGGGCCAATAAAGATCTTTTAAAAATTAGAAATTTTAGAATATTTGTTACTCTGGCAACTTTATTTATTTGTTTACAAAGCTTGTATTTATTAAACTGAATTAACTAAATAACTCTGTTTTCGTCGAGTATACCCGTCTTCGCTGTAAAAATTATTAACCACACAGAAAAAGGATTTCGTAAAAATATTAAACGGTTAAACGGTTAAAAAGCAGGCATATCCGGTGAGAATATGCACTGACTATGAAAATTTACGTTTACAGTTAAATCTTTAGCATTCCTTTGAGATCGGATTTTTTTACTACGTATTTTCACCATAAACGTTGTTATTCATTACCTTGAAGAAATTGTATTAAGCTAAATATATTTCATCAATCAGCTAGATTGACTCACCGGTAACTCTCTATGTACTTGTACTTTAGTAAGAATTCTTCAACAAAATATCATATTTTCTCTTTGAATTGAGGTTAGCTGTGGAAACTTAACTCCAGCTGTTATATTGTACATAATATTCTCAGGATAAAATGAAAGATCATTATGTTTATCGTGAAGATTTGTTAGATTAGTTATATCTGTAATACTTCCTGGACAAATTTTACACAATTTTTTTTAATATTGAAATTATACTCAGTAGTACATAAGATATACATACCATATGTATGTTATATATTTCTATCAACATTGCTTATTTGCTGTGGTATGGCGATCATTACACTATGTCAGTGTCTCGAATACCTCCTCGAATGCCTTTGTAAAATAAGTTGTACTGGGTGGGACAAAAGTAATGTCATAATGTAAATGTGCCATAATTTTTGCAAATGGCGTCAAGTGTCACGTTTATTTGTACATAGATAGGGAATTAGTTGACAGCAAGCAATGGAGCGATACACATTTGAAGAACGCGGAATTATTGTTAATGCGTGAATTTCGTCTTCATTTTCGCCGTTGTCCTGCATCATGTGCCCGGGCAATTAAACGTGTGGATGAGCGTCTCGTACAAACTGGGTCCACTAGAGATGTCGTAAGATGTGGGCGTCCCCGTATTGAACGAGAATATTACTGCCGCAGCCGAGAACGTCCGAGGGAGTCCGCAAATATCGATGAAACAACGATGCTCACAATTTGGCATCAGCACACATTCGTTGCGTTGAAGAGACATGAAGATGTTCCTTTATAAAGTGCAAACCGTTTACCAATTGCTACCTTCTGCCCGTAAAGTGAGGTTAACTTACTCCCATGATTTGGCAAAAATGGTGCAAGAAGAGCGAAATCATGAATCCAAAATCTTAATAATCTACATTTTTTGTCTATTACTCTTTATCTTAATAATCACATGGAAACCCCCCTTTCCTAAGCGTTACGTTGTATGATTTGTCATTTTATTTAGACAAAAAAAATAGTTTTTTCCAATTGTTATGTTTCAGCAGCTGCCAAAGTTACCAATGAAATCCAGCTGACAAACATTTCAGTAACATTTACCATTTCATCATGCATCGCTTTACGCTTGCCAAACGTGCGGAAATTATTAAAATATATTATCGAATTTCCGGCTCAGTTGCAAATATGAAACGTGAATTTCGTCGTGAGGTCGGTCGTCATCATGGCTTCATCATTCGTCGCACCATGGAAAAGTTTGAGGGTGAGTACAGTCTTTTGGATCTTAAGCCACTAACCAGGCATAGGCGCCGTAGCGGCCATTATCGAAGAAGACCCAGAAATTTTGCTTCACTATCACAAAGTAAATGAACTTATAAAACAAACAAATTGGCAACATATGCTTACGGAAAATAATGTCGAAAAACTGTACACGAACTTTGCACATAAAATCATCTGCATTTACACTGAATCAAGTAAAACAAAAACTGGGAAAAAATAGAAAATAAAAGCTGTGAATTAATTAAATTATGTAAGAAAGGAGACAAGTATCATGGGAGATGGAAGAACACTCAAAGTAGTGGAAGTTACGCATTTGAGTACAAAAACTTCCGAAATTTTGTCAGTGAAAAATTAGGGAAATTAAAGCCAAACAACGATTTTTAAGCTCTCGGAATGATCTTAGGAAAACGTGGAATATTATTAATGAACTTCTGCTAAAAAAGAAAACCTCAATTAATGAAATAATAAGAAATAATTTTACAAACAGTGATGAAAATTTAACTAGTATTGTGGAGAAGTTTACAAAGCAGTTCTCAAACCAAACATCAGCAATCAGCAATCGTACACATATGTCATATCAAAACATCAAAGCACGGGAATTTGCAACTCCAGCAGAGTATTAACATAGAGGAAGCCAGTGAACAATAAATATTTCGAATGTTGTGTTACTTGAAGAAAAACAACGTTCCTGGAGCGAATAACATTAGACCTACATACAAATGACAATAAAGCGAAGTACTACAGAAGCCCATATTCCACGAGAAACAGGTGCAATTAAAACCTTCCTATGCTTAAAATGAAACCGCAGAGAATTAAAATATAAGTAATGTATGAACTTTATTCATAAAAATTGTATCAGAAGTCCCAATTTTATCAACCATCTGCAGACAAGCATTTTGCTTTGTGGGTAAAAAACAGTATATATGTATTAAGTGTGTAAATAAAGTTATTATAAGCTCTTATATTATACGAGTACAAAAAAGTAAGTACTTATATAGACATCTTCAGAGTATGATAAAATAGTCCAATAATATTGTATTTGATATTACATTCATTTCTTTCGTACCCAAAAACATTCATACTAATATTAGAGTTATAGGTTTAATCAAGGTGACTCCAATCTGTACATAATACTCACCCCCTTCTACCAAATAATATCATAAACATACCATCCTCCTACATCGCCCATTAACATGGCTTGACATTTTTGGTATTTTCATGGTTAGCACCAAGATCATACCCAGAAAAATTATTCAAAATTCAGAGAAAACACAGAATTATGATATGCCGAAACTCATTCAACCAACGAAAAAATACTGAAACGATTCCTATTCAGTTACGAGCGTCGTCGCTATGCAGTGATAAAAACCCAAACATTTTTCACCTAATTAGAGAAGCTGGGTTAAGCGCAATCTCAGACAACAAACATTCTACTACCTCTCACTCTAATTAAAAGCTCTTATAGAGCAACCATGGTGTTTGTATTTACCGGGGATAATATCTGAAAACTCTCAGTTTTGATGATATTTTGTTTTTAAGAAATAAAAATTAATTCCATATGATGAAACTTTTTTTTAGTTCATTTATTGCATAAAATTATGTAAAAGGTAAGATACTAACATAATAAAAATCCAAAGACAATTCACTGTTTCTGTCATTCTCATTACCTAAAGTAATAACCTTTTCCTCTGTTGCTCTCTTGGCAATCCCACATCTTAGGCCCAAATTCGACATGTTGGACACATCTAAGCCATCTTTCATATCAACCTTTTATGGTTTCGCTTGATATGTAGGGTGACCAGATAGCAATGATAGTTTTTCCAATTGATATGTTTCAGCAGCTATCAAAGCTACCAATGCCATCTATTAAAATGTTCAATAAGGTTTGCAATTTCATCGTGTAACATTATCGAAATTCCGGCTCAGTTATAAATATGCAACGTGAATTTCAACGTGAAGTCGGCCGTCTTCATGGTTTGAGCGTGGGTACAATCTTTTTGATCTTAAGCTTTCAACCACACAGAGATTGGTGCGAAATGATGAAAATATAGCCGTCGTAGCGGACAGTATCGAAGAAGACACAGAAATGTCGATTCGGCGCCGATCAGCTGAATTGGGCATCGCCAGAGAGTCAACCCAGCTTTGCGGTTGGATTCGGGCCTATATCCGTATAATATTGTGCTGGCTGAAGAATTGAGGCCAGAGTACCATAGACATCGCTGTGAGTTCGCTAATTGGGCGCTGGAAATGTAGACCGGAGATCCGGATTTTGGCCAAAAAATCATATTCTCAGAAGAGGCCCATTTTTGGCTCAGCGAGGAAATGACGAAGAAGACACTGTTACCGTGAATGGTCTCAAGTATAAAGCGATGTTTACCAAGTTTCTGTGGTCAGAGCTCGACAACATCGATATATCCGAGATGTGGTTCCAACGAGATAGCGCTACATGCCATACAAGCGACGCAACTCTCGAAGTTGTGAAGGAGAAATTTGGCGACTGGGTCATCTCACGGCGAGCGTTTTCTCTGGGGTTCGTCGAGTCTATGTTAACAAGCCAACCACTTTGGACGAGCTTGAGGCCAACATTCGACACGCTATTGCCGGAATAACGCTGCACATATTGGACCACGTCATCAAAAATTGGGACGACAGCTTGAAGCACTGCCAGCGAAGCCGAGGCGGATATTTGAATGATGTGTTATTCCACACATAATGGCATGAACGTACCTTCAAAATAAAGCCAGAATTAATTTTATATTTGACACCGTTGTTGCTTTATTTAATTTTTTTTCTCTATTGTTCTTTTCTGGTTACCCTTTCTTAGGGCAGCGTCTTCAAAATAAAGCTAGAATTAATTTTATATCTGACACCGTTGTTGCTTTATTTTTTTTTTTCTCTATCGTTCTTATCTGGTCACCCTTTATTAGGGTAGCAATCGTGTCCTTCGTGTTCTGCCAACTGAGCAATTTCGTCTACCTCATGGAAATCAAGTTTGACCTTGTGGAGTTTGACAATATCCAGTAATTTAGCCTAGACCTTTTGTTCTTCGATAGGTATGATCCCCGCGATAATGGCCCTGTTTTTTTGAAGATCATTTCCATATGAATCCTGTTAAGCTTCCAGTGTGGGCGATTACACTGGTTTACAAAATGAAATTTTTTTCATTTACATTTGATGACAGGTGGTGATTTTTTTTTATTGAAAAAAAAAATTAATCCTGATTTGGATTCAGTGGGAGAAAAATCAAAATAGTATTTTTTTAATTTTTGTGACCTGTTTTTACTTTAAAACCCATGTCTCCGATTTGCACGTTCTTGGTACCAAATGAAAGACATTGATGAACAACTGCATATAACGCATATTTTATTAATTTTTTTAGCTGTTTAAAAGGTATCGATGAAAATAGGCCCGATTTTTTTAAAAATAAAATTTTAAAGATGATTCTGTGACCACTGAAAAACAAAAAAACACGAGAATTTCTGTGCTTAAAGGATTCGAATAATTTCTGTTTCATGTGTGGTAATTTTGTCCCGAGGCTTCTATTTGCCTCGTTCACGCTTTTCATTAAAAACCGGATTCATATAAACAGAATTATTGCAATATTTTGGAACAGAACCTGCTACTTTTCATGAGCGATAGACACCAAACAATCTGTGTTTGTTGTATCATATAACTCTTACAGCGTGGACTTCTTGTTCAACACAGTAAGTTTAAATTTATACATACACATTGTTGATGATTTCATATGATTATTTTTTAAAAACTGAACCACAGGCACCCGTCTTCAAGATAAGTTCACCCAAGAGACCTGTACTGCAAATTTTTATTGTACGAATATATAGTACTCGTATTTCGGATTTTTAAGAAGGTTAACAACTATTTCAGGGAGCGACCAAACATAATGGTCGGAGATATTGTGATAGTAAAGGAGCACAATATTCATCCATCTTTCTTGATACTCGCTTGGGTTCAAGGACTACATACGGGTTCGGATGGTCTAACGCGGGTGGTCAACATTAAGAGCGGTGCCTTGAAACGTCCGATCGCAAAATTATCCCCCTTACTAATTTCGAATTCGTAAAAGAAATCCTTGAACTATAAAACTGTACCACCAAACTACGAGGGGCGTTCAATAAATTCTCGGTATCGATATGAAGGAAAATGCGAATTCAATTTAAATTGTTTTTATTTTCCAATATAATCTCCCCTAACATCAATGCATTTGTTACATCTTGAGATAAACTTTTTTAAACCCTCAAAAAAATAAATTTCCTCTTTCTCTGCAGAATACCCATTTATTGCCGACTTGAGTTCTTCATCATCCGAAAATATTTTTCCACGAAGACATTTTTTCAAATCCGGAAACAGGAAATAATCACTAGGGGCAAGGTCTGGACTATAGGGTGGGTGTTGGATTTCTTCGAAACCACAATCTCGCGCAGCAGCCTTGGAAACTCGCGCCGTGTGAACAGGAGCGTTGTCATGAAGAAGCAACACACCCGCTGCGAGTTTACCCCGTCTTTTCTTTTTAATTTCCTCCCGCAAATTATGCAAAGTGGAAGCGTAGGATGTGGCGTTGATGGTTCCACCATTTTTTTTTGTACTCAATGAGCAAGATTCCCTTTGAGTCCCAAAAAACTGTGGCCATGAGCTTCCCGGCAGACGGAGTGACTTTGAACTTCTTCGGGGGGTCTGTTCCTTTTTTATGCCACTATGGACTCTTGTTTGCTTTCAGGGTCATAGTGGTGGACCCATGTTTCGTCCCCATTAACAATTCGATCCATAAAACCGTCCGCGTTCTCACTAAACATCTCCAAAAGCTCTCTACAGCATGCGATTCTCACTTCTTTCTGAGGCGCTGTGAGCATTCGTGGCACCCACCTTGCACTAACCTTTGAAAGGTTAAGATGGTCATGAAGAATGGTGTGAATGGTACCAATTGAAAGCTTGGTGATCTCAGCCATCATTTTCACCTTTATTCGGGCATCCTCAAGAACAAGTTTTTCGACTTCTTTGATGCTTTCTCCCGTACAAGCAGTAGCCGGGGCGCCGGAGAGGGGGTCGTCTTCAATGCTCTCTCTGCCTCTCTTGAACTCACTTGACCACTTTTGCACAGTTGATAATGAAGGTGCGGAACCCTGGTAAACAGCCACCATCTCTTCATGAATAGTTTTTTGACTTCTTCCTTGCTTAGTGAGAAATTTAATTACAGCGCGATGCTCAATTTTCACCATCATCATCTCAGTTGCCATTATGATTCTGTTTAACTAGAGATAAAACGCGAATTAATAATCACATTTATATGAAATTTTACATGAATGCACTAAAATAATAGTATTAATTGATAAATAAGCCAATTTATATATACAACCACAGCTTCACCCCGATACCGAGAATATGTTGAACGCCCCTCGTATATCATCTATCGAAATCTAACTTATAATACAAAGTCATTGGTACAATATTATACGGCAATACAGTCATAATTTCGTATATTCAAAAACCAACCCATGGGAGATCACCTTCTCAATTGACGATGTCAGATCTAACAGCTAAATATCTTGGTTTCTTTTAATTGTATACACTTTTCATGTTAGCAAAATCCAGTGTTTTGTTTTTCCCAATAACCGGCATCAAGAAAGCATTCCCATTGTGTTAATACAAGCCGCGCCCGAAAGATTTTCTTTAAATGTTGAATTTTCCTAAAAACTTAACACGTGCTCAGGCATTTTAAGTATAGTAATATCCACTTGAGTGTTAAGTTCTTTTAAAGAAAAAAAAAATCTATATCAATGACTGACACAACTTTACACTCCGGAGGAGGGGAGAACGTTCGTTACTGTTCCAGGTACAGGAGAAGGAGAATTAACCAAACCCATTCCCGTTCGAAAATTAAATTATTATGTACAATACTTTTTACATTGTAAGGCAACTTGAGATGTGAGACGCGCACTCAGCAAATTTTAGAATGGGAAAGTACAGAATTTATTAATCGTGCGCATAACTTAGGCGTTTAATATAAAAAGTGTTTGAGGCAATCTGAGATGCGACGTGAGCATTCAACAAATTTTAGGGTCTTTTTTGTCTACATTGTAGTCACTAAAATTAAAAATCTCAGATTTAATGTTTAATATATAATTAACTGGTGGTTCATCCCGAGTCTCAAGACTGACGCATAGATGGCGACTTTAATAATATATCTATACGATTTATAGTTACTACCAACTTCAGACAATACGTGTCCAAATTTTACGATATTTCGACTACTTGTCATCGAGATATTGAAGTTTAAGTGACACACCTTTTTATATTTACAAAACCACGGAAAAAAAAATGAATATCGTACGTTCGTCGAAAGCATCCAAATTGTGGGCCTCAGCGCACAAAACAAAAAAAAATCCACAAAATCGTTTTGAACAACTGTAAACGTGAGATAGCTGACATAGTAAAGATATCAATAGACCATGTACGAATATATCATATTTTGTATGAGTATTTGGGTATTTCAAAGCTCAGTTTGAAGTGTTAGCTGCGTTTTAACTAAAAACAACGTGTTTATGATTCAGAGCGCTATTTGGAGCTGTTGAAGCGAAATAAAAATAATTTCTTCTTGCGGTATGTGACAGTGAATGAAACATTTTTCCTATTACCTATTCGCATGAATCAAAAATATGGTCGCCGGAAAGTGATATGGCTCCTATGAAGATGTGATCGCCGAAAGTGAATCGTATTTTGAAGGGTTGGACAAATCGTTCAATAAGAAAGGAATGATGGTATCACTCTAGAAGGAGACTACAATAAAAAGCCTTTTCATGCTGTAAGTGTTTTTTGTTATCTGCGGATACAAGTAGTAGATTACACAAGTTTTGTTCGCAGTGATCTGGCTGATTACTTCTTGTTTACTTATGAATGTGAACTTTTTTAGTGTGCTACATCTACTAAGTTCGTTGTCTGCTAAATCAAAGAAATTCTGGTTATTGTAGTCTATTACCTTATAATCTGATGAAACTTCCAGTACTGGAGTTATTTTGAATAAGTCCTAGGGTGAAGGTTCTGTTACATGCAAGATTCCGCTAACGATGGCGTGAGTTCTATTAAGTTCTATTTGAGTGCGGTGAGAAGATCGTTCTACAATTATTAAGTTAATTTAGCCACAACGTTTTTAACAACCTTATGCAGGTGTCCTTGTATTATACGTTCTAGAAAATTACATAATTCACCTGTTGTGAGTCTAACGTAATGCGCTTCCATTTCTCTAAGGAGGTCATTCGATATCTGGTACGCTGCAAGGATTTGCAGCCCAACCTTATTAGCGTCAACTCTCTCACACCAAGTATACATCTTATTTGTCTCTTAAATAACTTTATTGGGTTTGGGTGTAAGTATGTCAAATCTGACAAGCACAAGAAAGCAAAATACAGATTTGACATACTTACACCCAAACTCAACTCAATGCAAGAATGATGAATTTCTTGTTTTAATAAGTCTTGGTCATGGTCTAAATTGTATATATACCAGCGTAGACTTTGTGGTTTTATTTTATATATATATATATATAATTTGCGCGCGCTGAAGGGATTTAAGTTTCCTTAAAATGCTTGCGCACAGCGCGAGCGAAATAAAATCAGGGAGGATGGAAAGAGAGGTACCGGTGAACGCTGGTTTTAAATGTTTGAAAGTTATAATGACTAGGGAATATAAAGCTAGACAGGGCATTCCATAAACCAACACCTTCCCGAACAATCTTCTATTGGTCGACCATAGTTCCAAATATATCAAGTTCACGTCCTATCGATGCCTTTTTCTCTTTGATATGTTGAGAAAAGTGAGACAATGTGTTTCTTCGCGAAACTCCATTGATATACTAACGTTTGGTTTTTTTTTATACAAGTTTTTTTTTTAATCATATGCTGTTTTGACACTGACAATTCCTTTCCGTTCGAAATCTTAACTGGCAGTCAGTATCATACTACGCTTGGACAACTTTGCGAAACATTTCAAACATATTTCAAAAGTGAGTGCTGTGTTGCCCAAACAGTGCATTTATTGAAAATAAGTTTTGGCCGAAATAAAGCACCTACCGCGCTTGCTACACGCAAGTTTGTGCAAAAATTTCGTGAGACTGGCTGGCTTACGTACAACACTTATGGTCCCCGTCTTCGTATGGTACGTACCGACGAGAATGTGGGTGCTGTGGCCGAGAGTGTTCGACTCGATCCAGGAAAATCGACTCGCCCACGTGGCTTATTTGAGCCACGGGACTGTATTCTAAATCCGAAGGCTCGGTGTTCGAGTTCCACCCATAAAAGCCTTTGAAGATTTCCTTGCCTCAAAAAGTCAGCACTTCTACGAAAAAGGTATATTTGACCTTGTATCATGTTGGAAGAATGTCATAGATGCCTAGGACCCTATTTTGATTGAATAAAAATTTACGGAAAATTACTATTGGCTTTTAAATGTTTACTATAAAATCGGAAATTTCAACGACAATATATTTAGGAAATTTAAGAACAAAAAAATTATTATCATCTTTAAACATGGGAAGTACTTTGCCATTTAAGAAGTCACAAATCTGTATTTATGACATCATTATAAACATCCATCTTCAAAGAATATTTTCACACATTGAAATATAATAACTTAATCCCATAAGTGCGTGACCTCCACCCAATAATCAAGATGTTGCTTATTCACGAGACTTGTCCTTCGCGGAAAAAACAAAAAGGGTGCAAGATAAATCTCTCTGTAGAAGAGATAGATTAATATTGTAATTATACCTGCATATATCGTAGGTCTAGTTTTGTAAGTTAGTCTTTAATAGCGTTCTCGTTTGGGTTTTTTTTTTTTGTGCTCCGGAACACAAAAGTGACATAAAACTTTTTCCCCTAATTTTTTCAGAATCAAAATTTTGTTTTTTCTAGTTTTAATTTCAGAATCCAAATTTCTCTCCTGGATTTTATGTCAAAGTGTACTAACACATATGAATATGTATAAACTTCAAATACAATAGTATTTTGTGTCGAACTAGATTTCTGTTTTCATGCAATCGGCTGTGTTTAGCCAATTTATTATTCCGAGTGTACAAATTCGTTAGTATTCCATCGGAATCAAAATCGGAGTATAAAAAAAAGAAGCCTTCTGCCTGCCCAAATGATAATGTCGGAGAGAGAGATTAGATAGATATGGTAAGTCTGGTTTTGTAAGTTAGTCTTTAAGTTTTTGGTAGTCAGTAGATAAAAGTATGTGGTTTTATTTAAAGTCTAGTTAAACCACATAATTATATATGAAGGAATCTATATCCATTGTTTAATCGCCCCGAATTGTTAAGCCATTCTTTCATGTTATCATAACGAAAATTATACATTAACCACCATAAGTGCTATGTAAATGGGTTTGTTAAACTTAGTCGTTCCGTTTTAATTTAATCCCTTAACTCTTTATGTCGAGTATACTAAATATAAAAAAAAATACAATTCGTATTATCAATCAATTTCTCAAGAAGGGCCAATAAAGATCTTTTAAAAATTAGAAATTTTAGAATATTTGTTACTCTGGCAACTTTATTTATTTGTTTACAAAGCTTGTATTTATTAAACTGAAATAACTAAATAACTCTGTTTTCGTCGAGTATACCCGTCTTCGCTGTAAAAATTATTAACCACACAGAAAAAGGTTTTCGTAAAAATATTAAACGGTTAAACGGTTAAAAAGCAGGCATATCCGGTGAGAATATGCACTGACTATGAAAATTTACGTTTACAGTTAAATCTTTAGCATTCCTTTGAGATCGGATTTTTTTACTACGTATTTTCACCATAAACGTTGCTATTCATTACCTTGAAGAAATTGTATTAAGCTAAATATATTTCATCAATCAATCAATCTAGCTGACTCACCGGTAACTCTCTATGTACTTGTACTTTAGTAAGAATTCTTCAACAAAATATCATATTTTCTCTTTGAATTGAGGTTAGCTGTGGAAACTTAACTCCAGCTGTTATATTGTACATAATATTCTCAGGATAAAAAGAAAGATCATTATGTTTATCGTGAAGATTTGTTAGATTAGTTATATCTGTAATACTTCCTGGAAAAATTTTACACAATTTTTTTTAATATTGAAATTATACTCAGTAGTACATAAGATATACATACCATATGTATGTTATATATTTCTATCAACATTGCTTATTTGCTGTGGTATGGCGATCATTACACTATGTCAGTGTCTCGAATACCTCCTCGAATGCCTATGTAAAATAAGTTGTACTGGGTGGGACAAAAGTAATGTCATAATGTAAATGTGCCATAATTTTTGCAAATGGCGTCAAGTGTCACGTTTATTTGTACATAGATAGGGAATTAGTTGACAGCAAGCAATGGAGCGATACACATTTGAAGAACGCGGAATTATTGTTAATGCGTGAATTTCGTCTTCATTTTCGCCGTTGTCCTGCATCATGTGCCCGGGCAATTAAACGTGTGGATGAGCGTCTCGTACAAACTGGGTCCACTAGAGATGTCGTAAGATGTGGGCGTCCCCGTATTGAACGAGAATATTACTGCCGCAGCCGAGAACGTCCGAGGGAGTCCGCAAATATCGATGAAACAACGATGCTCACAATTTGGCATCAGCACACATTCGTTGCGTTGAAGAGACATGAAGATGTTCCTTTATAAAGTGCAAACCGTTTACCAATTGCTACCTTCTGCCCGTAAAGTGAGGTTAACTTACTCCCATGATTTGGCAAAAATGGTGCAAGAAGAGCGAAATCATGAATCCAAAATCTTAATAATCTACATTTTTTGTCTATTACTCTTTATCTTAATAATCACATGGAAACCCCCCTTTCCTAAGCGTTACGTTGTATGATTTGTCATTTTATTTAGACAAAAAAAATAGTTTTTTCCAATTGTTATGTTTCAGCAGCTGCCAAAGTTACCAATGAAATCCAGCTGACAAACATTTACCATTTCATCATGCATCGCTTGCAAGCGTAAACGTGCGGAAATTATTAAAATATATTATCGAATTTCCGGCTCAGTTGCAAATATGAAACGTGAATTTCGTCGTGAGGTCGGTCGTCATCATGGCTTCATCATTCGTCGCACCATGGAAAAGTTTGAGGGTGAGTACAGTCTTTTGGATCTTAAGCCACTAACCAGGCATAGGCGCCGTAGCGGCCAGTATCGAAGAAGACCCAGAAATTTTGCTTCACTATCACAAAGTAAATGAACTTATAAAACAAACAAATTGGCAACATATGCTTACGGAAAATAATGTCGAAAAACTGTACACGAACTTTGCACATAAAATCATCTGCATTTACACTGAATCAAGTAAAACAAAAACTGGGAAAAAATAGAAAATAAAAGCTGTGAATTAATTAAATTATGTAAGAAAGGAGACAAGTATCATGGGAGATGGAAGAACACTCAAAGTAGTGGAAGTTACGCATTTGAGTACAAAAACTTCCGAAATTTTGTCAGTGAAAAATTAGGGAAATTAAAGCCAAACAACGATTTTTAAGCTCTCGGAATGATCTTAGGAAAACGTGGAATATTATTAATGAACTTCTGCTAAAAAAGAAAACCTCAATTAATGAAATAATAAGAAATAATTTTACAAACAGTGATGAAAATTTAACTAGTATTGTGGAGAAGTTTGCAAAGCAGTTCTCAAACCAAACATCAGCAATCAGCAATCGAACACATATGTCATATCAAAACATCAAAGCACGGGAATTTGCAACTCCAGCAGAGTATTAACATAGAGGAAGCCAGTGAACAATAAATATTTCGAATGTTGTGTTACTTGAAGAAAAACAACGTTCCTGGAGCGAATAACATTAGACCTACATACAAATGACAATAAAGCGAAGTACTACAGAAGCCCATATTCCACGAGAAACAGGTGCAATTAAAACCTTCCTATGCTTAAAATGAAACCGCAGAGAATTAAAATATAAGTAATGTATGAACTTTATTCATAAAAATTGTATCAGAAGTCCCAATTTTATCAACCATCTGCAGACAAGCATTTTGCTTTGTGGGTAAAAAACAGTATATATGTATTAAGTGTGTAAATAAAGTTATTATAAGCTCTTATATTATACGAGTACAAAAAAGTAAGTACTTATATAGACATCTTTAGAGTATGATAAAATAGTCCAATAATATTGTATTTGATATTACATTCATTTCTTTCGTACCCAAAAACATTCATACTAATATTAGAGTTATAGGTTTAATCAAGGTGACTCCAATCTGTACATAATACTCACCCCCTTCTACCAAATAATATCATAAACATACCATCCTCCTACATCGCCCATTAACATGGCTTGACATTTTTGGTATTTTCATGGTTAGCACCAAGATCATACCCAGAAAAATTATTCAAAATTCAGAGAAAACACAGAATTATGATATGCCGAAACTCATTCAACCAACGAAAAAATACTGAAACGATTCCTATTCAGTTACGAGCGTCGTCGCTATGCAGTGATAAAAACCCAAACATTTTTCACCCAATTAGAGAAGCTGGGTTAAGCGCAATCTCAGACAACAAACATTCTACTACCTCTCACTCTAATTAAAAGCTCTTATAGAGCAACCATGGTGTTTGTATTTACCGGGGATAATATCTGAAAACTCTCAGTTTTGATGATATTTTGTTTTTAAGAAATAAAAATTAATTCCATATGATGAAACTTTTTTTTAGTTCATTTATTGCATTAAATTATGTAAAAGGTAAGATACTAACATAATAAAAATCCAAAGACAATTCACTGTTTCTGTCATTCTCATTACCTAAAGTAATAACCTTTTCCTCTGTTGCTCTCTTGGCAATCCCACATCTTAGGCCCAAATTCGACATGTTGGACACATCTAAGCCATCTTTCATATCAACCTTTTATGGTTTCGCTTGATATGTAGGGTGACCAGATAGCAATGATAGTTTTTCCAATTGATATGTTTCAGCAGCTATCAAAGCTACCAATGCCATCTATTAAAATGTTAAATAAGGTTTGCAATTTCATCGTGTAACATTATCGAAATTCCGGCTCAGTTATAAATACGCAACGTGAATTTCAACGTGAAGTCGGTCGTCTTCATGGTTTGAGCGTGGGTACAATCTTTTTGATCTTAAGCTTTCAACCACACAGAGATTGGTGCGAAATGATGAAAATATAGCCGTCGTAGCGGACAGTATCGAAGAAGACACAGAAATGTCGATTCGGCGCTGATCAGCTGAATTGGGCATCGCCAGAGAGTCAACCCAGCTTTGCTGTTGGATTCGGGCCTATATCCGTATAATATTGTGCTGACTGAAGAATTGAGGCCAGAGTACCATAGACATCGCTGTGAGTTCGCTAATTGGGCGCTGGAAATGTTGACCGGAGATCCGGATTTTGGCCAAAAAATCATATTCTCAGAAGAGGCCCATTTTTGGCTCAGCGAGGAAATGACGAAGAAGACACTGTTACCGTGAATGGTCTCAAGTATAAAGCGATGTTTACCAAGTTTCTGTGGTCAGAGCTCGACAACATCGATATATCCGAGATGTGGTTCCAACGAGATAGCGCTACATGCCATACAAGCGACGCAACTCTCGAAGTTGTGAAGGAGAAATTTGGCGACTGGGTCATCTCACGGCGAGCGTTTTCTCTGGGGTTACGTCGAGTCTATGTTAACAAGCCAACCACTTTGGACGAGCTTGAGGCCAACATTCGACACGCTATTGCCGGAATAACGCTGCACATATTGGACCACGTCATCAAAAATTGGGACGACAGCTTGAAGCACTGCCAGCGAAGCCGTGGCGGATATTTGAATGATGTGTTATTCCACACATAATGGCATGAACGTACCTTCAAAATAAAGCCAGAATTAATTTTATATTTGACACCGTTGTTGCTTTATTTAATTTTTTTTCTCTATTGTTCTTTTCTGGTTACCCTTTCTTAGGGCAGCGTCTTCAAAATAAAGCTAGAATTAATTTTATATCTGACACCGTTGTTGCTTTATTTTTTTTTTCTCTATCGTTCTTATCTGGTCACCCTTTATTAGGGTAGCAATCGTGTCCTTCGTGTTCTGCCAACTGAGCAATTTCGTCTACCTCATGGAAATCAAGTTTGACCTTGTGGAGTTTGACAATATCCAGTAATTTAGCCTAGACCTTTTGTTCTTCGATAGGTATGATCCCCGCGATAATGGCCCTGTTTTTTTGAAGATCATTTCCATATGAATCCTGTTAAGCTTCCAGTGTGGGCGATTACACTGGTTTACAAAATGAAATTTTTTTCATGTACATTTGATGACAGGTGGTGATTTTTTTTTATTGAAAAAAAAATTAATCCTGATTTGGATTCAGTGGGAGAAAAATCAAAATAGTATTTTTTTAATTTTTGTGACCTGTTTTTACTTTAAAACCCATGTCTCCGATTTGCACGTTCTTGGTACCAAATGAAAGACATTGATGAACAACTGCATATAACGCATATTTTATTAATTTTTTTAGCTGTTTAAAAGGTATCGATGAAAATAGGCCCGATTTTTTTAAAAATAAAATTTTAAAGATGATTCTGTGACCACTGAAAAACAAAAAAACACGAGAATTTCTGTGCTTAAAGGATTCGAATAATTTCTGTTTCATGTGTGGTAATTTTGTCCCGAGGCTTCTATTTGCCTCGTTCACGCTTTTCATTAAAAACCGGATTCATATAAACAGAATTATTGCAATATTTTGGAACAGAACCTGCTACTTTTCATGAGCGATAGACACCAAACAATCTGTGTTTGTTGTGTCATATAACTCTTACAGCGTGGACTTCTTGTTCAACACAGTAAGTTTAAATTTATACATACACATTGTTGATGATTTCATATGATTATTTTTTAAAAACTGAACCACAGGCACCCGTCTTCAAGATAAGTTCACCCAAGAGACCTGTACTGCAAATTTTTATTGTACGAATATATAGTACTCGTATTTCGGATTTTTAAGAAGGTTAACAACTATTTCAGGGAGCGACCAAACATAATGGTCGGAGATATTGTGATAGTAAAGGAGCACAATATTCATCCATCTTTCTTGATACTCGCTTGGGTTCAAGGACTACATACGGGTTCGGATGGTCTAACGCGGGTGGTCAACATTAAGAGCGGTGCCTTGAAACGTCCGATCGCAAAATTATCCCCCTTACTAATTTCGAATTCGTAAAAGAAATCCTTGAACTATAAAACTGTACCACCAAACTACGAGGGGCGTTCAATAAATTCTCGGTATCGATATGAAGGAAAATGCGAATTCAATTTAAATTGTTTTTATTTTTCAATATAATCTCCCCTAACATCAATGCATTTGTTACATCTTGAGATAAACTTTTTTAAACCCTCAAAAAAATAAATTTCCTCTTTCTCTGCAGAATACCCATTTATTGCCGACTTGAGTTCTTCATCATCCGAAAATATTTTTCCACGAAGACATTTTTTCAAATCCGGAAACAGGAAATAATCACTAGGGGCAAGGTCTGGACTATAGGGTGGGTGTTGGATTTCTTCGAAACCACAATCTCGCGCAGCAGCCTTGGAAACTCGCGCCGTGTGAACAGGAGCGTTGTCATGAAGAAGCAACACACCCGCTGCGAGTTTACCCCGTCTTTTCTTTTTAATTTCCTCCCGCAAATTATGCAAAGTGGAAGCGTAGGATGTGGCGTTGATGGTTCCACCATTTTTTTTTGTACTCAATGAGCAAGATTCCCTTTGAGTCCCAAAAAACTGTGGCCATGAGCTTCCCGGCAGACGGAGTGACTTTGAACTTCTTTCGGGGGGTCTGTTCCTTTTTTATGCCACTATGGACTCTTGTTTGCTTTCAGGGTCATAGTGGTGGACCCATGTTTCGTCCCCATTAACAATTCGATCCATAAAACCGTCCGCGTTCTCACTAAACATCTCCAAAAGCTCTCTACAGCATGCGATTCTCACTTCTTTCTGAGGCGCTGTGAGCATTCGTGGCACCCACCTTGCACTAACCTTTGAAAGGTTAAGATGGTCATGAAGAATGGTGTGAATGGTACCAATTGAAAGCTTGGTGATCTCAGCCATCATTTTCACCTTTATTCGGGCATCCTCAAGAACAAGTTTTTCGACTTCTTTGATGCTTTCTCCCGTACAAGCAGTAGCCGGGGCGCCGGAGAGGGGGTCGTCTTCAATGCTCTCTCTGCCTCTCTTGAACTCACTTGACCACTTTTGCACAGTTGATAATGAAGGTGCGGAACCCTGGTAAACAGCCACCATCTCTTCATGAATAGTTTTTTGACTTCTTCCTTGCTTAGTGAGAAATTTAATTACAGCGCGATGCTCAATTTTCACCATCATCATCTCAGTTGCCATTATGATTCTGTTTAACTAGAGATAAAACGCGAATTAATAATCACATTTATATGAAATTTTACTTGAATGCACTAAAATAATAGTATTAATTGATAAATAAGCCAATTTATATATACAACCACAGCTTCACCCCGATACCGAGAATATGTTGAACGCCCCTCGTATATCATCTATCGAAATCTAACTTATAATACAAAGTCATTGGTACAATATTATACGGCAATACAGTCATAATTTCGTATATTCAAAAACCAACCCATGGGAGATCACCTTCTCAATTGACGATGCTCAGATCTAACAGCTAAATATCTTGGTTTCTTTTAATTGTATACACTTTTCATGTTAGCAAAATCCAGTGTTTTGTTTTTCCCAATAACCGGCATCAAGAAAGCATTCCCATTGTGTTAATGCAAGCCGCGCCCGAAAGATTTTCTTTAAATGTTGAATTTTCCTAAAAACTTAACACGTGCTCAGGCATTTTAAGTATAGTAATATCCACTTGAGTGTTAAGTTCTTTTAAAGAAAAAAAAAATCTATATCAATGACTGACACAACTTTACACTCCGGAGGAGGGGAGAACGTTCGTTACTGTTCCAGGTACAGGAGAAGGAGAATTAACCAAACCCATTCCCGTTCGAAAATTAAATTATTATGTACAATACTTTTTACATTGTAAGGCAACTTGAGATGTGAGACGCGCACTCAGCAAATTTTAGAATGGGAAAGTACAGAATTTATTAATCGTGCGCATAACTTAGGCGTTTAATATAAAAAGTGTTTGAGGCAATCTGAGATGCGACGTGAGCATTCAACAAATTTTAGGGTCTTTTTTGTCTACATTGTAGTCACTAAAATTAAAAATCTCAGATTTAATGTTTAATATATAATTAACTGGTGGTTCATCCCGAGTCTCAAGACTGACGCATAGATGGCGACTTTAATAATATATCTATACGATTTATAGTTACTACCAACTTCAGACAATACGTGTCCAAATTTTACGATATTTCGACTACTTGTCATCGAGATATTGAAGTTTAAGTGACACACCTTTTTATATTTACAAAACCACGGAAAAAAAAAATGAATATCGTACGTTCGTCGAAAGCATCCAAATTGTGGGCCTCAGCGCACAAAACAAAAAAAAATCCACAAAATCGTTTTGAACAACTGTAAACGTGAGATAGCTGACATAGTAAAGATATCAATAGACCATGTACGAATATATCATATTTTGTATGAGTATTTGGGTATTTCAAAGCTCAGTTTGAAGTGTTAGCTGCGTTTTAACTAAAAACAACGTGTTTATGATTCAGAGCGCTATTTGGAGCTGTTGAAGCGAAATAAAAATAATTTCTTCTTGCGGTATGTGACAGTGAATGAAACATTTTTCCTATTACCTATTCGCATGAATCAAAAATATGGTCGCCGGAAAGTGATATGGCTCCTATGAAGATGTGATCGCCGAAAGTGAATCGTATTTTGAAGGGTTGGACAAATCGTTCAATAAGAAAGGAATGATGGTATCACTCTAGAAGGACTACAATAAAAAGCCTTTTCATGCTGTAAGTGTTTTTTGTTATCTGCGGATACAAGTAGTAGATTACACAAGTTTTGTTCGCAGTGATCTGGCTGATTACTTCTTGTTTACTTATGAATGTGAACTTTTTTAGTGTGCTACATCTACTAAGTTCGTTGTCTGCTAAATCAAAGAAATTCTGGTTATTGTAGTCTATTACCTTATAATCTGATGAAACTTCCAGTACTGGAGTTATTTTGAATAAGTCCTAGGGTGAAGGTTCTGTTACATGCAAGATTCCGCTAACGATGGCGTGAGTTCTATTAAGTTCTATTTGAGTGCGGTGAGAAGATCGTTCTACAATTATTAAGTTAATTTAGCCACAACGTTTTTAACAACCTTATGCAGGTGTCCTTGTATTATACGTTCTAGAAAATTACATAATTCACCTGTTGTGAGTCTAACGTAATGCGCTTCCATTTCTCTAAGGAGGTCATTCGATATCTGGTACGCTGCAAGGATTTGCAGCCCAACCTTATTAGCATCAACTCTCTCACACCAAGTATACATCTTATTTGTCTCTTAAATAACTTTATTGGGTTTGGGTGTAAGTATGTCAAATCTGACAAGCACAAGAAAGCAAAATACAGATTTGACATACTTACACCCAAACTCAACTCAATGCAAGAATGATGAATTTCTTGTTTTAATAAGTCTTGGTCATGGTCTAAATTGTATATATACCAGCGTAGACTTTGTGGTTTTATTTTATATATATATATTAGGGTGTCCCAGGCTATAAGGGTTAAATTTTTTTTTTTAGATAGAGATACGCATACCTTTTTTTTTTTTTCTATTTGACCCAGATAAGTGAAATATCAAATATTATTGCGATCGGATGACGATAACCCGTGCCGACTTAACGCCAAAATCTAAACATAAAAATTAGTATGGAGCAATGGAGGGAAAAGCAAAACTCATTTATTTTTGAAATAAGGCATCCGGTATTGGACTTTATTATTATATTAATTGTTGAAAGTAGGTTAATTATTTATTAATTTTCTTTTTAATGTTTGTTTTTTACAGTCAGGATACTTTTGTCGATGTTCTTGTACGCAACGAAATAAAAATTGCTTTTGCTCCTCTTGAACAGTTAGCAGGCAGTGAAAATCTTGCATCAACTTGACTGCTCTTTCAGCAGAGTCATTAACTGCTTTCAGTTTTAATAGCTTGCTTTTAGCATGTTGGTACGAAGCATTTTTAAGCCACAAAGAGGGGCACTCGTGGAGAAAAGCACCATCAATTTTCAATCGACTAAATAAGGACTTGCTTTTGACTGAAACAAAGTCATCGATGTTTTTTTCTGAAAACAAAAAAAGGAGGATTATTGATATAATTTTTTAGTTATGTAAATAAAAAAGTTAAAAAAACAAACTTAATTTTCAAACTTACCATAAAGTCTGCCACAAAGTTCTTCTTTCGATGGAATGTAGCATTTACCATAGGCAGATGGATATTCTTTGGCTAAGTTAGCAACCATTTTGACTTTCGTTTCTTGGCTTACATCATCATCAAATAGAGACAAGATAGACACTTCGTCTGTCAAATACCACAAATGCAAGCAAAACTTCTGTAATGCTGCTTTCGAGATGCTTTCATCTATTGTTTCATAAGATTTTATAGCTTTCAGAAAACACAAATCCTGGTAAGGTGCTTTTACTGCTAAAATGCATTGCAACCAAGGCCTAACGTATATTGTCACGATGAACAGGCAGACGTCTAACAGAGCTTCTTTATCTTTGTTAGAAATTCTTAATTGATCACCAAGTAACGATATTTTTAATGAGTAAATCGCTCTCGCCATCCATCGAGCTTGGTGCATGGCACCTGGAGGCCGGATCTTAAATTTTTTTTCTGCATCGCCGCCAAGAAATATTATTGAAAGTTCGATTAACTCTCTGTAATCATCCCTAGTAATTTCTTTAGTTAATTCAATTTGGTAAAAATCGATAAGTCTGTTGATCTCAGAAACATTCAAACATGATAGCTTTTCTGTACAGCTCTGTATTTTCTCGGGATCGACATTCTTCCAGTTCTCTCGAAATTTCTTGAACATTGGAATGTCTGGGCTTGTGGTAACTTGGCAGATTTTTGCTTCAAACACGCTTTTTAGTACTAATTCGTAGACGTGATGGCGGCAAGCAAAAATAATCATTTCCCTGCCTAGTTTCTGTTCGAGAAGTACACAAGTACCATTGATTCGACCAGTATTTGAAGCAGTCGTATCACAACACAAAATCTGCACTTTATCCTCAAGATTCCAATCAATTATAGCATTCCAAAGTACCTGGGCCTGTTCCTTTCCTGTAGAGTTATCCAACTTTGGTACAGCGATAAGTTGTTCTTTATCGTCAAACGTTATAACTATCGGCAGACGTTCTTCCTTAGATTTGCGTGAATCTAAAGCCGGCAAAAGTTTACCATCCCAGTGGAGTGTTACAATATCCGGAACCTGGTTTTGAAAATTAACCTTTATGGCTTCCGCTCGCTCTTTTCGCTTTTCCGTACGAACCCTTTGAATAGTGGACTTGCTTATAGGAAATTCGTCTGTGTTATGTCCAAGAGCTTCAATAGTTGCTTCAATAATAAACACAGCATCTCTCACACTCAATTGACACCGATCTAATGCTGCCACTAATTTTGGAGTGATAAAATTCTTCCTCATAACAGTTTTATTTATACTGGATTCTGTTTTGGTTAGGTTTGGCAAAATTTCCTGTAAATCCATCAATTCTGAATCAGACGACAAACTTTCTTGTAGCGGGTCATAAGATGATGTTGAAGGAGCTAAGGATGAAAAATATTTAGCACGTCGTTTTTGCTCCTCGACGTTTCTAAGGTGCGCTCTTTCTTCTTTGTGTGTTTGTTTTTGGTCAACTCCGGCTAAATGACCAGGTCGGCCTGGTTCTCTTTGGCGCTGCAAAAAAATCCTATCTTCATCTATCTTTATTAATTGAAGTGCATCCGCATGTGCAATGTCAAACAAATTGTTTAAGTTTGTAACAAACTCATGTCGACGCTGCTCAAACACGTTTTTTGTTTTGTTTGCATTTTTTTGCAAATTTCTCCAAACTTGATACAATGTAATTAATTTTTTAACACAATTAGGTAGAGATCTTGTCGGGATACGGGCCTTTTCCCAATAAATAATGCACTCACGAATAGTAAGATTTGCGCTCTCATTGACACTTAAATTCACTTCACGAATATTATAGAACAAAACTGCCAGTACTTGCCCATTAGAGGGAAGTTTTGAACCAGTAATTTGATGTTTAACGTTCCCTATTAAAAATATCTCCTTTCTACAACTGCGTAACTCCACCGACATGTTAACAGAACGAGGACAATGTGTTTACTAATAAAATAAACATGCAATAACAATTTATCGATATGTTATTACTCGCGTGCCATGCCTTGCAAGTACTGACATGTTTAGATGCAAGTCGGCACGGGTTCCTCTGGTTCAAAGTACATGAAACTTTATTTACTATTGTTTTGACAGTATTCGAATAAAATAAGAGGGTATGCGTTACAAAAATTTAAACTTGATTTTTTTGGGACACCCTAATATATATATATAATTTGCGCGCGCTGAAGGGATTTAAGTTTCCTTAAAATGCTTGCGCACAGCGCGGGCGAAATAAAATCAGGGAGGATGGAAAGAGAGGTACCGGTGAACGCTGGTTTTAAATGTTTGAAAGTTATAATGACTAGGGAATACAAAGCTAGACAGGGCATTCCATAAACCAACACCTTCCCGAACAATTTTCTATTGGTCGACCATAGTTCCAAATATATCAAGTTCACGTCCTATCGATGCCTTTTTCTCTTTGATATGTTGAGAAAAGTGAGACAATGTGTTTCTTCGCGAAACTCCATTGATATACTAACGTTTGGTTTTTTTTTATACAAGTTTTTTTTTTAATCATATGCTGTTTTGACACTGACAATTCCTTTCCGTTCGAAATCTTAACTGGCAGTCAGTATCATACTGCGCTTGGACAACTTTGCGAAACATTTCAAACATATTTCAAAAGTGAGTGCTGTGTTGCCCAAACAGTGCATTTATTGAAAATAAGTTTTGGCCGAAATAAAGCACCTACCGCGCTTGCTACACGCAAGTTTGTGCAAAAATTTCGTGAGACTGGCTGGCTTACGTACAACACTTATGGTCCCCGTCTTCGTATGGTACGTACCGACGAGAATGTGGGTGCTGTGGCCGAGAGTGTTCGACTCGATCCAGGAAAATCGACTCGCCCACGTGGCTTATTTGAGCCACGGGACTGTATTCTAAATCCGAAGGCTCGGTGTTCGAGTTCCACCCATAAAAGCCTTTGAAGATTTCCTTGCCTCAAAAAGTCAGCACTTCTACGAAAAAGGTATATTTGACCTTGTATCATGTTGGAAGAATGTCATAGATGCCTAGGACCCTATTTTGATTGAATAAAAATGTACGGAAAATTACTATTGGCTTTTAAATGTTTACTATAAAATCGGAAATTTCAACGACAATATATTTAGGAAATTTAAGAAAAAAAAAATTATTATCATCTTTAAACATGGGAAGTACTTTGCCATTTAAGAAGTCACAAATCTGTATTTATGACATCATTATAAACATCCATCTTCAAAGAATATTTTCACACATTGAAATATAATAACTTAATCCCATAAGTGCGTGACCTCCACCCAATAATCAAGATGTTGCTTATTCACGAGACTTGTCCTTCGCGGAAAAAACAAAAAGGGTGCAAGATAAATCTCTCTGTAGAAGAGATAGATTAATATTGTAATTATACCTGCATATATCGTAGGTCTAGTTTTGTAAGTTAGTCTTTAATAGCGTTCTCGTTTGGGTTTTTTTTTTTTGTGCTCCGGAACACAAAAGTGACATAAAACTTTTTCCCCTAATTTTTTCAGAATCAAAATTTTGTTTTTTCTAGTTTTAATTTCAGAATCCAAATTTCTCTCCTGGATTTTATGTCAAAGTGTACTAACACATATGAATATGTATAAACTTCAAATACAATAGTATTTTGTGTCGAACTAGATTTCTGTTTTCATGCAATCGGCTGTGTTTAGCCAATTTATTATTCCGAGTGTACAAATTCGTTAGTATTCCATCGGAATCAAAATCGGAGTATAAAAAAAAGAAGCCTTCTGCCTGCCCAAATGATAATGTCGGAGAGAGAGATTAGATAGATATGGTAAGTCTGGTTTTGTAAGTTAGTCTTTAAGTTTTTGGTAGTCAGTAGATAAAAGTATGTGGTTTTATTTAAAGTCTAGTTAAACCACATAATTATATATGAAGGAATCTATATCCATTGTTTAATCGCCCCGAATTGTTAAGCCATTCTTTCATGTTATCATAACGAAAATTATACATTAACCACCATAAGTGCTATGTAAATGGGTTTGTTAAACTTAGTCGTTCCGTTTTAATTTAATCCCTTAACTCTTTATGTCGAGTATACTAAATATAAAAAAAAATACAATTCGTATTATCAATCAATTTCTCAAGAAGGGCCAATAAAGATCTTTTAAAAATTAGAAATTTTAGAATATTTGTTACTCTGGCAACTTTATTTATTTGTTTACAAAGCTTGTATTTATTAAACTGAAATAACTAAATAACTCTGTTTTCGTCGAGTATACCCGTCTTCGCTGTAAAAATTATTAACCACACAGAAAAAGGTTTTCGTAAAAATATTAAACGGTTAAACGGTTAAAAAGCAGGCATATCCGGTGAGAATATGCACTGACTATGAAAATTTACGTTTACAGTTAAATCTTTAGCATTCCTTTGAGATCGGATTTTTTTACTACGTATTTTCACCATAAACGTTGCTATTCATTACCTTGAAGAAATTGTATTAAGCTAAATATATTTCATCAATCAATCAATCTAGCTGACTCACCGGTAACTCTCTATGTACTTGTACTTTAGTAAGAATTCTTCAACAAAATATCATATTTTCTCTTTGAATTGAGGTTAGCTGTGGAAACTTAACTCCAGCTGTTATATTGTACATAATATTCTCAGGATAAAAAGAAAGATCATTATGTTTATCGTGAAGATTTGTTAGATTAGTTATATCTGTAATACTTCCTGGAAAAATTTTACACAATTTTTTTTAATATTGAAATTATACTCAGTAGTACATAAGATATACATACCATATGTATGTTATATATTTCTATCAACATTGCTTATTTGCTGTGGTATGGCGATCATTACACTATGTCAGTGTCTCGAATACCTCCTCGAATGCCTATGTAAAATAAGTTGTACTGGGTGGGACAAAAGTAATGTCATAATGTAAATGTGCCATAATTTTTGCAAATGGCGTCAAGTGTCACGTTTATTTGTACATAGATAGGGAATTAGTTGACAGCAAGCAATGGAGCGATACACATTTGAAGAACGCGGAATTATTGTTAATGCGTGAATTTCGTCTTCATTTTCGCCGTTGTCCTGCATCATGTGCCCGGGCAATTAAACGTGTGGATGAGCGTCTCGTACAAACTGGGTCCACTAGAGATGTCGTAAGATGTGGGCGTCCCCGTATTGAACGAGAATATTACTGCCGCAGCCGAGAACGTCCGAGGGAGTCCGCAAATATCGATGAAACAACGATGCTCACAATTTGGCATCAGCACACATTCGTTGCGTTGAAGAGACATGAAGATGTTCCTTTATAAAGTGCAAACCGTTTACCAATTGCTACCTTCTGCCCGTAAAGTGAGGTTAACTTACTCCCATGATTTGGCAAAAATGGTGCAAGAAGAGCGAAATCATGAATCCAAAATCTTAATAATCTACATTTTTTGTCTATTACTCTTTATCTTAATAATCACATGGAAACCCCCCTTTCCTAAGCGTTACGTTGTATGATTTGTCATTTTATTTAGACAAAAAAAATAGTTTTTCCAATTGTTATGCTTCAGCAGCTGCCAAAGTTACCAATGAAATCCAGCTGACAAACATTTACCATTTCATCATGCATCGCTTGCAAGCGTAAACGTGCGGAAATTATTAAAATATATTATCGAATTTCCGGCTCAGTTGCAAATATGAAACGTGAATTTCGTCGTGAGGTCGGTCGTCATCATGGCTTCATCATTCGTCGCACCATGGAAAAGTTTGAGGGTGAGTACAGTCTTTTGGATCTTAAGCCACTAACCAGGCATAGGCGCCGTAGCGGCCAGTATCGAAGAAGACCCAGAAATTTTGCTTCACTATCACAAAGTAAATGAACTTATAAAACAAACAAATTGGCAACATATGCTTACGGAAAATAATGTCGAAAAACTGTACACGAACTTTGCACATAAAATCATCTGCATTTACACTGAATCAAGTAAAACAAAAACTGGGAAAAAATAGAAAATAAAAGCTGTGAATTAATTAAATTATGTAAGAAAGGAGACAAGTATCATGGGAGATGGAAGAACACTCAAAGTAGTGGAAGTTACGCATTTGAGTACAAAAACTTCCGAAATTTTGTCAGTGAAAAATTAGGGAAATTAAAGCCAAACAACGATTTTTAAGCTCTCGGAATGATCTTAGGAAAACGTGGAATATTATTAATGAACTTCTGCTAAAAAAGAAAACCTCAATTAATGAAATAATAAGAAATAATTTTACAAACAGTGATGAAAATTTAACTAGTATTGTGGAGAAGTTTGCAAAGCAGTTCTCAAACCAAACATCAGCAATCAGCAATCGAACACATATGTCATATCAAAACATCAAAGCACGGGAATTTGCAACTCCAGCAGAGTATTAACATAGAGGAAGCCAGTGAACAATAAATATTTCGAATGTTGTGTTACTTGAAGAAAAACAACGTTCCTGGAGCGAATAACATTAGATATACATACAAATGACAATAAAGCGAAGTACTACAGAAGCCCATATTCCACGAGAAACAGGTGCAATTAAAACCTTCCTATGCTTAAAATGAAACCGCAGAGAATTAAAATACAAGTAATGTATGAACTTTATTCATAAAAATTGTATCAGAAGTCCCAATTTTATCAACCATCTGCAGACAAGCATTTTGCTTTGTGGGTAAAAAACAGTATATATGTATTAAGTGTGTAAATAAAGTTATTATAAGCTCTTATATTATACGAGTACAAAAAAGTAAGTACTTATATAGACATCTTCAGAGTATGATAAAATAGTCCAATAATATTGTATTTGATATTACATTCATTTCTTTCGTACCCAAAAACATTCATACTAATATTAGAGTTATAGGTTTAATCAAGGTGACTCCAATCTGTACATAATACTCACCCCCTTCTACCAAATAATATCATAAACATACCATCCTCCTACATCGCCCATTAACATGGCTTGACATTTTTGGTATTTTCATGGTTAGCACCAAGATCATACCCAGAAAAATTATTCAAAATTCAGAGAAAACACAGAATTATGATATGCCGAAACTCATTCAACCAACGAAAAAATACTGAAACGATTCCTATTCAGTTACGAGCGTCGTCGCTATGCAGTGATAAAAACCCAAACATTTTTCACCCAATTAGAGAAGCTGGGTTAAGCGCAATCTCAGACAACAAACATTCTACTACCTCTCACTCTAATTAAAAGCTCTTATAGAGCAACCATGGTGTTTGTATTTACCGGGGATAATATCTGAAAACTCTCAGTTTTGATGATATTTTGTTTTTAAGAAATAAAAATTAATTCCATATGATGAAACTTTTTTTTAGTTCATTTATTGCATTAAATTATGTAAAAGGTAAGATACTAACATAATAAAAATCCAAAGACAATTCACTGTTTCTGTCATTCTCATTACCTAAAGTAATAACCTTTTCCTCTGTTGCTCTCTTGGCAATCCCACATCTTAGGCCCAAATTCGACATGTTGGACACATCTAAGCCATCTTTCATATCAACCTTTTATGGTTTCGCTTGATATGTAGGGTGACCAGATAGCAATGATAGTTTTTCCAATTGATATGTTTCAGCAGCTATCAAAGCTACCAATGCCATCTATTAAAATGTTCAATAAGGTTTGCAATTTCATCGTGTAACATTATCGAAATTCCGGCTCAGTTATAAATACGCAACGTGAATTTCAACGTGAAGTCGGTCGTCTTCATGGTTTGAGCGTGGGTACAATCTTTTTGATCTTAAGCTTTCAACCACACAGAGATTGGTGCGAAATGATGAAAATATAGCCGTCGTAGCGGACAGTATCGAAGAAGACACAGAAATGTCGATTCGGCGCTGATCAGCTGAATTGGGCATCGCCAGAGAGTCAACCCAGCTTTGCGGTTGGATTCGGGCCTATATCCGTATAATATTGTGCTGACTGAAGAATTGAGGCCAGAGTACCATAGACATCGCTGTGAGTTCGCTAATTGGGCGCTGGAAATGTTGACCGGAGATCCGGATTTTGGCCAAAAAATCATATTCTCAGAAGAGGCCCATTTTTGGCTCAGCGAGGAAATGACGAAGAAGACACTGTTACCGTGAATGGTCTCAAGTATAAAGCGATGTTTACCAAGTTTCTGTGGTCAGAGCTCGACAACATCGATATATCCGAGATGTGGTTCCAACGAGATAGCGCTACATGCCATACAAGCGACGCAACTCTCGAAGTTGTGAAGGAGAAATTTGGCGACTGGGTCATCTCACGGCGAGCGTTTTCTCTGGGGTTACGTCGAGTCTATGTTAACAAGCCAACCACTTTGGACGAGCTTGAGGCCAACATTCGACACGCTATTGCCGGAATAACGCTGCACATATTGGACCACGTCATCAAAAATTGGGACGACAGCTTGAAGCACTGCCAGCGAAGCCGTGGCGGATATTTGAATGATGTGTTATTCCACACATAATGGCATGAACGTACCTTCAAAATAAAGCCAGAATTAATTTTATATTTGACACCGTTGTTGCTTTATTTAATTTTTTTTCTCTATTGTTCTTTTCTGGTTACCCTTTCTTAGGGCAGCGTCTTCAAAATAAAGCTAGAATTAATTTTATATCTGACACCGTTGTTGCTTTATTTTTTTTTTCTCTATCGTTCTTATCTGGTCACCCTTTATTAGGGTAGCAATCGTGTCCTTCGTGTTCTGCCAACTGAGCAATTTCGTCTACCTCATGGAAATCAAGTTTGACCTTGTGGAGTTTGACAATATCCAGTAATTTAGCCTAGACCTTTTGTTCTTCGATAGGTATGATCCCCGCGATAATGGCCCTGTTTTTTTGAAGATCATTTCCATATGAATCCTGTTAAGCTTCCAGTGTGGGCGATTACACTGGTTTACAAAATGAAATTTTTTTCATGTACATTTGATGACAGGTGGTGATTTTTTTTTATTGAAAAAAAAATTAATCCTGATTTGGATTCAGTGGGAGAAAAATCAAAATAGTATTTTTTTAATTTTTGTGACCTGTTTTTACTTTAAAACCCATGTCTCCGATTTGCACGTTCTTGGTACCAAATGAAAGACATTGATGAACAACTGCATATAACGCATATTTTATTAATTTTTTTAGCTGTTTAAAAGGTATCGATGAAAATAGGCCCGATTTTTTTAAAAATAAAATTTTAAAGATGATTCTGTGACCACTGAAAAACAAAAAAAACACGAGAATTTCTGTGCTTAAAGGATTCGAATAATTTCTGTTTCATGTGTGGTAATTTTGTCCCGAGGCTTCTATTTGCCTCGTTCACGCTTTTCATTAAAAACCGGATTCATATAAACAGAATTATTGCAATATTTTGGAACAGAACCTGCTACTTTTCATGAGCGATAGACACCAAACAATCTGTGTTTGTTGTGTCATATAACTCTTACAGCGTGGACTTCTTGTTCAACACAGTAAGTTTAAATTTATACATACACATTGTTGATGATTTCATATGATTATTTTTTAAAAACTGAACCACAGGCACCCGTCTTCAAGATAAGTTCACCCAAGAGACCTGTACTGCAAATTTTTATTGTACGAATATATAGTACTCGTATTTCGGATTTTTAAGAAGGTTAACAACTATTTCAGGGAGCGACCAAACATAATGGTCGGAGATATTGTGATAGTAAAGGAGCACAATATTCATCCATCTTTCTTGATACTCGCTTGGGTTCAAGGACTACATACGGGTTCGGATGGTCTAACGCGGGTGGTCAACATTAAGAGCGGTGCCTTGAAACGTCCGATCGCAAAATTATCCCCCTTACTAATTTCGAATTCGTAAAAGAAATCCTTGAACTATAAAACTGTACCACCAAACTACGAGGGGCGTTCAATAAATTCTCGGTATCGATATGAAGGAAAATGCGAATTCAATTTAAATTGTTTTTATTTTTCAATATAATCTCCCCTAACATCAATGCATTTGTTACATCTTGAGATAAACTTTTTTAAACCCTCAAAAAAATAAATTTCCTCTTTCTCTGCAGAATACCCATTTATTGCCGACTTGAGTTCTTCATCATCCGAAAATATTTTTCCACGAAGACATTTTTTCAAATCCGGAAACAGGAAATAATCACTAGGGGCAAGGTCTGGACTATAGGGTGGGTGTTGGATTTCTTCGAAACCACAATCTCGCGCAGCAGCCTTGGAAACTCGCGCCGTGTGAACAGGAGCGTTGTCATGAAGAAGCAACACACCCGCTGCGAGTTTACCCCGTCTTTTCTTTTTAATTTCCTCCCGCAAATTATGCAAAGTGGAAGCGTAGGATGTGGCGTTGATGGTTCCACCATTTTTTTTTGTACTCAATGAGCAAGATTCCCTTTGAGTCCCAAAAAACTGTGGCCATGAGCTTCCCGGCAGACGGAGTGACTTTGAACTTCTTCGGGGGGTCTGTTCCTTTTTTATGCCACTATGGACTCTTGTTTGCTTTCAGGGTCATAGTGGTGGACCCATGTTTCGTCCCCATTAACAATTCGATCCATAAAACCGTCCGCGTTCTCACTAAATATCTCCAAAAGCTCTCTACAGCATGCGATTCTCACTTCTTTCTGAGGCGCTGTGAGCATTCGTGGCACCCACCTTGCACTAACCTTTGAAAGGTTAAGATGGTCATGAAGAATGGTGTGAATGGTACCAATTGAAAGCTTGGTGATCTCAGCCATCATTTTCACCTTTATTCGGGCATCCTCAAGAACAAGTTTTTCGACTTCTTTGATGCTTTCTCCCGTACAAGCAGTAGCCGGGGCGCCGGAGAGGGGGTCGTCTTCAATGCTCTCTCTGCCTCTCTTGAACTCACTTGACCACTTTTGCACAGTTGATAATGAAGGTGCGGAACCCTGGTAAACAGCCACCATCTCTTCATGAATAGTTTTTTGACTTCTTCCTTGCTTAGTGAGAAATTTAATTACAGCGCGATGCTCAATTTTCACCATCATCATCTCAGTTGCCATTATGATTCTGTTTAACTAGAGATAAAACGCGAATTAATAATCACATTTATATGAAATTTTACTTGAATGCACTAAAATAATAGTATTAATTGATAAATAAGCCAATTTATATATACAACCACAGCTTCACCCCGATACCGAGAATATGTTGAACGCCCCTCGTATATCATCTATCGAAATCTAACTTATAATACAAAGTCATTGGTACAATATTATACGGCAATACAGTCATAATTTCGTATATTCAAAAACCAACCCATGGGAGATCACCTTCTCAATTGACGATGCTCAGATCTAACAGCTAAATATCTTGGTTTCTTTTAATTGTATACACTTTTCATGTTAGCAAAATCCAGTGTTTTGTTTTTCCCAATAACCGGCATCAAGAAAGCATTCCCATTGTGTTAATACAAGCCGCGCCCGAAAGATTTTCTTTAAATGTTGAATTTTCCTAAAAACTTAACACGTGCTCAGGCATTTTAAGTATAGTAATATCCACTTGAGTGTTAAGTTCTTTTAAAGAAAAAAAAAATCTATATCAATGACTGACACAACTTTACACTCCGGAGGAGGGGAGAACGTTCGTTACTGTTCCAGGTACAGGAGAAGGAGAATTAACCAAACCCATTCCCGTTCGAAAATTAAATTATTATGTACAATACTTTTTACATTGTAAGGCAACTTGAGATGTGAGACGCGCACTCAGCAAATTTTAGAATGGGAAAGTACAGAATTTATTAATCGTGCGCATAACTTAGGCGTTTAATATAAAAAGTGTTTGAGGCAATCTGAGATGCGACGTGAGCATTCAACAAATTTTAGGGTCTTTTTTGTCTACATTGTAGTCACTAAAATTAAAAATCTAAGATTTAATGTTTAATATATAATTAACTGGTGGTTCATCCCGAGTCTCAAGACTGACGCATAGATGGCGACTTTAATAATATAACTATACGATTTATAGTTACTACCAACTTCAGACAATACGTGCCCAAATTTTACGATATTTCGACTACTTGTCATCGAGATATTGAAGTTTAAGTGACACACCTTTTTATATTTACAAAACCACGGAAAAAAAAAATGAATATCGTACGTTCGTCGAAAGCATCCAAATTGTGGGCCTCAGCGCACAAAACAAAAAAAAATCCACAAAATCGTTTTGAACAACTGTAAACGTGAGATAGCTGACATAGTAAAGATATCAATAGACCATGTACGAATATATCATATTTTGTATGAGTATTTGGGTATTTCAAAGCTCAGTTTGAAGTGTTAGCTGCGTTTTAACTAAAAACAACGTGTTTATGATTCAGAGCGCTATTTGGAGCTGTTGAAGCGAAATAAAAATAATTTCTTCTTGCGGTATGTGACAGTGAATGAAACATTTTTCCTATTACCTATTCGCATGAATCAAAAATATGGTCGCCGGAAAGTGATATGGCTCCTATGAAGATGTGATCGCCGAAAGTGAATCGTATTTTGAAGGGTTGGACAAATCGTTCAATAAGAAAGGAATGATGGTATCACTCTAGAAGGAGACTACAATAAAAAGCCTTTTCATGCTGTAAGTGTTTTTTGTTATCTGCGGATACAAGTAGTAGATTACACAAGTTTTGTTCGCAGTGATCTGGCTGATTACTTCTTGTTTACTTATGAATGTGAACTTTTTTAGTGTGCTACATCTACTAAGTTCGTTGTCTGCTAAATCAAAGAAATTCTGGTTATTGTAGTCTATTACCTTATAATCTGATGAAACTTCCAGTACTGGAGTTATTTTGAATAAGTCCTAGGGTGAAGGTTCTGTTACATGCAAGATTCCGCTAACGATGGCGTGAGTTCTATTAAGTTCTATTTGAGTGCGGTGAGAAGATCGTTCTACAATTATTAAGTTAATTTAGCCACAACGTTTTTAACAACCTTATGCAGGTGTCCTTGTATTATACGTTCTAGAAAATTACATAATTCACCTGTTGTGAGTCTAACGTAATGCGCTTCCATTTCTCTAAGGAGGTCATTCGATATCTGGTACGCTGCAAGGATTTGCAGCCCAACCTTATTAGCGTCAACTCTCTCACACCAAGTATACATCTTATTTGTCTCTTAAATAACTTTATTGGGTTTGGGTGTAAGTATGTCAAATCTGACAAGCACAAGAAAGCAAAATACAGATTTGACATACTTACACCCAAACTCAACTCAATGCAAGAATGATGAATTTCTTGTTTTAATAAGTCTTGGTCATGGTCTAAATTGTATATATACCAGCGTAGACTTTGTGGTTTTATTTTATATATATATGTATATAATTTGCGCGCGCTAAAGGGATTTAAGTTTCCTTAAAATGCTTGCGCACAGCGCGGGCGAAATAAAATCAGGGAGGATGGAAAGAGAGGTACCGGTGAACGCTGGTTTTAAATGTTTGAAAGTTATAATGACTAGGGAATACAAAGCTAGACAGGGCATTCCATAAGCCAACACCTTCCCGAACAATCTTCTATTGGTCGACCATAGTTCCAAATATCTCAAGTTCACGTCCTATCGATGCCTTTTTCTCTTTGATATGTTGAGAAAAGTGAGACAATATGTTTCTTCGCGAAACTCCATTGATATACTAACGTTTGGTTTTTTTTTATACAAGTTTTTTTTTTAATCATATGCTGTTTTGACACTGACAATTCCTTTCCGTTCGAAATCTTAACTGTCAGTCAGTATCATACTGCGCTTGGACAACTTTGCGAAACATTTCAAACATATTTCAAAAGTGAGTGCTGTGTTGCCCAAACAGTGCATTTATTGAAAATAAGTTTTGGCCGAAATAAAGCACCTACCGCGCTTGCTACACGCAAGTTTGTGCAAAAATTTCGTGAGACTGGCTGGCTTACGTACAACACTTATGGTCCCCGTCTTCGTATGGTACGTACCGACGAGAATGTGGGTGCTGTGGCCGAGAGTGTTCGACTCGATCCACGAAAATCGACTCGCCCACGTGGCTTATTTGAGCCACGGGACTGTATTCTAAATCCGAAGGCTCGGTATTCGAGTTCCACCCGCACCCAAAAGGCATTCATTTTCTCTATTAACTAAAATCCAGTAAGATAAGTAGTTGACTAGGCAACTTCCATTAACAATTTAGTCTTCACATTAAATGTTGGATGCCAGCCATGGTGTCCAAACATTTTGCTTTCTCTTTCTATCCCATTTTTCAAGAAAACCTAATACATGCTGAGGCATTATACCCACTTGAGTGTAGAAAATCCAGAAACTATTCAAGCCCTTAGCGACTTTCGTCCGAGGCATTCGCGAGATATAGCCAGAAACAGTCAAGAATGTCTTTGAAAATTTAGTTGGCAGGATGCTCCACTACGAAGCCAGCAGAGGCAGCCACATGAATGAAATCGTATTATCTAACTAATGGGAATATTCGCTCTTTCTAATAAAGCCATAATAAACCGAAAATATTTTATTTTTGTTTATTTGTAAAAAGAAACTTGTATTTTGAACACCCTGTACAAGACAGTTATATCCTTTTTATGATTTCGTTGATATTCTTATATTCATCCGATATATTTAAATTGAATACAACTTCTACATTTAAAGCTCTTCTTCTTAGACTCTGCTGCTCATTCTACATAAATGCCCGGCTCTGGGTGATTGATTGTGTATAGGTATTGTGCACTGGTTTGAGGTACGCAATGTATTGTCATAAAAGTAAAAATTATGCCAAAAAAATTTTGAATTTTGAATATTGATGTTTTTAATAACTAGTTTTCTCTGTTTTTGACTGTATTATATTTTGCTGTACAGCAAATCATTCCGGCCATTTGGTAAAGTAATCCATAACTACTACCAAAAAGCGATTTCCAGTCTTGGTTTGTTCGAGAGAGTGGTCCCAGTACGTCCTTTGCAATCCTTTCATATGGGTATCCTGTTACTCGAGAAGGCCCTTTTCGAGCTTGACAAATGGTACAGTTTTGGTTACATAATTTGGTGTCTATTCCTCTGCCGATCCAGAAATACCTGTCTTTAATTTTGCTTAGTATTTTTCGTTATCCCAGGTACAAGCTTCCTTGTGATTATGGGCAGAATCATTTACTCTACATTTTATTTTTTCCGCACCCGAACTGGTTTGCACTCAACTTCAATTGCTGGAACATAGAACGAAAGCTCTTCAACTCCGGTTTTTCGTGTGAGATGTCTGCTTTGTTGGGTCGTTGTTCTTTTTCTAGCTACTTCAGCAACATCTATATTCTCGCTGTTCTTCTGCTAAAATCAGTTTGTCGAGTTCAATGTATAGGATGCCGAACTGGCCTTCAACCCTTAATTCGGCTTTTGAACAATGTTTGTCCTCCCCACATAGTCTTCGAGAAAGGGCATCAGTATTGCCATGTCAAGGACCGGGTCTGAGTTCAATCTCGAAGTTATATTGTTGTAATCGTTCGATCCACCGATCCCTCTGGCCTTCCGGTTGGTTAAAAAGAGATAAGTGGTGAAGATGGTGCGTTACTAGGACGACGGCGACCAACTCCCTCCTCGTGACGCAGTAATTTCGCTCCCGTCTACCTCTGAGTAGACACATTAGATGCGTCCGTATCAAATATGAAGAGATCATCCGACGTCGGGAATGCCAGAACTGGCACCGTAGTAAGGTTGTCCTTCACCATACCGAAAGCCTCCTCGCAGCCTTCACTTTACAAAAATGTGCGTTTCTTTTCTGTGAGTTCCGAAAGTGGTTTTGCGAATGTGAAGAGACCCTGAGTGAATCGCTTGCTTTAGAAACAGAGCCCTAGGAAGCCTCGAAACTTGCCTTTTCGTTTTTGGACATGAACAGCGTTGAACTGCTTGGATCTTTTGTTCATCGGTACTTAATCAGCTGGAGGAAACAACTGCCCCAAATAAGCAACGCTTGTTTTCAAAAAATGTGCACGATTCCGCCCCTGGGTCTATAAAGGATCTTCCTATGGCTATATCCGTTTATAATGATATTTTCGGTAAAAAAAACGTTCCGCCATAACAGATATGTTTGCTCTAAAGTCCGCCACGAAGGGGCGACTTTGGCCTCCGACAAACCCTTCCACAGCAAGACTAGTATCGCTAGTGATTCAGTCAGTTTCCGTTTCTTTTCTGTTAACTGGGCATCCAGGCAGAGCTGAAATTACCAATCGACCCAAGGCGAACTCAGCACAGTTCTCTTTCGCACCTAGTGTTCGACTTCGTAACTGAGTGAAGCTGGCTATACCCCTCTCACTCACCGCTGAGGTAACAGACTGGTCAGACACTCGTGGTCTACGTCTGAGTTCAATGGCAAAGCACTTAACGCAGACAATGTTTCCCTTCTTAGCTGCATCGCCAATACATTTACCTTCAATTCTGTTGTCCACTTAGCGTACCTTGCAGTGATTTCGAATGCTCTCGAATGGCAGTCCGTCCATGAACTTGTACCTTCAAACTGCTGCACTCCTATCGGTGCAGGTGCTCGCTTGGACGAAGAGTCTGGTACATCGACCGCAGCTGCAGTACCTATCTCCTGGGTACGCTCCTAGTCTCTCACTTCCTTGCAGCCATGTTTAGGGGACCCTTGTTGCCCATTGTTGACAGCATTAGCAAAGTATAAGCAGCTAACGGAAAGATTCAGCTTATCCATCCTCTTTTCAAACTCGGAGTTCTGAACTCCGACCTCTTGCTTCCATTCGAATAGCTTTTTTTTCCTAAAACTGACTCCGATTAACAATATACAATAGTCTTGCAGCATCCGGCACATACTTGCAGTCTCACTTGACCCTGAGGCAGTTTTTTTCATAATAACTTTCTTCGAATCTATCCTTATGATTCTGGTTTGCTATCTACTGATAGCTTCAATACCACAGCTGACACCAGTGTTACAAAAAGAAGTTAATCGATCCAAAAATTTGTCTCGCCTGAACTACGAATTAAATTTATAAATAAAATTATCAAAAATTCTGGTTTCCGAGAGGTTTAGACTTTTTACTTTAAATTATTATTTCTTTTTTATAAATTATTCGGGGCAATTTGCTTAACGCGTTGACTCCTGCTTAGAGACTATGCCGTTCTTCAATTTTTCTACTCCATTTAAGTGAGAGAAAGAAAGATGTATGGGCTCAGTAGTTATTTCGCTCCATGGGTGGCATCCAATATTTAATGGGGTGATTAAATTCTTAGTGGAAGTTGGCTTGTTGTTGATTTCTAGTCAACTACTCATCTTCCTTGATTTTCGTTAATTGAAAAAATTAATGTCTTTCGGGCGAGGCTGGGATTCGAACACCGAACCTTCCGATATGAAATCCAGTCCACTACCACTTGAGCCACGGCCACCCACTTGTTTCTCTTGCAATGCTGAAATCCACCCCACATTCACAAACCGCTTCTATTTGGAGAAGTTCTACATCACAGGAAACTGCAGCTTTTCCTTTTCTTGCTGTTAGTGTTTTTTTTTCTCTTCCTGTAAAGAGTTCATTAACCCTATGTAAAGCTTAGCAGCTGTTAGGCACCGAGGTTTCTTTGTAGAATGATACGAATTTCCTCGACACTCAGCTATGTACTATGTTACTACTAATTAAACATCAAAGTATGATAATAAAGTTTCTTTCGGCTTAAACTAAGTTCAGAACAATAGGTAAAGTGATAAAAGTCGACAAAACTAATTATTTTCACTCAACACGAACGTTTTGGACATGAGCCTTTCGACCATTTTGTGTATGATGTAGATACATCGACAGAAGTAGTTACTGTAAGCTTGCACATAATATAGGGAACCATCTGAACTTTCTATTCTCTCCATAGAGTAAGCCTACCCAAAATAAGTAAAGTAAACTATTTTTCTGGCAGTCTTTAATAATTGAAATCATTTTTTATTATTTTATCTGTATATATTTTTTTTTAGGGAAAAATTGTAAACTTGATTAAAGGGTTTTGTTTTTTCTAATTTCAAGTGTCCTATATGGGTCATTTAATTATTCATATTTTGTTTATAGTCGGCATATAGTAATTTATCATTGAAAATATAAATATAGGTGTCAAAGCTCATTTAAAGCGCAGTACAAATTTAAAAGTATCATTTTTCTATCACAAACTAATATAATAACTTTTCTTTCTGGTTTTAGCCTTCCGCATTTTCACTGGGCGACATCTGTGTGCCACCAATGGCGAATGTGCTGAAAGTGTTTCTTGAAAATGGCCAAACGAAGTCATTCAAATATGATGCAACAACTACAGTGCAGGTTAGGTATATCATATGTATTTATTTGTCATATAACACCCCGTTTCACCCGATTTTATTATCATGGAAAATATGTGGGGATAATCAACCCCCATTAAATATGTTATTATTTTCATAACATATTCCACTGATATATTGTATTTAAGTATAAAAAGTATTGTAATAATCATCTCACAAAATCTATAGTTATTGATATTGATTTTATATAAATTACCGGTCTCAATCAAGTGAAGCAGTTTTTCAATAGTAGAAAGTGTATTGTTTTTTTTTATGTTAGCAGCAGATCCTCCGACTTGAAAAAGATATTAATTAACATATATACAGTTAGGTAGAGATAAAATAGAAGCAAAATGAGAAGAAAATCTGGCGATGTAGTTCCTAAAAACGGATATGTGATTATATCGTCTCAGAATAAAAATTTTTCTTGCACAATTATTAAATGCGGCAATTAGTTTTTTTTTTTAAAGCCTAATACGCAGATCGACACAAATTTTGTCTCCCATACAAAATTTATCCGACCTAAAATTTGTCTCGGCAATTTGTGCGAGCTGTGCGCACATTGAGAAAAAAAAATCAACTTTCATTTCAAACTGTACACAATGTATCTGTCAATATCTGTCTCACCAAATTCTGACAGTTCGTTATTTTTAAAAACTGTTTTCTTGTGCAAGATAATGGATGATGAATTTTTTAATGAAGAACAATTGGACTTCGGCGAGATGGATACGAGTGAGGACACGTCCATGGAAAAAAAAAAGAGGAAACCCAAAATCAAAAAAACACCGTTGAATGTTGATGAGAAGGGGAAGTTGGTTGCCTTAGTGGAGTAACATCCGTCAATTTGGAACCTCGAGGAAAAACATCACAGCAATGTGGAAGCTGTCAACGCTGACTGGAGGGCAATTACCCGAGAGCTCGGGGAAACAGGTAAATTGAGTGTAGTATTACTAAATCACAATACATATATACTTTCTTGTAGTTGATGACTTCAAGGCAAATTGGAGGTCTTTGCACGGTAGCCACCGATATCACCAATCAGCACGAAAACGGTTGAAGTCCGGAAGTGGCGCAAATCAGCTGCTCGACCAGGACGAACACATATGAAGACTCGGCTTATTAGGAGTTTTCTTCTGATTTGTCGTTCCACACGCCGGTTTCTAGCAGAAGGTATGGAGAGGTATGCGTAATCCTGTTTAACTTTTTGAAATTCTTTCCAGAGTATTTAATAGCGGATCAGCGGATGAAATTATCCCGGTTGAAACTTTACCAACTGAAGCTGATACTCCAGTTCCAGTTACACATATAATGTACATATTTTAGCATAATAGTAAAACAATAATAATATTTTGTTATTATTATTGTTTTACTTTTTTGTGCTCCGAGGCAACAAAAAAAGGACGCAATAACGGAAAATGTGGGCTGCCTTACCAGAGCTCTTTCCAACTTTATCGAAAAAACCGTCAACAAAAAACGTGGGAAAGGTCATTTAGTACACTACTCTTTGCTGACAAACTTGGATTCAGTCCTCCAAAAGCTTTCTGACGATGTGGTTGAAGGTCTTGGGATAAGTTTCCAGCAACAGGCATTGTATGCAATGAAAAATTAAAAGAAAATATAAAATGAATAAATAGATGTAAACAAAACAAAAATCAATTTTGGTATTCAATTTTGTTTTATGAGCTCAGATTTTGTTTGCCATGGAATAGATCCTACAGGAGAATTTACAAAGTCTTTTAGCTTATTTCTTAAAAGTTTTCCGGATTCATTGGGCCTACCAGGTATGCGTTAGAAAGAGTGCAATTCAGAATGTGGTGAAACTTGTTTCCGCCATTCGCCTTCTATTAGACTACCAGTAGAATCATAGGAATCTGTATATTTTTGAGGACTGGTTCTTTTACTGTTGCGAATATTGTTACGACCTTTTGGGCCTTGTTTGGACCACAAATCATCGTTCTTGAAAGACAGATCCACTTTGAAACTACAATTCCAAAGCAGTTCTCTACGTAACGTCGTGCTCTGCTTATCCTGTAGTTAGCTATACGTTCCTCATATGAAAGTTTCCTCCGTCTCTGCAAATCGCAGAGCAGCCATCCTCCAAAATTGTTCCAAAATGCTGCTTACTTATCCTGTAAGTCGATGCGACGTGTCTTTGTATTGCCCCACTAGCAAGAAACCTATAATTATATTTTATCGGTAAAAAATGTATTTTTTTTTTAATTTTTTAAATTGGGTAGTGTTTTCTTTGGGCCTGGTATTTTTAAGTGGTAGCAAGAACTGTTTCACAAGCAAATACAAAGTTTTGAACGTTTCCGGGTCCATGTGAAAGTTTTCCATGAAGAGTTTCAGATTTGAGCAATTAATTAAATCTACATTCGGTTGTTCTAAGTCGCCCCTTTGTTTCTCTTTTCTTTAGGTATGAGTTGGCATGGACAGAAGGAGTTTTATTTTGATGCATTGCAATGATTAACGTAACAACACAAACAATTATACTATACTTGATGTCCATGTCCCCTGTTTCCATGTTTATTTGAAATTCTTATAAAAGAGTGTTTGGGAGAAATTTTGGAGAGGGGACAAAATTTGTCTTGTGTCAATGTGCGTACTATGTCCACTTGCACACGTCGCAAGTGTGTAATGCGCATGTTCTGGTTATTTTCTTTTGAACTGTCATTCAGAGATGCGCGCAACTCTACATTAAGACTTTCCCCTTCTTTGGGTTTGCATGATATTTGACAGTTCTCTTTCATTTCATCTTTGGCGCTCAGTCTTTCATAATCGAAAATAAGCCCCTTGTTAATTCTTTGGTCCATTTCGGTTCTTCCGCCATACTGAAATGTTGTGCTCGTAACACAGCGAAAGAAGTAATGAAGCAAATGCGAAAAAGAAAGAAGAAGGAGAAAAAGAAATGTCAAAAACTTGCAATGAAATTGCTACCCACATGCAGTGGGAATTTGGTTAATTGGGTATTTTTTGTTTCATTATCCCTCTCTTTTGCACTCATTTGAATCTTTCGAAATTTGCGACGTGTAAAAGCGGACTATGCTTAAATGTACATAGAAACTACGATTGGTAAGTGAGTTGAATTTGTACGTGCTTGTTCACATTGGCGCGGGCAGGAAGATTGTCCGAAAGAGAGGGAACGCTTTTTATTGGAGTGGGAAGAACAAGGGTTACTTCCAGCGAAAATCCATTTCTAAAGTGGATTTTAGGGTGAAGCACGTCGTTTTTTTCATATCGTTCCATTTCTGACATATTTTTTCATTTTAGTTTTGATGGCTGATGAGCAAGGAAGAATAGGAAAAAAGATATGTTTCAGGCCAACTGCTCGAATTTAAAAATTAAAAATGCTCCGATTCAAGTGTTCCACTTGTCAAAAAGTCTTTCAACCCCATGAACACGACGTTCATGGTGAGGACTTTCATCCCGTCGCCAATGTAAACAGGCACTATGTTTATAGGTAAGTTGGAGCTGATGCCTTAAGGACGACAAATGCAATATTTCCTTGTAAATTGATTGAGATGTTTAAAAATTTGAAAGGTTAAAGATAATCAGACAAGTTATTCTTTTTATAAATATCGTTTATGAATATACCAGGTGTATTTTCAGGTTTTTTGTTAAAAAAATATATGTAATTTTCTGGTGCAATTAATTTTTTTTTTATTTATAATATTGGCCATCGGCTTCTACACATTTCACCCATCTTTCAGGTAATTTATGAACAGCATGCCAAAAAAACTACTGTCTTTTGCGGCAAATCATTCGTCGAGTCATTTGCCAACTTACTCGAAATCGCTGTTGCTCTGCGAGCGGGTGCCCCATTGATGCGAAGACGCGATATTCAGATTGCGCCAAGTCTGGGGAGTACGGCGGGTGCAGAAAAATAAATAAAAAATAAATCTATTTTGCATCATCGGTCACAATTCGATGCAAAAATGACTTCCTTTCGTTGCGTTGAAGCAGCATTTCACAAGTGACTTTGCGATTTTCCATTTGACGTTTATTCCAATCGTTTGGGACCCATTTACCGAGTTTATTGATCTTCCCTATTGCTCGTAAACGTCTGCTGATTGACACATGTAAGGCTTCTGCTAATTGCCGATGAGTCTGAGTTGGGTCATCATCCATTAACTCCTGCAATTGCTCGCGTTTGCATTTTTGTGGTCTACCAGAGCGCTCACTGCCTTTCACATTGAAATCACCACGTTTAAAGTGTTGAAACCATGTCTCGCATGTTCTAATTGATGGAGCGTGTTCACCTCCAGCAAACCATGATTTTCAACAGCCTTTTTCTTTTGATTAAATAAGAAAAGCAATACGTTCTTTTTCAGCCACAAAACTCGGCATGATAACTGAACGATAAAATAAAGACGCTAGTTTTTGGCGGACTCAACTTGTGTGTGTTTGTAGTTAAATGTTAGACGAACAAAATGACGTATGTTTTAACTTAATACGCTGCGTAGTTTTTGCTGGCGCTAACTTTTAGTTAAACCGACGTAGGCATCACCTCGTAAATAACAAAAGGGCGCCACAGACAGTTCTTTGAGGTATGACACAGATGGGCAGACTTATCGACTTTTTGTTGCCATGTAATCTGCTTGATTTTGATTATTAATACGAGTACGTATTACTACTAAAGCGAAATTGATTGTTTTATTTGTATAAAATAATGTATATTCAAATACTTTCGATAATTGAAATTATTTTTGCATCAATAGCAAAACGTATTGATTTTGATTCGATTCAGCCGATTTTGGCCAAACATCATTTTCTATTGAAAATTCGAATTGAATGTTTTTCAAATTTTTTGAACTATTTTTGGAAGTTTTTTGGAAAATTCGGCCGACTTTGCCCAAACATTATTTTCTGTGTTTATGGGGTCGGAAAATTAGAATTTTATGTTTAAAATGCTTAATTTTGATTTTTTCACACCACACATTCAAGGTCAGATTTACCACAGAGTAGTCTCATTGTTGCCATTCGCTGATGCCGATTATCAATTCTTGCAAATCTATTTCGTCGGCAATGCGAATACTGAAATCGATCAACGTTGCGCAATTTTTTCAAATGTTCGAGGAAATATTGTACAAGAATTGCAAACTTTATTGCCTCAGGAAAACGAATTGGTGCGATTGTTTGAAACAGCGCTTGATCGAATGCCATCTGACGATTGTTAAATTGCCATTCGAGCGGATAGAGCTCCAGCTGGAGAGCATGCAAGAAGATTCAATGCACCAACGATTGATGGAGTGGCAATCGTAATCTTTGGAGAAGAATTTCCACAACATGATATTATATTGCAGCGCAGAAATTCCAATCTTCAACGTGTTTCTGAAACTCGACGGCGCTATGATGCACTGCAGTATCCATTGATTTTTTGGCAAGGAGAAGATGGTTATGATTTTTCGTTACTAATGATCAATCCAACTACTGGTGAGTGAAAAATAGGTTTTTAATATAATGGTCATTGTTTAAAGTGCCAATTGGTGTATTGGAATGTTGTTTCTATTGTAGATGCGGTAACCTAAAAAAAGTCAGCGCAGTGAATTACTATGCGAATCGATTGATGATTCGTGAAAATGAATATAATCATATTTTTCATTGTCGACGATTGTTGCATCGATATGAAATCGACACGGAACGATTGAATTTCATCAGATACAATCAAGCCAAATTGGTAACTCTACCAGCTACATACACTGGGAGCCCGCACCATATGCACGAATATTCCCAAGATGCAATGACATATGTGCGATCTTATGGAAGACCTGATCTATTTATTACATTCACATGTAATCCACAATGGGATGAAATCAAAGATCATTTGTTCAATGGTCAAACGCCGAAAGATCGTCACGATATAACAGCACGCGTATTTAAGCAAAAATTGAAATCTTTGATGGATTTTATCGTCAAAGTTCAAGTATTTGGAGAAATACGTTGCAGGATGAGTTCTGTTGAATGGCAAAGGAGAGGCCTGCCACATGCTCATATTTTAATTTGACTGGTGAATAAAATCAGACCAGAAGAAATCGGTAGTAGAATATCAGCAGAAATACCGGGTCAAACATCCAGATTTGCTTGATATTGTCGTAAACAGTATGATTCACGGACCATGTGGCGAACATAATCCGAATTCGCCGTGTATGGTTGATGGAAATTATACGAAACGGTATCCAAAAGTATTGGTTTCAGAACTGTTGCGGGCAATGATGGCTATCCACTTTATCTTCGTCGATCTACTGATGACAACGGCAGATTAACAATTATCAATGGGGGAAATGTGGACGTTGCAGTTGATAATCGTTGGATTGTTCCATATTCGCCATTATTGTCAAAAGTTTTTGAAGCCCAATCAACGTTGAATATTGCAATTCGGTCAAATCGATTCAATACATTTGCAAACACGTCGGAACGATGAAATACATCAATATCAAATGGGGAGCTATATAAGTAGTAACGAGTCGATATGGCGAATTTTTGCATTCTAAATTCATGAAAGACATCCTACAGTTGTTCATTTGGCAGTCCATCTAGAACGTGTCAATGTGTGTATTTTACGGAAGCAAATTCAATAGCATCAGCACAACTACGAGTAGATACAACATTGACTGCTTTTTTCAAATTGTGTCAAAATGATACATTTGCTCAAAGGTTGCTATATGCTCAAGTGCCAACATAGTTTACATGGAATGCGTCGAAAAAAGAATTGTAAACACGTAAACAAGGTACGGCAGTTGAAGGCCATCCAAATTTATTTTCAACACATTCATTAAGTCGTATTTACACAATTCATCCGAACAATGCTAGGTGTTTTTATTTGCGTTTGTTATTGATCAATGTTCGTGTGCACGAATACAACCACAAAACAAAATTGTGTTAGCTGTTGCTTCTTCTGGCATTGCAGCCACTCTATTGGATGGCGGTTGAACAGCGCATTCAGCACTCAAGTTACCATTGAACATGCAAGTTAAAGAAACACACACATGCAATATTTCAAAGTCATCTGGAATGGTCAAATTTTTGCAACAATGCAGTCTTATTATATGGGATAAGTGTACCATGGCTCACAAAAGATCATTAGAAGCTCTGGATAGAACATTGAAAGATCTACGTGGAAATCAAGAATTGTTTAGTGGTGCTTTGGTATTATTATTTGGTGATTTTAGACAAACGTTGCCAGTTATAGCCAAATCCAAATCCACACCAGTCGATGAATTGTATGCTTGCTTGAAGTTTTCATATTCGTGGGGATATGTAAAAAAACTCACATTGAAAACAAACGTGCGTGTTCAATTGCAAAACGATCCATAAGCCGCTGAGTTCTACAGACAATTGTTGATAGTTCGAAATGGTGCAATGCTTGTTGATGATACTGGGTTCATAAGAATACTACCAAGTATGTACACTTTTACAGAATCTAAAGAAGCATGGATTGAAAGTTGTGTCAGTAGGCAGCGTTGCAAATCAAGATGATGTGATTTGCTTGGATTGCCACCACACAATTTGCAGTTGAAAGTTAGAGGAATGATAATTATGCTGCGTAACATCAATCAACCAAAACTTTGCAATGGTACGCAGTGAAAGGGTTAATGCACAATGTCATCGAATCAACTATATTGAAGGGCAAATTCAAAGGTGAATACGTTTTAATTCCACGAATTCCAATGATTCCAAATGATTTGCCATTCGATTTTAAACGTCTTCAATTTCCTGTTCGTTTTGCTTTTGCAATAACAATCAATAAATCGCAAGGCCGATCGTTGGAAGTTTGTGGAATAAACTTGGAATATCCAGTTTTTTCACATGGTCAATTTTATGTCGCAGGCTCACGAGTAGGCAAACCATTGGCTTTATTTACTTATGCACAAGATGAAAAAAACAAAAAATATTGTGTTCCACAGAGCACTGCAATAAGTTTGAATTTTTCATTCTTTTTTTTTGGAATACAAATCAAAACATTAAAATCAATTAAATTTTTTAAAGTCCAAGCAAACATAAGTTTAAAAGATTGTATTCAATAATAATTACAGGTTCAAACACCGTAAATAAATTCATGTGTGAAAAATACATTTTTGTATGCTTATTTTGAATATTCATTTTAGGTTGGTTTACAAATGGCATATGGACTTTGTAAGTATTTGTTTGTTATGCAAACATTTTTTTCTCTCTATTCCACCTAATGGACATGTAGTGTTGTATTTTTTTTGGTATGGAAACCATTGTGTTGAACAATACACATAAATGTATTTATATACTCAAAAGGCTCAACAAAGAAAAAAAACACAAACAAATGTACCTGTATGTTTCTTTCTCTCTTGTTTGTTAATTTTACTGAAATGAAATAACTACTGATACAGCACAGCGAAGCGGGCGGGGTTTTGCTAGTATATATACACACACTTATGGACAAAATAATAAATACAGGTTGATGAACTTGTATTGTGTCCACTTTTTGTTGCATTGATTGTATTTAGCCACTGAAATGCATACTTATTGACTACTTGGTTAGTACGCGTATTCTAAGCCGTTATTCTTATAGAGAGCTTATTTTCGTCTATTGCGAAATTAAGGAAAATAAGAATCTTGTGTCTTCCTTGTTATAAAGGACCCCCGTTTATTAAAAACATAATCAATGTACGATTATCGCAGTCTCAAAAAATGTGGCTAATTCTAATCACACTCATATCATCTCGTTAATGAAGCCATGGGTTGGCTAATGATTATATATTTGAGTAATATAATTCTTTCGCACCCTTCTGATGCTTTCGCGACCAGATTCCGACTATCTTCCTAGAACATGCCAAAATTAGTCAATTCAATTTCACTTCTTCCTGCCTTTAGTAAAAGTTTTAAAAAACTTGTTAAAAACAGGTTAGTGAGTTTTCTGAATGTATGTAATTAAATGTTTATATCCTTCACAATTTGGATTTCAAAAACGTAAATCGACTGAAGATACTATAGTTTTGCTCTCAAGTTATGTCAAGCCTTGATAAGAAAAGGTGTACGACTAACCTATTTATCGAGTGATGTCGATAGCCTTCGATATGGTTAACCATAATATTGATTGTACCACTGTCCGATTTTCGCTCAGTCGGAAATAAGAAGTTCTCGAGTTATAAAATAAAGTGGTACGTGTGCTTGACGTGTGGGAATTTTAGGGTTCGTTACAAGTAGCGTTTTTTTTTTCTAGGAATTATTTACCATGCTTTCGGCAGTTTAAATTCGAACCCTCTTGCTTTACGAATTTCAAATGGGACATAATGCGTCATTGGCAATGAAAACCATTAATGATGCATTTGAGGATGTAGCGGTAAACGAAAGCCTAATTTGCTGATTATGAAATATCCACTACCGGTTTCTAAATGATGAGAGTACCATGGATACGTGAACTTCTTATCCACATATTACAATAAAATACTTTTTTCACAGGTGCTGACATTCGTATTATTTTCATTTCCGTTGCTGCACTTTTATTATAACAAAATTTTCTCATCACAAAATACCCACGCTAACTCTATATGCGACGTTATCATTACAATTTCCTTGATAGTTTAGACATACCCTAAGTATTTAAATCTTTAGCTATCCAGATCGCTGAAGCCTAGTAAATAAAATATGCAAATGTTAGGAGTTGGATGTGATCTTAATACGATTGAATCGTAACCCTTTATACACTGGGGATCACTAGGTTGAGGCCACATTTCGCAATGTGTGTGATTTTCACTCTTTATACCTGATTGAAATTTTGTACCCGCAAACTTTTACTACCTGTGAACAGGTACATATTTTCTCAACAGGAAGTCATAAAATTAAAGGATAAATAAGAAACGACTGTTCGAATTTCCCACGATCAAACAATGAACTTCTTGAAAGCGTATAAAAATATGCGCCACTAGGATGGGGCCATGGACAAAAACTTCGATAGAAAGGAAAAAATTAATGAAATGTTTACATTTTATGGTTTTGAAACATTTATTTATTACGTTTTTCTACATTAATATGAGTATGCCCGCCATTTTTCGATATGACATGTTTGACATATAAGACGGTTTGGAATAGAATCATACAGTTTTTTTTTTATATAATCAGGACAAATTTGGGTCCAGGGATCATGAATAGCTCCGATTAAAGTGTCCTTGTCTTTATTGTCTGCCGCTTTCATACACTTTACGAGATAACCATGCACATTTTCGATTATGTTTAAGTCCGGTGAATAGGGCGGCCATGGCAAAAATTCCAGGTCTTCTGATTGAATCCAACTTCTAACAACTCTGGAAGTGTGGATGGGGACATTGTCTTGTTGGAATATCCAAGGCAGGGGTCAGAAAATGTTTTCCACTTTTGGAAGTGACCGTTCCAGCAAACATTTGTAGTTGTTTCCGTTCGTTGTTGTGGACAAACTCGATTGTGCCATAGTAGATAATAGCTCCCCACACCATTACACCTGATGTACGGCTTTAATGTCTTGCCAAAATAAGCTCCTCCTTTCTTAGATTATGGAAATAAAAGTTGTAACCATCGGGGCCGTCAAGGTTACACTTTTTTTTCATCCGAAATGACAACGCGTTTCCATTCACAGCTCCAAGCGACGTGTTCTCCTGCAAAATTCATTCGATGCTCCTTGTGTACTACCCGCAAAACAGGTATCTTTTTAAGTTTTCTTCTCTGTATAGTACTAATTTTTCATATTATCCTTCGAACCATTGCTATGCTGGCTGATACTTCGCTGTTGGTCGTTATTTTAGTCGCTGGAAGAATAGAATTTGAGGCAAAACGTAGAATTAACCGCTTTTCTCGCAATGTTGTTGCTTCTGCCGTGCGTCCTTTTTGATTTTTCCCATAGTGTTGTGGATCCGCAAGATAACTCTTTACAACAGTCTTACTTCTATTAAGCCTGCTTGCAATTTCTCGGCCTGAGAGTCCTAACTCATTGAAAGCATCTATTTTTCCTCTTTCTGTCAAAGTCTTTCGGGAACCCTTTTTTTTAACTAAATAATAGCAGCGTTGGAAACGCTTTTTTAAATATGTTTAACAAAACTTTGAAAAAAATCGCTGATGTGAACTCCTGCAACGAAATATTCGCAATGGCCTCATCCTAGTGGCGCATCTTTTTATACGCTTTTCGAGTAGTTCATTGTTTGGTCTTGGGACATTCCAATGTTTGTTTCTTATTTACCCTTTAATTTTATGACTTCCCTTGAGAAAATGTGTACCTATTCACAGGTAGTAACAGTTTCCGGGTACAAAATTTCCAACAGGTATAAAGCGTGAAAATCAATTGCAAAATGTATGGCCTCACCCTAGTGATCGCCGGTGTATTTTATCGAATTATTAAAGGTTGTCGGAAGATCTGCAACGTTATTGCTTATTATAGCTTTATCCTTATCAAAAGGAGATAAGGCTTCCTGGATCGTCAATGAACTCCTTCAATGGGAAAATGTTAAAAAGCAACGGGTTTGGAAAAGTTTTGGTTAATTCTCAGGTTATTCCTGCTGTGGGTGAGGTTGATATTCTTAGCAAAATATCTACTAGTTATTTGGCTGAATATTCAAATTGCTTATTTTTACGTCATATTTTAAATTAAATAACCACCCAAAGCGACTTGGTGTAGAGAGGTCCCAGCCCTTCGAGGTTATTCTTAACTTTGTTTACAGAGCTACTCGTATTAGAAATTTGACATAATAATATTTCCACAATATTAGTACGAATATTAGTACCCAGTACATCACCTACCGGATTTTCATTATTACCACATGCTTCGTAGACAGCAAATAAGACGCATCGTATACAACTATGCGTTTCTTCACTATATTTTCGTTTTGTCTAGTTGGCTTATACCCCTTCTCTAGCATTTCGTACAGGCCTTCATTGACGTCCTTGAATACTTTCTATAGACGAATTCTTGTACATAGTTGTACCAATTAACGATGGTGTAGACTGTATGTGGTTCACAAATGCTTCTTGGTATTGGATATTTTTTCTCAGTAGAGCGAATGGTTTTTTTTTTCCTTTACGGTAGAATGCTGGATTAAAATCGTTACCGGTAAAAATGTGACATACTGTGAAGGATCGCGAGAATGGCTCCCAGGTTTAGTATGCGGTTCATTAATATTTAGTAATTTTTTTTTTTGGACGTACTCATATCAACTATTACTTCCGTGTCGCCTTTCCTAAATTTAAAATTCGAGAGAATTGTCATTGGAATATCCGAGTCTGTAGAGTGCACATGAACACGATAGTTGCAGTTTAATTCACATACGAGGGGCGTTCAATATATTCTCGGTATCGAGATGAAGGAAAATGCGAATTCAATTTAAATTGTTTTTATTTTTCAATATAATCTCCCCTAACATCAATGCATTTGTTATATCTTGAGATAAGCTTTTTTAAACCCTCAAAAAATAAATTTCCTCTTTCTCTGCAAAATACCCATTTATTGCCGACTTGAGTTCTTCATCATCCGGAAATCTTTTTCCACGAAGACATTTTTTCAAATCCGGAAACAGGAAATAATCACTAGGGGCAAGGTCTGGACTATAGGGTGGGTGTTGGATTTCTTCGAAACCACAATCTCGCTCAGCAACCTTGGAAACTCGCGCCGTGTGAACAGGAGCGTTGTCATGAAGAAGCAACACACCCGCTGCGAGCTTACCCCGGCTTTTCTTTTTAATTTCCTCCCGCAAATTATGCAAGGTGGAAGCGTAGGATGTGGCGTTGATGGTTTCACCTTTTTTTTGTACTCAATGAGCAAGATTCCCTTTGAGTCCCAAAAAACTGTGGCCATGAGCTTCCCGGCAGACGGAGTGACTTTGAACTTCTTCAGTTTCTATTTTGTGTTAGAAGTGTTTGAGTGTTAGTTTTTTACATTGTTTCATAGTGACCTTACAGACATAATGTCTTATAAAGAACGGCATATTTCGAAGAGACAAGCAATATCGTTAGAAATAAAAATACAAATCTTAGACAGATTAAAGAGAGGTGAAGGTGCCACATCTGTTGGTAGAGCCTTTAATTTTAGCGAAGCGACTATAAGAACAATACGAAAAAATGAGCATTCCATTCGACAGTCAGTAATTTCTGGATCAAAACTCAGTTCAAAAGTTTCATCTTATTGTAGAAATCCCGTAAAAGAAAAAACCGAAAAACTTCTTGTCTTATGGATGGAAGATTTGCAGAAAAAAAGAATACCAGTTAGTGGGAGAATTATAAAAGAGAAAGCTCTTAGATTGTACAATCATCTCCACGATTAGGAACCATCAACAAGTCGTCTGCCAACGGAACAACTAGCATTCAATGCAAGTGAGGGATGGATGACGGGTTTTTTAAAAAGGCATGCATTTCATAATGTAAAATTAAAAGGTGAAGTATCATCGGCCGATGAAAACGCTGCAAAAAGTTTTCCGAATGAACTAAAAAAAACAATTGAAATGGGTGGCTATACTCCAGATCAAATTTTTAATGCCGACGAAACGGGTTTATTCTGGAAGAAAATGCCTGGAAGAACCTATATAGCAAAATCGGAAAAGTCAGCTAGTGGCTTTAAGGCGGCCAAAGATCGAGTAACGTTTTTATTTTGTAGCAACGCATCTGGTGATAAAATGTTAAAGCCTATACTAATTAACAAATCCCTTAAGCCTCTAGCTTTAAAAGGTGAAAACATTGCACAACTTCCAGTTCATTTGATGGCGAATAAAAAGGCATAGATGACGGCAGATTTGTTTACAAATTGGTTCAACAATTGCTTTATTCCTGAAGTTCGCGAATATAAGGAAAAAAAAGGATTGGACTTCAAAATACTTTTACTCATTGACAACGCGCCTAGCCACCCAGTGCTTGATCATCCAAATGTTCGATTGCTATTTTTGCCGCCTAATACCACTTCGTTGATTCAGCCACTTGATCAGGGGATTATATCAGCATTCAAAATGTACTACATAAAACAAGCGTTTAAATACATTTTAGATTCTATAGAAGAGAAAAATCTAACGGTTCTGGAAGCATGGAAAAACTTCACAATAAGGGAGTGTATTACACATGCTTCTTACGCTATTAAACAACTGCGACAGTCTACCTTAAATGCTTGTTGGAAACAAATTTTGCCATCATGCGTAAAAAGTGAAAGTTGTGTAATACAAAACTCAGCTCTATGCACCGAAATCATAACTTTATCAAATCAAATTGGTGGCGAAGGTTTTCAGGACATGCAAACAGTTGACATCGATGAATTGATTCTTGAAAGTCCATTGAATGAGCAGGATTTAATTGAAGTTAATGAAAACAAAGAAAATGACTCGGATAATGACGAAGTTGAAGATGAATGTCAGCTGTTAACGGCTGATACAATACGCGACGGATTGAAGTTTGCTGTAAGTTTGGAACATCATTTTCTTACTCATGATCCTGATATGGAGCGTGCATTAAAATTTCAACGAAATTTAAAGTCTTGTGTAGCTGGGTATCAAGAATTATTTAAGCAGCTGGAGAAGCCGAAAAAACAATGTTTAAGGACAGATTTTATTACAGCGGAGAAGTCAAAGTAAACCGGGGTTGCTGCAAACTCGTTCACCGATGGTAACATTTTTAGCCCAGTCCGCAATAAATGTCCAAATGTGTAGTAATTTAATATTATTTTCCAAATAAAAATGAATTGCTTTTTTTTTTAAATACCTAATATACGTTTTATCATTCTTTTTTGCACGCTTTTAAAGTTAAATATTTACATTTTTTTCATTTAACACGATTTTTTAAAGTTGCGGAACATATTCCCGAAAATACCATATGCAGCATATATTTTTTTACACGGATTTTTATTTACACGGTTTGCTCAAGAACGCATCTACCGTGTAAAAACAGAGTTGGGTGTAATTTATATATACAAGCACAGCTTCACCCCGATACCGAGAATATGTTGAACGCCCCTCGTATATGATAGGCTATTTTGTTGTCAGCTTCCTCTTGGTGACATGATAAATCGTAATCGATTGTTCTTCTCATTTTACAGTCGGGCGTCACCTCAAACATGTAACATTTATCATAATTTATTTTCATCGTTTTATTTTGGCATACTCGTAAACTCGTCATTAGTCCAATCTTCAATCAAAAATTCGACAAACTTTTCCTTGAAGTTAGAGCATCTTAGTAATTTACTGAAATCAGCTGGCCGTTTATTTTCTCTTCGGACATCATAATGTGTCTCCTCCTCGCCTCTCAAACGGTGTTCGTAGTCTTTGATGTTTGGCGTTTTACTCTTGTCGACAGTCACCGACTAACCGCCGAGCCGATAACATCGTTCTTAAGTTTACTGTGTGACTTTCTCTTCCGCCAAGTGCGAAAACCGGTTTTCCCTTTAAACCGTATATTTTTTCTCTTTTATTTGTTGTGCCCACGTGAGTGAACCGACTTAATTTAAATAAAAAATGGCCCGCGGGTCAAACCAGATAGGTGGTCGTTTTGGGTTGCTGGACCCTGATCCTGCCCCTGACATCCAACCAAAAAAAAAAAATAAAACGCAATACATTGCCTTTTAGTATGTTTCCAGACCTCCCTTCAATTTCCAGTGCAAAAAATCCGCGATTTGTTTTAATGTCTTCAAACTAAAGATCTCGCTGGTGTTTGTCCGGTTACAGTAAAACTGCACGATCGCCTCAATGAATCAAAAGGATTAGCTTATGATCCATGCCTTATCAATGTGCCTGAGACAGAAATAATATGTGAAATGAAATCCCAAGGTGTCACGGACATTTACAAGTTTTCAAGGAAAGGAGATGATGAAAGCAAAAGCCGACAGGCCTTATGCTCTTCACATTTGACCTCTATCAAATCCCCAAATCGGTAGATATCGGATTTTACACTGTCAAAATAACTGAATATATATCTAACCCTATGCGCTGCCGCAATTGCCAACTTCTCGGCCATACAAGCAAACGCTGCAACAGCAGCACGATATGCGACTCATGTAGCCTTCCACCCCATACACCAGAACCATGCACACGCACAATGTGTGCCAACTGTTCCCTCCCCCACCCGTCCTCTTCCAAAATATGCCCGGCCTACAAACAAGCAAAAGAAATAATAACTATTAAAACAACAACAAAATGCACTATGTCCGAAGCCAAGCGAATTTATAATCAACAGAACTCAGCACACATTCGACCTCTAACGGAAACCTTTGCTGAAAAGACAAAGGTAACTATAAACTCACACATTCAACCCAATGATGTTCACACCTATCAAGCTAGCTCATCACATTCACTTCCCGACCCTAATCCAAAGAACACTACACACAACACTAAAAAAAATACTGACAAAGTAGAAAAACAATTAACCAAAAAAGTTCCCGAACCTACACCATCATACTCCAACTCAAAAAATATAACTGTTGACACCAACACAGGTGCTGTCACTCCATCAAACTCCAAACCATACACATACATATCTTCTCCTCGGACTACCGTATCACATTCATGTTTAGACGTAAACACAAACAATCAAAGATCTAATGCTAATACCTCGCCAAAATCACATGCATCAACCAATCAACCTGCTTATTCAAATACAAACAAATTTCTATCATATACCCTAACAAACTCAACCACACAATCTTCTCTCACGCAAGCTAAACCCCTTTCTGCAGTAACTCAATCACCTATATCAGCTGTTACCCAATCGTTTTTAGTAAACAATAACTACTACGTAGAAGACGATGCAGAAGAGCATGATGTCGATATGCAATAAAAAAAATCTTAATCATAAAAATGACTGCGACTCAAGAGTTGCAGAGCCAAAGCCCAAAACATCTCATTTCAACCATACCCTCAAATTCAAAACAAAACACAAACAACACTATCCACACACAAAACAATTGCACCACAATCCACTCTTCTCTTGCCTCTTGTAAAACAAAGTTGTGGAACCAGTCTAACTCCTATCGATCAGCTCTCAATATTCTGCAATGGAATATGAAAGGATTCAAAAATAACCTCGATGAGCTAAATATCTTAATAAAAAGTCATAATTCCTCTATTGTATCTATTCAAGAAACGCACTTCCCATTCAATCACACGCCACAATACCCAAGAGCTTATACTGGCTACTTTAATAATTTGCCAATCAACACAACGTGCAAGCAAGGCATAGGACTCTTAATAAACAAGAACATCCCTCATACACCTCTCCCCCTGATTACTAACCTACAAGCTCGAGCTGTTGAGATAGAACTTGAAACAAAATTTACCTACGAGTATATCGGCATTTATCTTCCTCCAGACGAAAAAATAAATTAGATCGATCTGGACAATATTATAACCCAAGTTAACCTCCCCATTATTTTTGGAGGCGATGTTAATGCATGGAATATTCTTTGTGGCTCCGCTACTACAAATACCAGAGGTAACTTGATGGAACAATTTTTTTCAAATACTAACCTGACTATATTGAATGATGGATCCCCTACCCATCTCTCAACGCATAATACGCTTACTCACATTGACGTAACTGTCTGTTCACCTGAACTTCTCCCAAAGACAACTTGGAAGACCTTAGATGACTTCCATAACAGCGACCATTTCCCAATAAGTATAACATTAAGTACAGGACGTAGCTCAAAAATAAAAACACCCAATCTAAAATTTAAAACTGATGTTGCCAATTGGACTTTGTTCAGAATAAAAACCATTGAGATCCTTTCTAATAAAACCACCTCTCTAAACGTTAACAAGGAAACTGCCATATTGCAAAAAGCTATCACAACCGCCGCTAATTTTTCTATCCCCCAGACTGTACCAATTAAATGCATTTAATTTAAGTTCCATGGTGGAACTCCAAACTATCCTCCCAAAGGAAAGAAAAAATGATTGCCTTAAAAGATTTCCAGAAAAATCCTACCATTCAAAATTTAATTATCTACAAGAGAGCAAACGCGAAATTCAGAAGAACTCTTAAAGATAGCAAAGCCAAAAGTTTCGCAGAATTTACCCTGACAGTAGGCCCAAACTCCCCTCCCGCCAAGATATGGCAAAACATCCGTCGACTTACTGGAGACTCAAAGAGACTTGCTATAAACAGCATTAGGTCTCATTCTGGCATCATTGTTGATCCAACTGAGATATCCAATTACTTTGCTCAAATTTGGTCAACGAATTCAGATAACAACTCTTTCACAAATGCTTTTAACTCCGAAAAACAAGAAGCAATTAATAGCCTACCACCACAATACGCAACCAATCCGACTGGACGACGCATTGAAACTCCGATATCGCTGCTTGAATTTGAAGCTTCACTTGACAAATTAAAAGGGAAAACTCCTGGTAGGGATAAAATATCGTATCCAATGCTTAAAAATCTTCCAAAAGAAACCAAAGAGAGAATTGTACACCTCTACAACAATATACGAGTACTTAACACCGCGGTCATACCCCAAATCTGGAAAACTGCCACAATAATGCCCATCCCAAAAACACAAAAAGATAGATCCTCAATCGAGGGATATAGACCCATCTCCCTTATCCCATGTTTGTCCAAAGCCCTCGAGAAGATAGTCGCGAAGCGTCTACTATGGTTTTCTAAACGAACAAGCTCATCAGTCCAAATCAAGTAGCATTTAAAGCTAGCAGAGGATGTGTTGATGCGCTTCTTCACATTGACCATTATATTTCAATGGCACTATCCGCGAAAAATCACGTTTCAATCCTCTCTCTTGATTTTGAAAAAGCATTCGACAAAATAGGAATACATGTTGTCCTAAAGAGCTTAAAAAATGGGGCGTTGGAAAAAAAATATACAACTATATAAAATCATTTTTGACCAATAGGAAAATATGTGTAAAAACAAATAATGCATACTCTCCGCACCACCCATTATTCAACGGTATTCCCCAAGGATCACCTCTCTCAGTAGTTTTATTCTTAATTGCATTTGATGACATTAACATAATTCTATCAAGGCATCAGTTACTAGATCACTGCATCTATGCAGATGATATATATATCTTATGTAAAATAAATGAAATCAATAAATGTATAGCTTTGTTAAAACTAGCTTTAAATGAAATTTCAAATTGGTCTAACACCTCGGGTGCCAAACTCTCATTACAAAAACGTAAATTGATCCACTTCTGTCGTAAACAAAATTGTCCCCAAATAACCGTGAATGTAAACAATGTACAAATAGAAAATGTTGCTAATTTAAAAATCTTAGGCTTAATATTTTGTAATAAGTATTCCTGGAAACAACATTGTCTAGAACTTAAGAAATCCGTAGCTGCGAGAACCAATATTGTAAGATATTTAGCATGTAAAAAAAGCAATGCTCATGTAAATGCTTTAGTAAATATAACAAAAATGTTAGTCCTAAGTAAAATAGATTACGGTTTATATTTATATGGGCATTGCCCGAAATCAATCTTAAATATCATCAAACCAGTGTACCATCAAGCAGCAAGAAGAAGTCTAAATGCTTTTCCTACCACACCTATAAAAAACATATTAGCTGAAGCAGGACTGCCGACCGTAATTGAACGGAGAGATGTTATCACCCTTAAGCTATCTGCGAAACTTTTTTCTCTAAGTATTCCATAATCGATAACGATATCAAAAAAGCAATACATCACAAGCTTAAAAGGAAAATACCATCCTCCATCAGCATTATTGTCGACCAAGCAAAAGAGCTGGAGATACCTAAACGCACTCAAATAGCTGCACCACGTTATCCCCCTTGGCTCATTAGCCCTGAATACTGTCTCTAGTCTTCTATAAAAAGACAAGTACAACCAGCACTTACCGTCAGTTGTTTTCAAGTATTTCATTAGACATAAAATCGGAGGTATGGAATTTCATATTCACAGATGGATCTAAGACTACGGATAACACATCGTTTGCAGTAACCCTCGAAGATGGTTTCATTATCTGCATTGGAAACCTTCCAAAATTTGTATCAATTTTCACGGCAGAAGCTTTTGCTATTCGTCAGGCTATAAAGTTAGTTACAAACCGTATTGGGAAACACATCCTATGCTCCGATAGTATATCTGTCCTTAACGCCATCAAAAACCCCAACAATGACACCGCACTCATATCAGAAATCAGGTACCAACTCATAAAATGTAAAAGTAAATTGAAATTGATGTGGACTCCTGGGCACGTTGGTATCAGGGGAAACGAAAACGCAGATTGGCTGATTCGGCCAAAAGAGCCCCAGTGTATACATTTAACACCTTCACTAAACAAGATCTGATTAAACTTGTTTTATCAGCAACAAGGATCAAAACTGAAAACGAAAAATCTCAAATTTTGTGCGTTTAAGACTTGGGCACACTTCAGCAACCCATCAGCATCTTCTTGTGAAAAACAGTCCTCCACTCTGCCCTTCCTGTCACACCACATTAGACTTAACACACATCTTAGAAAACTGCTCTCTAACAAAACCAATTATAAGCACTATATTTAAAAATAATTCGATTTACGATATACTAAAAAAACCCTAGCTTTACCAATATTGAGAATATCTCCAATTTTCTAACAAAAGTCTCCGCAGCTAGGCTCGTTAATTTTAATATTACCATGTAATTTTAATTACCTGTTAATAAATAATAATAATAATAATAATACTCTTGTCGAACCTCTTTTCGATTAAATAGATTAAATATTATTATTTGTAATATTTGCTTTGAAAATTTTCCGTAGGTTGCGGGAACATTTTGTAAAATATGCAAAAGATAAAACCAATCAAAGATATGAATATCGGCTTCCGGAATGTCTGCGTCTTCTGTTTGATGTACCATTAATTCGCTTAATACTCGTATTACAGACTTGGGTGTCTTGCATATACACCCATCCATGTGACAGAATGCGGAAGATACAGGACCCAAAGGAAAACTCAATGCCATTTTTGTTGAGATTCGAAATTAACAATTTTATTTTTTTTTAGTGCTCTGTCGGATCTGTCCGGATCGGAAATAGTTTCTGTGATACAACTCATACTTTGGTTTTCTCCTTCGCTTTCAACAGTAGACAGAAATTTATAAACATCTTCACATACTGATTGACCTGATTACAATTTGTACAGATGATTTTTGGACAGATCTAGCGAAAATGGGTGGGTGCACTGCTTGATAAAATTAAGTAAGACCTGCAAATTTCGACTCCAATGCAAGATCGTCGAATTCTGCAAGTCTTTTGTTATATCATCTTTCTTTGGTATATCATAAAATTCCAACAATTTCGTAGTAATGTTTGTTCGCACAGAATGAGTTATAGCCTATTTCTGTCCAGCACCGAAAGAATTTTTTTTCTGTTTGCTCCATAGATAAGTCTTTCGGGAAAGTGGCTTAGATGTCCTCCGTATACCTAAGAAGCAACTCTCATAATCTTCAAATAACGGGATTATGTGTCTGTTCAATGTTGACTAACTTTACATGAGATAAAGTTAAGTATCTCATATAATTTTGGTGATTCATAGTGAAAAAAATATTCGCCATTTTATTCAGTACAAACTTAAACATATCGAAGTCATCTGTTCGAATGCTGTATTCCAACATTAAATAGTAATCAACAAATTGAACGTATATCACAGTTGTTGTTCATTCATTAAGTTCAGACGTGTTTAAATTTCGCTCTGTTAATTTATTTCCATTTAATTTTTTTCCTGCCTAATTGCAATAATTCGCACAACCTATTTCTCGGTCATCGCCTTTTGTTGTGTTTTACTGACTCGATTTGTTTATTAAAGTGAAATTAACAACTAACCCAATTTTCATTCACCGCCTTTTGTGTTTTAAAATTTCTCAACTAACCTACCCTAACTATATCATCCTCATCATGTCTGAATTATGTGGAAGTGCGAATTGCTCAATAACAAATGACCTAAATGCTGTTATGGTGATCTGCAGTGGTCTTTGTAGCAAGTCGTTCCATGCCCTTTACATTGGCTTGAGTAAAAGATCCATCGCGTACCTAAAAGATTTTAAAAACAACGTTTTGTTTTATTGTGATGAGTGCAAGGACATCACTCCGTCCCACATATTACTTGCTATTAAGTGTCTCAGTGATTCGGTCAGTAACTTTGCGGCAGAAAACAATCATGCCTTGAAATCAATGCAAAACCAATTTACAAAATATGATGACCTTCTGAAATCAGTTGAAGATTTGTCAATTTCACTCTGCAATCTATAACAAGACTCAATTTAGAAACTTATCCATGCAGTTGGCTCAAAAAAGCGACTTAATAAAACGAAATGACAAACATGACTTTAGTGAAGATTCAAAAAATTTTCTATCCCATAGTGTTAAATCAATAATTAAATCTTACATCCCTACAATAACAGCCTCTTTAAGTGCTCTACGTCTTCCCTCGATTTTCATCTTCAAAGTACATCCAGAAGCAGCGTTCCCTCTCCGCCTTATAATGATCAGTTGCTCATAAACATCATGTGCCAAATAAGCGATTTAAGCAACGAGATAACCGAATCACGCGCGCTGTTAATCGAAATTGCTGATCACATCCGGATAACTTCCAGTAAAATCGAAGATATACCGGTGCAATCCCAGCCCCCACCGACTGCATCATACAACACCTCGCTTCTTACTGAGATGCTTGAATCTGCAATTATGGAACCACCAGTAACTCCTGGATCATCTTCTTCTCCACCACAACCCTCTTTGGTAAACGTTGCTACTACACCAACTCCTGAACCCACAATCTCAAGATTCGGAATCTTATGGACACTTTCGGAGTGGAGAACAAAAAAGTTGAACAATTTCAACAAAGCTAAGTCAGTTGCCTTTTTAATAAGAGGTACCCTCCTCAATCGAAACAGGCTAACTAGTCTCTTCAAATCTAATTTTAAAATAGATGTCAGCAACTGCCGTAAGATCTCCACCACCACCTTCAAGGTAAGCATCTCGTCAAAATATGAATGGATGTTTATCAACCCTGCTTCCGACGTCATCAATCTGGGTGGATTAACTATGGAAAGAATTAATCCGAATAGAGGAAACAACAAACATCGCAAGGATACTACCTTTACCTCAAAATCCACTAAATCTAAAAAAAACAGAACAATGTTAATTTTAAGTCTAACCCTATACCGAAGCCTAACTCCTCCAAAAAAAAACCCAACTCCTAACAAACAAACTCCTGCTGCAAATTGGAGTTTTAAAGTTGGGATATTTCCTGTCGTCACTCCTCCTTCAATTCATACTGCCAATCGCGTATATACTAAAGGTTCTTCCACCGCGTCCAACTCAATTCCTAAGCGCGTATCTTTCAATCTAGATCCTCCTCCCAGTCATTTACAAAACCCAACATCTCCTCATTCCACTCATACAAAAACGTCATATCCCAACTTTATTTGTATCCATATTTTAAATCCCTCCCCATGTTCTAAGCTAGACTCCCACCCTAATACCACACCACCTTCTTTTTTAGACCCCATTCTTCCTCCAAAGGCAAAGTTAACCAAGCACCTTATCGATTCTCTCTCGTTTAAGAGATAATATGATAATGTTCGCTTATATCTCGCCTACCTACATGACAAGCCTGACTCTGTCTGTATCGACGGTATAACGAAAACTAATGCAATGGTTTCCATTCTGCAAGAAGGCCTCCCCACTAATCATAATGATCTGCGGCAACTTTTTATACGTTTTCATGAACAATTAGATATGACTCCTGATGACGTGGCTAATGATCTCTCTTCTTTTGCGTCTCATGTTAGCTCCAAACGCATACTACACCTCCAGAGAACACGGTCTAGTTTCAAAAACTACCATCGCTCCTAACTCACCACTCAATTCTCTGCCGAAGCCTCCCAAATATCTGTCCCTGTATTATCAAAACGTAAGAGGATTACGAACTAAGATTTCTGCTATATATCTTAATTCGCAGATACTGCCCTACGACATCTTTGCCCTCACAGAAACCAATCTCACCCCTGATATTAAGAATAATGGATTATTTTCCCAAGACTTCGATTTACACCGTGACGATGGTCTAGATAAAGAGGATAATTTATATGGGCGTGGTGTACTTCTAGCTATACACTCTCGTCTCGAGTCTAGACCCTTTAAAAAATCGTCCACTACATTCTTCGAATTCGTTTGCGCTAGAATTCCTATTTGCAAACGCAACCTACGAGGGGCGTTCAATATATTCTCGGTATCGATATGAAAGAAAATGCAAATTCAATTTAAATTGTTTTTATTTTTCAATATAATCTCCCCTAACATCAATGCATTTGTTACATCTTGAGATAAGCTTTTTAAACCCTCAAAAAAATAAATTTCCTCTTTCTCTGCAAAATACCCATTTATTGCCGACTTGAGTTCTTCATCATCCGGAAATATTTTTCCACGAAGACATTTTTTCAAATCCGGAAACAGGAAATAATCACTAGGGGCAAGGTCTGGACTATAGGGTGGGTGTTGGATTTCTTCGAAACCACAATCTCGCTCAGCAGCCTTGGAAACTCGCGCCGTGTGAACAGGAGCGTTGTCATGAAGAAGCAACACACCCGCTGCGAGCTTACCCCGGCTTTTCTTTTTAATTTCCTCCCGCAAATTATGCAAAGTGGAAGCGTAGGATGTGGCGTTGATGGTTTCACCTTTTTTTTTGTACTCAATGAGCAAGATTCCCTTTGAGTCCCAAAAAACTGTGGCCATGAGCTTCCCGGCAGACGGAGTGACTTTGAACTTCTTCGGGGGGTCTGTTCCTTTTTTATGCCACTGCATGGACTCTTGTTTGCTTTCAGGGTCATAGTGGTGGACCCATGTTTCGTCCCCAGTAACAATTCGATCCATAACACCGTCCGCGTTCTCACTACACATCTCCAAAAGCTCTCTACAGCATGCGATTCTCACTTTTTTCTGAGGCGCTGTGAGCATTCGTGGCACCCACCTTGCACTGACCTTTGAAAGGTTAAGATGGTCATGAAGAATGGTGTGAATGGTACCAATTGAAAGCTTGGTGATCTCTGCCATCATTTTCACCTTTATTCGGGCATCCTCAAGAACAAGTTTTTCGACTTCTTTGATGCTTTCTCCCGTACAAGCAGTAGCCGGGGCGCCGGAGCGGGGGTCGTCTTCAATGCTCTCTCTGCCTCTCTTGAACTCACTTGACCCCTTTTGCACAGTTGATAATGAAGGTGCGGAACCCTGGTAAACAGCCACCATCTCTTCATGAATAGTTTTTTGACTTTTTCCTTGCTTAGTGAGAAATTTAATTACAGCGCGATGCTCAATTTTCAACATCATCGCCTCAGTTGCCATTATGATTCTGTTTAACTAGAGATAAAACGCGAATTAATAATCACATTTATATGAAATTTTACATGAATGCACTAAAATAATAGTACTACTTGATAAATAAGTCAATTTATATATACAGCTACAGCTTCACCCCGATACCGAGAATATGTTGAACGCCCCTCGTATATATTTGTTGCTGCTATATTCGCCCCTCTCAACCAATTCAAGGTTACCAGCTAGCTGTTGATGCAATCGACTGCATTTTTAATGCTGCTGATCCCAATGACGTTGTTATTTTTTTAGGTGATTTTAATCTACCTAAACTTCTATGGACTCAGACTGATCAGTGCTACTATACTGCAACAAAACCTACCTCTGATAAAGAGAATCTTTTCATCGACTGCCTAAATGACTCTGGTCTATATCAATTAAGTGGTGTCACCAATAACATCGGCAGACAACTCGACCTAGTCTTCGCCACTGATACAGATAACTGCGTCGTCTTAGAAAGTAAACATCTGCTTTCTAAGTTGGATAGTTACCACCCTCCCCTTTCTCTTACGCTGACATATGACAATGGTCTTAATCCCGTTTCCTATGAATATTCTTACAGTTTTAATTTTCATAGGGCTAACTACGCCAAACTGAACAACCTCCTCAGTATGATCTATTTTAACTTTCTCTACAATAACCCTAACTTTATGGTTAACTATGCTCTTGCATCCTTTTATATCGAAATTTTAAAATGTAGATCCCAATCTGTGCCTTTTTTACCCAAGAGGAATCCCTGCGATCTCTTCGTAACAAGACAAATAAGCTCTGGTATTCTTACTTAAAATCGCGTTTCTAGACCGATTTCTTCTACTACCAGTCTGCCCAAATAAATTTCTCTGTACTTTGCCAAGCTCTCTATAACAACTATTTAAACCGAATGGACCACACACTCATTTCCGACCCCAAAAGATTCTTTCATTTCATCAAAACTAAAAGCAAATCGGATAACTATCCATCATCCCTAAATTTTCTGGATAGGTCCTCGGGCGATCCCCAAATTATTGCAAATCTCTTCGCAATCTTTTTTGGCCAAGCGTTCGCCATCCATTCCCAACAGCCAGACCATTCTTACTTTTCCTACTTAAACAGCTGCCCACAAACAACTTTGGAATCGGTGTCTATAATTTTAGAGTAAGTTAGAGATAAAATAATAAAACTCAAAGATGATTATTCTGCTGGCCCTGATGATCTTCCACCTATATTTTTAAAGAAATGTCAAATACATCTAGCCCAACCTCTTACAGCTCTCTTTCAGCTTTCTATCACCCAGGGATTATTTCCATCAACCTAATGCTTTTCCATTGTAAATCTATTGTTTCCCTAAACCAGCACGGATTTTTCAAAGGCAGATCTACGACCACCAACTTAACGAAATTCGTATCAAGCACTTTATGTGCACTGGAATCTGGAAATGAAGTTGATGTGATTGCCACCGATTTCAGCAAAGCCTTTGATAGAATTTCTCATGATATAATCCTTCTAAAATTAAAGGCTCTTGGTTTCCAGATAAACTTTACAACTTGGGTTCAATCAAATGAACGACTTTACTATGTTCTATTTAGGTCAATGGTTTCTGACCCAATTAAAGCCTCCTCTGGTGTCCCCCAAGGCAGCCACCTTGGTCCCTTATTATTTATTCTGACCATTAATGATGTTGCTTGTATCATTAAAAATTCATACATATCTGTTTACGCAGATGATATGAAAATATTTAGATATATATCATCTTCCTCAGACAGCCTACTTCTGCAGCAAGATCTAGACAGGTTTTGTATTTGGTGTCAGAAAAATTTTCTTGAGCTCAACGTCAATAAGTGTCAGGCTATAACTTATACCCGTAAACGCCTCCCTACTTTACCTCGTTGCTATCTAGTCTTTAATCTGCCTGTTCCCTTAGTGAATGAGTTGCGTGATTTAGGTGTTATCTGCGACAAGGAACTCAATTTCCGTTCTCACATTGATAGTATAATAAAAAAAGCCAACTCTGCCCTTGGTTTTATCAAGCGCTGGTCTAAGGAGTTTTCCAATCCTTATGTTACCAAATCTCTTTACATAACCTTTGTTAGGCCTCTTCTTGAATATGCCAGCCAAGTTTGGTCACCCTACTACAGAACTCACATCCTCCGGATAGAAGCTGTTCAACGCAGGTTTTTACGGTTCGCTTTACGTGGTCTTCCCTGAGATGATAGCCAAAACTTACCACCTTACACTTACCGGCTGAAACTTATAAATTTACAACCCCTTTCTATACGCCGAAAAGTTGCCGACATTCTCTTTATTCATCAAATTTTAGTAGGTAATATCGATTGTCCTTCCTTACTTCAAATTATTTCTTTTAACACCAATCCCCGCAATCTTAGGTCTGTGCCACTTTTCCGGCTCAATCTTCACAGAACGAATTACGGACACCTGGAGCCAATGCCTAGGATGCTTCGCGAAGTTAACGATGTTCTGCCTCTCTTCGACTACCATCTCAGCAAACTCTCCCTCAAGAACATACTTATTTCCACCTATGCCTCACGTCCTAACTTTCTTTAACCGCTCCCACCCTTTAGTTTTTAAGTGAAAATGTTAGTTTTAAGCATATGTTTGCTTGCAATAAGCTTAATAAATCTGTCCGGGATTGACCCGGGCCGCAAAATCACAAAAATAAACTTGCGCTGTCTTGCCATGATTTCCTTTTAAAGTTTCGCTTTTAAAATCTTCGTATTTCTTAAACAGCTCTCTCGTCGAATTATCTATAACCTGTGGATTCACATAATTTTGAAAATTGAATTCTATTATGTTATTCTTTATTTGATTGAGATCAAACTTATTACTATCAACCGTTTGTGAGTATCTTTCAAAATGTAGAATTGCAGAGACAGAGACAACAGTGGGTGAATTTTTCGACATCTGTTAAAATGCTCGCCCGATAGAAACGTATTTAACGAGCCACTAGCTATAATACCACTGTCGACTATTATATTGGTCAAGCCAGATCCACTAATAAATTTTCCAAGTGCTTTATGGTAAGACAGCATATTATGGAAGGAGCCCAAGTAAATAAATAATGTCGAAAATTCTTCCTTACTTTTACTTTTAAATTGTATCTTTCATTACGAGTATTAACTTACATTCTAGACATAGATTAAATCTAATTTGACAGCAACAGTTACTTAATCTACCTTACTGGCTCTTACCGAACGCTCTAAACTTAACAATTTCATTCAATTTTTCCTTTCGGCCTTAAAAACTATCTTACGATTAATCTTATCTATAAATTATAATATACCATATGTAACATTTCCAAAAAAAAAAAAATTAGAAAAACTTAGGTGCCGTATCTTTTGAATTTTGTGTAAAACTTAAAACTATGGCCCTATTCTACTTAACCTACCTTATCTATAATCGGGGTGATTGGCACTCGTAGCCTCTCACACAGGGTTGTCAACATCCCAATTGCGATTTCGGGCGTCCGTCATTCGTCAACATCGTGCACACGCACCACCAAAATTTAACCAATGCGATAAACCACTGGTCACTTCTCAGAAGTGCGGCTCATGCTTTTCACGAGATCTATGGAGAAAAACCTCTGGCAGGATAGAGCCCGATAGAAGTGAGCTCTCGTGGTACATTTCGTTTTGGTAATAAGCCCCATTATCGTTGGTCATTGTCCTTGCAACGTGTCTTCGAATCACCTTAATCAGGAAATTGTCCATCCTATTCAGATTAGCCCCGTCGTAAAGGACTTTGTTGGGATAATATTTTTTGTACTCTGATTCTGGTGTTCTGTGCAAGCCGAGACAAGTCCTAAGACACTGCCTTTCAAACACCCGAATCCTTTTCATTTGATACGGCGCTACATTGAACCACACGGCACAACCATACGCGATAACTGGCCTGATTAGGGCCACACAGCATATGACTTTCACCCTGGAGACAAGTTGACTGCTGTGAAATAGCCTTCTTGTCAAGGCTAAATACTTCTTAGCTCCAGCAAGACAAGCATCTATATGTTTGTCTAAATACAAATACTTATCGAGCCAAATACCAAGGTATCTCGCTATGCTTCTCACCGCCATTGGCAGTCCGTGCTGTCCAATAATATCCAAATTTCGCCAGTTATGTCTGGTATTCCTAGAAGCCCATCTCAATGGAGTCCTGAACAAGATTGTTTCCGACTTTTGAAAATTGATTTTCAATTTCCAATCATCGCAATACGCCTTAATATGATCGAAATCACGCTGCAGAACAGTATTGATGACTTCGATTTTTGAACCTCATCTATACGCCACTAAATCGTCTGCGTACGCCATGGCATGATTGAGGGAACCTACAAGATCACTTGTGTAAATGTTAAACAGTATCGGAGAAATCACAGCCCTCTGTTGTAACCCGTTTTTAATGTCAAAGATCTTGCTCGAAATGACGTTGTTACATTTAACAACGAACTTATGGGATGTCGTAAATCATATATAGAAGAGGTTTCGGCATGCCCATCCTGGTCAGCTTATAGAAAAGTCCCCCTAAACATACGGTGTCGAAGGCCTTTTCAAAGTCAACCAGGCAGGCACCCGTACACTGGTTCTTGCATTTATTCCATTGTATGTCCGAGACCAGCTTTGATGCAGCATGAATAGTGTCATGCCTCGCCCTAAAACCAAACTGATTTTCCAGAATTATATTATTTTCCTCAACCCACCTTAAAGCGCTCTACTGACTACTTTCTCGAATACCTTGCTAATATTCGGAAGTAAACATGTTCTAACTTTATCCCTTTTCGGGATTGGATGCACCACTGCTGTCTTCCAATGCGCTGGATAATATGCATTATTCAACGCATTGTTAAACAGCGTGGTAAATATATCCACTGCTTCCAAGGGCAGGTATCTTAATATGACGTTTGGAATACCGTCTACTCCCGACGACTTTTTGTTTTTCAGAGACTCAAAGGTGCACAGAAGTTTATCTTTTCGCTTACTGAATACGGTGAAACGTTGATTCTCAGATCGCCAATTTTGAAGTTGGTTTCATAGATGTTAGTGATTTACATAGGCCCTGTTGTCAATGTCGTGATTAGGGTAAACCGGATTGTTCACTGTATACACGGCCTCGTAAAAAGCTCCGAGCAAATCCACTTTCTCCTGTGGGTCTTCGACCAAGAAAAGACTGTCGCCTGAATCGGCACTTTCTTGACTTATGCCAGCGGTCAATAGTGTCTGTCTGTTTTCTGTCGTTTGTGGAATTCGGACACACTGAATGTCATTGTGATCTTTCCCCCTGAATAATTTATTTATCTGAGGGAACATATTCGGACTACTGGATTTTATAGCCCGAATCTTATTGCCCCTGTTCGAAAATGTAAACCACATACCAGAAATGCCAAACATCGACAAACCCACCTTATTACAACATTAGCTTTCTACTATCGTTTATTTGTGATTTTCTAATATATTTGTACAGTTAATATTTTTGCACAAAATTCTAACGCTAACTTTTGCTTTCTTTAAACCATGCATTGCCGCTTCACGGCATTCGTGATCAAACAGTCAACAAGCATACTCAATTTCCTTAGTTATTCATACATTTTCATACACAAATTGTAACAATTGCACATTCGTTATACACACATTTATACACACATTATATACACACATTTTAACCTACAGTACACACATTTTTGAGACACTCATAGTCATACAGTTAAGATTGTAACAAGTGAACATTTATAATACATAATTGAAACAAAATCACACTTAGTTTTCATTCATATACAATTAATAAAAAAATATACAAAAAATACAAAAAATACACAAAACACACGAAACACAAAAACCCCAGACAACACACCATACACCACATCACCCACTCTTGGAATTTCGCCATCGTCATCGCTGCTAGTCAAGTTCACAAGATCATGTATGGTGATATACATGTATGTTTGGTTTGTATGATTTTACACATGAATTAACAAAATCAATATTTCGTTAAAATTATCATCAGCCTCAGTACAGACTTACAGACTTACTGTAATTTTCTTTAATTAATTGTTTTAGGTCTGCTCTATAGTTCGTTTGACAACGTCTTGCATTGTCAATTATAAATTGAATTGGATTAATTGCTTCGGGTGCATAAAGCGACACCACATACACTCGCGTTCGACTATGAGGAGGAATGCATACGATGCAGGCTTCCAACACCCGGAACCTCATTAAATCCCCGCTATATATGACCCTATGGCGCATGCCTTTGCGTAATAAGATACCAACCCCACCCCTTTGTGAGGAGTGTGGACGGTCCCTTCTATAAATATTGTAGCCAATTTTGTGATTCTGGGTAAGCTTAGTTTCGCTTATCAAAATCACATCTGTGCATTCACTTAACAACAGATTTTGTAGGTTGGCCCTTCTCTCGATCCTGATTAGTGAGTTAACGTTTAACGCATGGATATTCAGATTAACCTCATTCAACGTAGCAGACATTATATCGGCGTGGGAGACTTGTCAAACAGGGTCGAATAGATGACGTCAATTCGAGCCGCTTGTTCATTTAATTGTTTCTGAAAATGATCGATTGTTCCGTGCAAGGACAGAAGGATCGCTTTCAAATCCAGATCCGCTTCCGGCGCTTTTTCGGCTACCTTTGGCGTATATTTTGCTGTCATTGTGGCCTTACCCGATCCAGATACCATTTGGGCAAAGGATACATTGGGTGCCAAAAAATTAGAGAAAGCACGACTCTTCTGACGCTTCTCTTCTTCGATCAACTGTTTTCGAGCCTGGACTTTCTTTTTCAGCTCCTAGAACCTAGAATTTAGCAGGGTGCCCCGGATTTCTGCAGAGTACGCAAAAGAGTTGACCCCTATCCACTACTCTATCGTTGCCTAAATGTCAGTGTCCATATTTGTGGTCTTTGTCGCACTTAACGCACCTCAATTGCATATTGCAATTAGCCGCGGTGTGCCCGTACCTCTGGCTGAGCGTACATTACAGTACACGATCTGCCCTCTTTAATTTTTCCCAACTTACAGCATGATAATACAGGAATTTAATTTTTCGCAGACTATCGATTTTACTGTTGGGCGTTAACTGTACTAAGAAGAATGGTAATTTACGGTTATCATCCCTTGCCGCGGCCGTGGTAAACGGCTTGACGCCCACGAACGTAAGGTCGTCGCTCTCTAACCTTTTAAGCTCTTCTTCGAGCTCCCCCGTATTTATTGCTGGATCTATGCCTTTTAACAGCACCGTCTGAAGTTTTTCACCCTTAGGGGTATATGTATAATATTCTGTATCTGCTTTTCCTAGAACGTATTCCTCCATACTACTACACATAATAATGTGCTTATTCGCACTTAATCTCTTGACATAAAAATTCTTTGTTACTAACTTACATAACCTAATACTATCGTTGATTTCTAAATTACTTACATTTATACGAGGCGCTCTTTCTCTGCCCTTGTTTTGTTGTTGCTGCTGCGATGTTTGTTGTTGTACTCGCATTTGCAATTTCTGCGGTATACATATGTTGCTGTTGTTGTTGCTGCTGCTGTTGCTGTTGGTTTGGTAGTTGCTTCTCGTTTTGCTGCATCGGCAACTATTTTATAATTTGCTGTAGTTGTTGTTGTTGTTTGTTGCTACGGTTTATTTGAGTCAAGTATTAATTTTTGTGCATAGTACTTTGATCTTCTAATATCCTCTCATAATACCCAACCCACATTAGCGTCTTTTCGATTTTCACGGGGTGGCCGTGGTGTAGTAGTACTAGCAATCGCTTCTCACTCGGAGGGGTCAAGGTTCGAATCCTGCCCATGACAAGTCTTTCAAGTTTTTCATTTGTGTAATTGGAACACAGACAGAAAATTTCTGCGTGTAAAGGCATAACACTGACACGTAGATTTGGCTGTTGTAGAGTTTCAAGCACAAAAAACTAGTGCGAATTATAACCTTCGAATCACTCTGAGTGAAGAAAAAACTGTCTGTCCTATTCAGACTCCCACCCCTGGAGAGCGAATATCGAAACCAAATACACCTGAATTTCAAACCACTACAAAAACAATTTTCCTTTCTCCTCCTTCTACCTTTCCGCCCGCGCCATGGCAAAAAAAAAAAGTAATGGGCCAGCAACCACGTAAAGTTTATTTCTTGAAAAACCGGAAGCGTTTTCGGATATTCTGTTAGCACAGCAGTGCCCGATATTTAACTGCGAATTCCTGTGCTTCTTGTGTTCAAACACGCGAATATCCTCCTCAGTAATCGAGTCGATATTTATCTCTGCTGTCATAATGTACGTTTTTTTTACATATCAAGGCAAATAGTATTTTTTTTTTCAGACATTCCTGTATGTGCCCTTTTATTGAACTAGTATTGAACAGCATACCGCGGTCAACACCTTCCGCTTCATACATTTCGTGAAGTCGCTGTATGAAAGTATTTTTAGCATGTACCATCGACACAACCCGTTTGTTTTCGATTACTTCGCGTTCTATGTATTGAATTAATTGCTCTCGAGATATTCTATTGTAGTCCGTTTATGCGTAGCTGGCCGATTTACGTACAGTTCGTATGAGGAATAGTACTGTAAATGACAAGGGCTATGATAAGCCAACATCATTTCGCCAACTGTATTATTAAATACCTCAGTAATTTTTTGTAGCATACTCGTATCAAAATCGTTCAAGTGTGTCACATATTTTCTTCAGAGTCTGCAGACATGTTACCTTATTCTTAATCAGTCGGCACTAAATCTCTTGTTTCTTTTCGTGTAATTACCATTTTCTGGCAAAAAAAGCATTTAGCAGAAGATTCATTTTCGTCTACGGTCTCTGTAGATGCGTCGCAGTCGATGTTTTCAATTTGAGAGACAGCGGCGCCTTCCTCTCCAGTAGAAACGTCGCCGAAACATCTGTATTTAAATATATATTTAAGTATACATGAATGTACATTTGTAGCCATGAGCAACTGTATGTACTCGTAAATATTGTTAGGTACTATTATAAATATTTTGAAACAGAGTTAGTCTCATAATTGTAGATAGTACGGAATAATACATTGTGGAATAACATGAAAAAGCATAATGAATAGATATGGTTTCCACTTACTCTGAAATATTACTGCAATGGAAGTGGTCGAAATTAATATGGACTTTGCTTGCCTTTCTTCAAGGGTAGTACTAATTGTCCTATTGGGGCTAAAAACAAAAAAAAGAATTATAACCTTCAGCCTTTTTTCGTATGTATAAAGAATACGTATCTCGTACACTGTTCTTCAAGCTAACACGTTGCAGCAACAACTGACATATTTGAAGCTGATGGATTTTCAGACGTGGTACTAGCTCAGAGCTGTGAATCAAAATCTATATTATTGCGTTCTGGTATCGTCAAAATTAACCGCAGGTCTTGTTCTTACACGAGCGTCAGGTCTCATACATCTCATACATGAAAAAGATCACAGTTACGTAAAGGAATGCTCGCTCCTACTTTTAACAATACATAATTCACTTACCTTTAAAAGTCAAATACTTCTTTTTGACGTTTGTAGCAAGACGAATGGTATCCAACAGTATCACTCTTCCAATCTTTTGGCAACACTACATCCTTGTACTTGTGGCCGTAATGCTTTCTAGCTTCTAAGAGAGATTGGCATAGAAAGCAGATTTCCTTAGTGAACTTCTTGACTTCCTCTGATCTACAAAAAACTTTACACAGAAAACACTGCATATCTGCGCTTTACGTTCGCCTCACTGATGCGTTCACAATGCGTCGAGATCAAATGCAACTGTTACAAAGCACTGAACACTTGACGTATTGTATGGTGGTGTTTAATATGGTGGTTCATGGTTTACTAACGGATCCTACTCGTAATGTGAGAGGTAAATTCAAATAGGGTAGAAGTTTAGAAATAAATGTTTTCTGGATTTTCGCTAAGTTTGCAGCAAAATTTTGTCGGACTCTCATTGCGATATATTGTATAGCACATTTTACAACCAAAAAAAAAATCAAATATGTGGTAGGCAGTATGCAGGACCTCGTTAAAACGACATGTTTGGGACATCGGACGGCAAAACAATTTGGCGGACGGTAAGATCGGCAGATTATACATATGTTAATTAAACATTTCCACAAAAATCAGTCATGTGGTGATCAATAAACAATACCCTGTTAAAATGACATGTTAGAGGTGGTGGACTCGACTACCGCGCGCCGCCGTAATTTTGTCGGAAAAGTATTTTCTCATTTATTCTATTACATAATCATTCAATTACAGAAAGAAAGAACAATGTTGTCGTTAATATACTGTAACCGGTTAAAAGACATGTTTGGACGCTTCGCACTAAAAAACGCAGCGCTTTCGAGCATCGACACAATAATAAAGTGTGGTAGACTCTCTTTAACGAAGCCACTCGCGAAGTCTTGGGCATGTGGTAACAGTGAAAATCCGGTAGGTGATGTACTGGATACTACGAGTATCTACATACACGAGGGGCGTTCAATATATTCTCGGTATCGATATGAAGGAAAATGCGAATTCAATTTAAATTGTTTTTATTTTTCAATATAATCTCCCATAACATCAATGCATTTGTTACATCTTGAGATAAGCTTTTTTAAACCCTCAAAAAAATAAATTTCCTCTTTCTCTGCAAAATACCCATTTATTGCCGACTTGAGTTCTTCATCATCCGAAAATCTTTTTCCACGAAGACATTTTTTCAAATCCGGAAACAGGAAATAATCACTAGGGGCAAGGTCTGGACTATAGGGTGGGTGTTGGATTTCTTCGAAACCACAATCTCGCTCAGCAGCCTTGGAAACTCGCGCCGTGTGAACAGGAGCGTTGTCATGAAGAAGCAACACACCGTTACCCCGTCTTTTCTTTTTAATTTCCTCCCGCAAATTATGCAAAGTGGAAGCGTAGGATGTGGCGTTGATGGTTTCACCTTTTTTTTGTACTCAATGAGCAATATTCCCTTTGAGTCCCAAAAAACTGTGGCCATGAGCTTCCCGGCAGACGGAGTGACTTTGAACTTCTTCGGGGGGTCTGTTCCTTTTTTATGCCACTGCATGGACTCTTGTTTGCTTTCAGGGTCATAGTGGTGGACCCATGTTTCGTCCCCAGTAACAATTCGATCCATAACACCGTCCGCGTTCTCACTACACATCTCCAAAAGCTCTCTACAGCATGCGATTCTCACTTTTTTCTGAGGCGCTGTGAGCATTCGTGGCACCCACCTTGCACTGACCTTTGAAAGGTTAAGATGGTCATGAAGAATGGTGTGAATGGTACCAATTGAAAGCTTGGTGATCTCTGCCATCATTTTCACCTTTATTCGGGAATCCTCAAGAACAATTTCTCTTCTTCTTTGATGCTTTCTCCCGTACAAGCAGTAGCCGGGGCGCCGGAGCGGGGGTCGTCTTCAATGCTCTCTCTGCCTCTCTTGAACTCACTTGACCACTTTTGCACAGTTGATGATGAAGGTGCGGAACCGTAGTAAACAGCCACCATCTGTTCACGAATAGTTTTTTGACTTTTTCCTTGCTTAGTGAGAAATTTAATTACAGCGCGATGCTCAATTTTCACCATCATCGTCTCAGTTGCCATTATGATTCTGTTTAACTAGAGATAAAACGCGAATTAATAATCACATTTATATGAAATTTTACATGAATGCACTAAAATAATAGTACTACTTGATAAATAAGTCAATTTATATATACAACCACAGCTTCACCCCGATACCGAGAATATGTTGAACGCCCCTCGTATTCCATACCATCCGTATACACCACCAGGACTGATTTAGTTGTCACAATTTAATATGATTTTAGGGGGAAAAAATCACTTCATCAATGTAGCGTGTACACTCGAAAACATAGTAAAGCACATCAGCGTTAATTTGGAAAGCATCAGTTGCATTTAAAAATGATAAACCATCATAAATTATAAATAAAAAACAAAAATACCTTAAAAAAATGCAATGATAATGAAAAAATGTGATTGGTAAGAATGTGGGAAAAGAAAAATAAGATTAAATAATACAAGAAAGGGTAGTAAATATTGACATCATTTATTTTTTGTTGTTAAATTCTGATGATTAGCTGCACACAGTTGATTACTATAATTTATACAGGTCTTCTTTTCTGGGAATCTACCCATCATTTAAAGTGCTGACTCCACTGTCACGGAGAGCCAAACTCATATTTGCTTGCTTGTAGTAATTTAACCTCCTTCTTAAGTGCTAGTTTTTGTTTTATGAATTTGTGAATGGTTGTGTTATCATACGAAAAAGATTTACTTGTAGAAACATCCGGTTTTATTTAAAACGCTTTCTTTCTCAGCGGGTTTGTACCGTTCAGAATAGAAAAAAATATTGCTACAGCTTCCCTTAGATTTTTATCGCCTACCGCAGCATAATTTTACTATCCGTTCTTCTAAGGCAGTCAATTGGACAAGTTTAGTGTTCTTCACTTTAAAAGGCTTATCCTATATCTTATCGACTTGCCAATAATTTTTTTTTTAATTAAAATTGAATAGGATATACTTATTATATGCCGTTACGCTTTTTATTTGTTAACATTTGAGTCATGTAATTAATGAAAATAAGATAGTAAATTATTTCAAATGTCATTTTATTTTAAGAACTATTATAATTATATTATTATTGTAAGAACTAAAATATTTGTATATACGAAAAAATATATTTCGTTTCTGCATTGGAAATAATACTGTGTAATAATTTGCAGGATGTCGTTTCATCACTTTATGATAAATTATGCATTCATGCTATCGAACATTTTATGCTCGCGTTGGAGCATATTAAAAGTCTTAAGCGAAATAAACTGACATTTTTGGACCCAGAAGAATCATTAGCAAAGGTAAGTTGTGGTTTCTTATTTATTTATAAATTTTGGAAAAAAAATTTAATTTAGGAAAAGAATTTAATAAATCTGCCTGAAAAGTGTATCATAGACTTTCAATCAGAAGTCGATTTAAACCGGAGTAAGAAACAAGACAAACTAAAATTGGTAGAAGACGATATTCCTCAATTGCAAGTGATTACTAATGACACTAACATACCACGCTATATTGTTATCAGTGGAAGAGAAAAAATAGGAGGAAATCTGCTTGAACCACATTTCAAAAGACATTTTAGAGGTCAAAGCAATGAGATCGGGAGACTTACGTCTTAAAGTCCTAAATGTTCCAACTGCAGACAAATTCCTAAAGGCAAAACTCATTGACTGGATTCCCGTAAAAGTATCAAACCATGTAAATCTGAACTCAATCCAAGGTAGAATCTATTCGCCACATATTATTGATACACCAGAAGCTGAACTACTGGGAGAGCTCCAAAAGTTCAAAGTAACGGAAGCAAGGAAGATGATGAAAAAAGAGAAAGACGCTATTGTACCTATAGGCGCAGCCATTATTATTTTTGATTTAATTCGCCGTCCATAAGTCATCAAAAACGGTTGGACTGCACACTTTGCAGTTAAGTCGATGAATTCATACCCCATGCGCTGTGTGTCATGCCAAAAGCTAGGGCACACCAAAAACCGTTGTACCAACTGCAGAGAAGAAACCCACACGTCATATGATTCCGCTTGCACCTCATTTCTCCGGTACAAATCACTCAATAAGATCAAAGCTGATCACAGATGCACCGTTAGAGGGGCTTGGCAGATTTATAACGATACACCACCCACATCAAATGTAAAATATCATGAACAATAATAATGGCTCTATTGGATATTGAAACTGTCATCCTCCAATGGAATCTTCAAGGATTTCTTAATAACAAACACACTCTAGAATGATTAATAAATAAATATAATCCAGAAATAATATCACTTCAAGAAACCCACATTACAACAAATACAGAAACATATTTTAAATTAAAAAATTGCTGACCTTCTCCCCATATCAAAGATTACCATTATGCAAAATCTGGTATAAGCTTTCTTGTATAAAACAATTTACCTATAGTATCATACGTTACATCCTCTTCTAACCGGCAACAATTACAAATTTATACAGAGAGCACAGTGTAGAAATCACCCCAGAAATCCTGAATGATATTCCTTTAACCAACAATAGTCACCACATTATTGTGGGAGATATAAATGCACATAATATATTATGGGGTTCAAATAAAACTAATCTCCCTGGATCGCGGTTTGAAAATTTTGCCAACGATCATAATCTAGTCATCCTAAATGATGGGTCACCTACATTTTTTTAGCACTAGGAATAGGAATGTTAGGAAAACTTGCGCAAGACTTCGAAGAGAATCCATTCAGGCTAAAAGGTTACCGTGGGAATATTTTGTCAACACCTAACAAAACAACACCCTTCTATGGACCTAAAAGGATTGTGGAGCAAAATTAGATCAATTTGTACCTCGAAGCCATCTCAAGATTTTCCATATATGTTCGTAGCTCATAACCTTCACAATGACCCGGAGGTCATAGCTAAAACTTTCACAGAAAAATAGAAAGGGTATAGGGCGGATACCACCTATCCAGATGATACGATTCAAAAAAAGACTAACTTTAAAATAGACGACCTTTCGAACTCAATTAGCCAATTAGAATATTTTATGGATACAATAACACTGGCTGAACTCGAGATGACCCTACAGACTGCGAAAGAGACGACACCGGGAGAGGATAAGATCATACAACATGGTAAAATATAGTGATGACAGTCTTAAAGGAAGAATTTGCGCTTTATACAACAACATCATAAATACTGGGAACTTTCCACACGACTGGAAGCGGGCAAAGCTAAAACCTATACCCAAAAAGTCACACAACTGTCATTCTTTCGAAGAATATCTAATCTCACTTCTTCCTGTTCACTCCAAGATTTTTGAGAAAATCCTTGCAAGACGAATTGGTTGGACAATGGAGAAAAAGATGCACCTAGGGCAACACGTTTTTAGACCCAACAGAGGAGTTCAAACCCTCTTACACCTATTAGAACACAAAATCCGGGACCAAGCATAATGCGGTCATGTCTTGGGATCTAGAAAAAGCTTTTGACAGAGTTCAGGTTTTCCCAGCCATTAATCAGCTGAATTCATTGGGAGTCCCAAAAAAGATCCTAAAAGTAGTTCAATCTTTTTTATCGGGAAGAACATTTCACGTTAACGTTGACGGTTATAACTCATCCTCAGTTAAGCTTGATAACGTGAATCCACAAGGATCGCCACTATCAGTGGTTAAATACAACGCTTACATTGACTCACTAATTACCAAACTTGCCGCTCCAAAATACAGCCTTCACTTTATCGGAATTTATGCTGATAACATCTATGCGTTAGCTTCATGGGATCCAAGTTGGATCAAACAAATTTTAGAAGAAGCATACTCAGCTATTTTTAATTGGGCACAAGAAAGAGGGGCAATAGTCCCGCCAACCAAAACAGAAGCTCTCCACGTTTGTAGAAAAAGAAAATATACAACGTCGCGGTCATCGTTCGTTAATGTTCAACTACTCTCCAAAGACAACTCAAAATACTGGGAGTTTGGTTCAGCGGAAATCTTAAATGGGATTTAGAGTTCAACAATGTCTCAAACCAGTTCAAATTGCATTGAAGATGATACTCGTATGTTCACGCCGAAAGGGGCCACACCTTGAAACTGCTCGCCAAATAGCGAAAACACCTGTGGAAAGCACTCTTCAACATGGTATGACAATATACATACAATATACGGAAGAAATTGACGCATAGATCAACGAATATTTCCGCATTGCAAAAGGAGTGTTGAAAGCTACGCCTATTGCAGCACTCCGAGTCGAAGCTGGATACACATCGTTCCAATACCTAGGAAGAAAGAGAGCAGTGAATATAGCTAGTAAGGCATTGGCCGACTTCATGCATCCAATGCACACTACTACTAAGGCGGCTCTTCTAAGCAAAAAACCATTCAGAAAGAGCTGTACCTCCGCTATAAGCGACATGGTGTCCTTACTATGTATCCACTGAAAATTAGCTCCACTTTGGAAATATACAGGAAAAACGAAACACCGGATAAACTATTTCAAGCTCTACACCTGGATATGATTGGTTCTTCGAACGCAGTCCGATTTTTATACACCGACGGATTGTGCAACGGCAATAATTCTACATACGCTGTGATTGAGCGTAACAAAGACGGAGAAACCAAAATCATCCAGAGAGGACTCCTTCCGGTACTAGCCGGCAGTTACACAGCTGAACTAACGGCTGTCGAAAAAGGGATTTCCATCGTACAGACTTGGAAAAATATTATTTTCACTGACAATTTAAGCATTTTAAAGGGACTATGAAGTGGATTATACAAGTGCCCCTCCCTAGAACACATCAGGAGTAGTCTCAACTCTAACGAGAATCTATCCTTAGCATGGGTACCGCACACGTTGGAATTAAGAGTAACGAATTTGCAGACACAGCCGCAAAAGAAACCATAAAATACCCTTTGATATTAACAACCCATAACTCTTATCAGCTCACCAGGAGAATCTTCAGAGGAATTCAGGAAAAGGAGACAGACGAGGAGTGGAAATCCTGCCAAACATTTCTTCGAACGCACCACAATCGTCATACTTGTATTCCATACAATAAAACTTTCAGCAGAGACGGCTGCATAAGACTATTACGAATCAGGGTAGGAAAATCCCTTTTCACAACAAGGCATCTTTACAATTTAGAAACACCCGAGAATGTCAAACATTGTGGAAGGGCTCTTACAATTTGGCATATCATGGTCAACTGCCCAATTTCCAAATGTACCCATGACCCAGAACATATCGAACAGCAATTAGCCGAAGTTCTGAACCCAGAAAAGCCTCAAACTCTTCAACATATCATAGAAGCCACATCTCGTCATCTTAAATTTAACGACATATAATAAAAAAATATATATATCTATTAGTTTTATGTAAAATATTAACTATGAAACGACGACTACGCATGACCTTGATGCCCAGATATCTTCAAAAAATAGTTCATAAATAAATGTTTTTGTAAACTATTTAAATATAAATAAATAAATAAATGTATTATCCGAACAGGTCAATTTATATATATTTTGGGATCATCTACAAGTATGAACTATTAACAATTAATATACACTGTAAAACAACTTATTCTAAAGGGTTTTCCAACAGGGACTTGACAACTTTGAATTTAATTTGTGAACGCACTCTTTCACTAACCATCAAACTGTCACTGTCAAAATATTCAGTAAACTCAACATTTTTACACGAACGAGCAACGTCTGCAAATTATAAAAATTTTCTACCTAAATTCGGAGTCGGTGACTGCAACTTTAAGAGCGTTAACTCAAATTTTTCGGTTGTAAGTCTCGCCCTAGTAGACAGGCAATAACAAGTTTAGTGCAAAAATGTGAACCTACATATTCGTTGTGTGATGTTGCCGTGTCAGTGAGATAACGGGTTGGTTGAAGTGTCGAAAATATCGCTGCCGTTCTGGCGTCCATAGCAAACGATCCAAATCAGTCAATTCCACGGCGTTCTCAAGAATTGGGCATCGCTCAAACCACATTATGGCGTATTTTGCATAAGGAGCTTGGTTAACAACCATACAAGATCAAGCTGACTCAAGAATTGAAGCCGATGGACCATTTGAAGCGACGTAGGTTCTCCAATTGGGTTCTGGAGAAGATGCGTCAAGATGATGAATTTCATCGCAAAATCATCTTCAGTGACGAAGCTCATTTTTGGCTCAATGGGTTCGTCAATAAGCAAAATATGCGTTATTGGCTGGGTGAAAATCCACATGTGCTTCATGAATCACCACTTCATCCACAAAAAATAACTGTTTGGTGCGGTTTGCATGCCAGCGGCGTTATTGGGCCATCTTTTTTCGTCGACGATAACGATCGTTACGTTACTGTGAATGGTCAGCGTTATCGCGCCATGATCACCGATTATTTTTGGCCCGAATTAGAAGATATGGACTTGGACGACATGTGGTTTCAACAGGATGATGCCACAAGCCACACAGCACACGCTACAATTGATTTATTGGAGAGTAAGTATGGTGAGCGTGTTATCTCAAGAAATGGGCCAGTCGATTGGCAGCCTCGTTCGTGCGATTTAACGCCGGTTGACTATTTTCTGTGGGGCTACGTTAAGTCATTGGTTTATGCCAACACGCCGACGACATTGGAAGAGCTCAGAGCCAACGTAGAACGCGAAATAGCAGCCGTTTCGGACGAAATGTGTGGTCGAGTCGTTGCAAATTGGGTCCAACGAATCGACCGCTGCAAATGTACCCGCGGTGGCCATATGAACGAAGTCGAGTTCCATTCATTAATGTTTTGATTGTACTTCAAGCCGATAATAAAGTTTTTGAAATATCTCAAATGGTTTGCATTTTATTTAAAAAAAATTTACTTATTTATCGTATTTATTAATCATAAAAACCACCAACAAATGTGATAGATGTAATCATTACTATTATATAAAGACGAAACATTTTAAAACTTTGTCATTTCATTTATTTCGGTTTTCAGTTTTCGATACACGTGTGTATATAACAATCTTCTTTACATAGTAATATAAAATATCTTTATGAATTACCTACAAAATACGATACAAATAAAACGGTAAGAAAATGTTTTTTTTTTCAGGTTTATTTAGCTACTTTCTTTTTTAAAGAACATGAAGAAAACATAGTGTAGGATTTTTTGTCTTATTTTTTTATCATAAAGAAACCATAATGGTCAAGAGAAAGACAAATTTATCAAGGAAATCGCGGAGCGCAAGAAGAAGATCTTTTCAACGTTCAAATCAACAACCTTCACCGAGAGAACAAAGATTACACGGCCAACGAGATTATTCAACAAGAATTCACGGAAACGAGGTTCAAAGCGCATCAGCAGCAAGTATTAACAGTTTAAATGTAAATCAGTTTTTGAGCAATAGGGCAGCTTTTAATTACCAACCAATGTTTCCCTACATAAATAACGATAAAACAGAAATAGGTAAAATGGATAAGGTTTGCTCATTTTGTAAAGCAAAAAAAATGGGCTGGTGAATTTAGTAGCATGTGTTGCGTTAGTAGCAAAGTAAAACTCCTCCCACAGCCGAAGTATCTGAACCTTTAAAAAGTATGCTTAATGGATCTCACGCTCTAAAAATTTTCTGGACAATGTGAGGGCATATAATTCACTCTTCCAAATGACATCTTTTGGTGAAGGGAGGTAAGGGAAGGCAACTTCATGCCGAATTTTAAAGTCCAAGGGCAAATATACCACCTCATCGGTAGCTTGCTCCCCAAAACAAGGAATCCAAGCTTCCTGCAAATTTACTTCATTTCAGAAGCGGATCAGATCTCTTTGCGGCAAAACATGGCTCCTAATCTCAAACGGGAAATCATAGAATTACTTCAAGTTTTCCTAAATAGTCAAAATCTATGCGCACAGACTAATGGTGAGGGACAATGAGACAAATTGTTTAGTTTTATTTCGCAAGCTTTCGCACCAGGAGGAACCGGGAAAACTTTTTTGGTGAATCTTTTGCTGGCTAAATATAGTTCCGAAGCTAAAATAGTTCTTGCTGTAGCTTCTTCCGGAATCGCAGCAACATTGCTTAGTGGAGGCCGAACTGCTCATTCCAATTTTAAGCTGCCGATAAACATCATTACTCATCAGGAAGCTACATGCTCCATCCGAAAGAACAGTTCGATAGGAAAGGTTTTCAAAAGCTTATTATTTGGGATGAATGTACCATGAGTAATCAAACTCATATTGATGCTGTCAATAGAGTGTTAAAGGACTTAAGATCGTCGTCGAAGCTTATGGGTGGAGTAACAATGGTTTTTTCGGGTGATTTTCGGCAAACAATGTAATTCCCAAAGGCACTCGAGCGGATATCATCAAAGCTTGCCTTAAATCATCTTCTATTTGGCAGTATGTCCAAAAACTGCAACTTCATACCAATATGAGGGTACAACTTACTGAAAATACTGACAATGCCGAGTTCGCATCTCTTCTGCTTAGCACTGGTGATAGAAGTTATACGTTTTCAGGTGCGGAGAATACTATTCAATTAAACGAGCGTTTCGGAAAAATCGTTCATACCACGGAAGAACTTATAAATTGTGTTTATTGAGATCTGATGGCCTTACAATCAAGACCATTTTCTTGGTTCTGCGAAAGAGCTATAGTGTCTCCAAAAAATAGTTCTGTGGATGAAATAAACAACCACGTGCTCCTAAGTTTAAAAACCGCTCCACATCAATACAAATCAATTGATAATGTAGTAAATGATAATGACAGTGTCAACTACCCTCAAGAATTTCTCAATTCACTTAACCCAACAGGTCTTACGCCGTACCAATTAAATTTGAAAATCGGCACACCAATTATACTAATAAGAAATCTGAGTCCCTCAAGCTTTTGCAATGGCACACGACTTCAAGTCAAGAAGCTACACAAAAACATCATTACAGCTCTAATTCTTACTTGACCCGCAGCAGGGAAGGATGCCCTTATTCCTAGAATACCAATGATAGCAACGGATCTCCCTTTTCAATTTAGACGATTCCAGTTTCCCATTAAGCCTTGCTTCTGCATGACGATTAATACAGCTCAGGTGCAGTCATTCAAATTTATTGGGGTGGATCTCAGGGGCAATGTTTTTTTCCCATTGTCAGCTTTATGTTGCCTTATCGAGAGTGGGCTCAAAGAAAAATCAGTGTTTGCTTCTTCCTACGGACAATAAAACTGTAAACATCGTCTATCCTGAAGTTTTAAAATAAATAAAAAAATATACATAACAACTTCAAAAATGGCGATTTTTCTTACAATGATTTCAGTGAAATTCATTCTTTTTTTTTTCAACATTTTAACCAACAAAAGTTTTCGTAGAACTTTGCGACTTGAAAGGCGAGCACGGGCCAGCTAGTGTTACATATTTCTCTCATGTATCTGCTACTGCGCCGCCCATTCTACAAGCGCTCAATTTGAATCACATAGTCAGTGAAGCCGGGAGTTTTTTTTTTTTTTCATTTTAACTAAGTTTGGCGTTTTTGTAGCCATTCCATGCTACCGATATGTATGATGAATTCATCGCAATTTCTCTGATAGTTTTAGACCTCTTATTTTATTAACCGTTGAAGTATAAAAAGCGTATAATTACATCTACTCGTTACACTTACGCCCACATACATAAAAGGCAATTGAATTGTACGTTCCATTCCATTCCATTCTAATCAGTTCAAGTCAATCAACCGTGTTTAGAGCGTTTTTTTTCTAAAAGGACACGTTAACAGGAAATAGAAATCGCAACTAGAACAACATGAGAAGATCCCATTCTTTTTTATTACAGGTTTTTAATAAAAGTCAGAATAATTTAAGATCTTGACTACGGATGCTTTTAGAGAAAGCATTTACTCGTAGATGATTGAGTGCTGAGCTAACGCCCGGCGAGTGCACACGTAATACCAGTGCATTCGTATCATTCCCCTCGCTAACTCATAGCAGGTTGGGAGTGTGAATTTGTTTAGTGGACAGTTTCTCATTGTTATAAGTGCATAATATCGCTTAACATTGGTGTTTGGGGTTCTTTTGTGAATTACAATGTCTCGGGCATTCAGCGTGGACATATCAAACATAGGGGCTAAAGCGGAGGATGCTTGCACTTAAGCAGAGGGCTACGATATGGAAAAAGGAACGTTACCCGCATCATTCCAGCTAGAAAATAATCCTGCAGATCTCTCGTTTCTTGGTAGAACGCAGATCTGCAACGACTTCGTACAGAAAACAGAAAACTTCTATCGTAAACAAGTCGCTTAAGAATAATTTGGATTTCAAAGGGTGCCTTTTATAAAGACTTTTGTGAAAGTTGGAAACTTTCAGAAAACACTTAGAAAATATGATGACACTTGCACTGAGTCATAAGCTGAGACTCTCCATCTCACTTGAAAGGTAACCTAATGCTCCAATTATCGGAGCTGCTAGTGAGCTGGTATATCTCATCGGTTTTGGTGACAGATGAGGTCATTAAACATCCTGTTGATTCCTTTGATCGCTTGGCACCGACGGCATATATCCAGTTATGTTTCAAAAAGGTGGACCAGTGGCTGGTGACTTCGAAGAGAATCTTCCCTCTTACCCTGGCACTGGCATAAATACCAAAATCCTGGTGAACAAGAGCTTCAGACCCATAAGCCCGAATGTTTTGTCTTCACTGTTATGGTGCACGTTGGTCGACTCACTGCTTGAGGGCCTCAATAGTTCTGAAGTCTTTGCACAAGTATACGCGGATGATGCAGATGGATCGTGCGTAGCGACTGTCTACTCTAAAGCTTAGACGTGATCGACGATTGGTGTACTAGAAATGGGCTTTCACACAATCCTCTCAAAATTGAAGTTGCCAATTGTACCTTATTCGTCGGTTGCCTATTGAAGCGAGCTCTTGCGAAATACGTTGTTCTAGCTTTTACGAAACTCCAAGGAACCGTCTGTCACGGCTGCATGAGACTTTTCTAGCATGCATGGCTCCTCTCTAGAACCATTGATGAATCCCGCTCCCCTTGATATTTATATCATAGCCTGCAGTCTTAAAGCCATTTTCCATTTAAAAAGATGTGGTTCCTGATGCAACACGCACTGAGGTTTATGGTCATGCCATATGATACAAAGAGACCAAAACCGCTGCTGAGAAAAAAAAATACGAAATAGACTTTCCCTGTGCCAAAGACTCTTTTTGGCTAGAATCTGAGCCAGGAAAGGAATGCAGTCAGGCCTTCACGGATGGCTCCGAAAGCAATCTAGGATGCGGCGCTGGTATTTTTTTGGAGGACGACAACGTTAGATTTCACTTCTCGTTAGGACAACTTGTGTCTCTCATCCAAGTGGAGACATAGACTATCTTGATGGCTTCGAGTTATATTGTTAAGAATCGATGGAGAGGCGAAGCATTTGCATCTGTAGTCACAGCCAAGCTGCGCTTAGGCACTGGCTGACGCCTCTTACGACTTCTAAGCTAGTTCTCGAATACCTGTCTTCACTGAATGCAGTCGGGAGGATAAATTAACTGAGGGATAATTAACTTGTCCGGATCCCAGGTCACAATGGGATCACGAGAAATAAAATCGCCGATGAACTTGCTCAGACGAGATTTTTTCAGGACCCGGACCTACATTTGATCTTACTGCGTCCTCAGTTAAGACTTCCATTGGCATTTGGGTTTCATAACTGCAGATTGCATGACTCCGCAGTTTGCCGACCGCCAGGCCAAACGAATGTTTCCCGATATCGCAAATGATTTGCGGTTTTTCTACTGTCCGTCAGTAGGAAATACTGGCCTCTTGATGGGGCACTACACTTATGCTAAGCACTTTGTTGGGCACAAGTGATATAACATCCTGAAACATTTGCTGTGAACGATATGACAACACGGCGCAGCACTACCTCTGTGAATGTTCAGCTTACGCTTGTATCAGGCTGCAGGTACTCGACGTTGACGTTGTGGGCACTTGTACTGCTGGCACTTTATGACTGAAGAGATTACTCATCTTTCTTCAAAAGACTGAGGAATTCCTTTACAAGGATCTTAGAAGGAGTACAATGAACAACGTTGATCCGACAAAAAGTAAAACCAGAAAAGAGATACTTGATCCTTCATCGGGTAAAGAGTATCCAACCAAAAGAAACGGCATGGTATGTCTCGACCTGTAAAGATTCTGTCAAGGTTAGGGAACAGTTTTTTCACTCTTAAAAGACTGTGGGTGGCCGTGAAGTACTAGTGCATTGGCTTCCAAATCGGACGGTGCAAGGTTCAATACCAGCCGAGCCCGGAAGATATTCTTTTCTTCAGGCTGCTAAAATCACGTAAGATGAGTGGCTGCGTGCGTCGAATCTGCAATGGGGCAAATCCACTTTTGCACTCGTGTGGTAGCAAGAGTAATTTAAGATCTTTAAGTATACAAATCCGCTGGTCTAGATGTTATGTCTCACCGTCTTGTTAAAAGGTGTTCTTCTACGCTGACAATACCGCTGCGAAACCCTTCCATCAGTCCCACTCTTTATAACTCTTTTCAAGTAGATGGAGAATAAAATTTACCCGCCCCTTAAGGAGGCGAATCTTCTTCTTACTCCTGCTAGAGACCCATTGCACTTACAGTTGTTTTTTCCAAAGTCATGGAAACGCCGATAAACCATCGGCTGATCAAATGTCTGGGCCCCCGCCCAATTATCAAGGCTTCGCCCATTAATGACGTTGTCTAATAATGAACGTAAGATATTAATCCGCCTAAATTCAGAGTTCAATGCCGATATCTGGTCTGCTGATCTTGAGACCTCTCTGCACCTGCTAGCTAGGATTCCATACTGTCGATAAAACTTGTAGTTGATCTTCATATCACTCAGTCAACTAAAACCCCCGAGTATCGACGTAATGTCTCGTGTCTTACTTTTTTCTGTCGTTAGTTTCTAAAGCAGTGCTCCATTGAAATTGACAATAATATTCCAAACCTTCAAACCTTAAATCATAATAACCGGTTCGCTTTGCTCATTAGTTTACTCTCAAGCCCACTTTAGCACGTACTCTGAAATATCGTGATTCTCTCCTAATCCGTATAACTCGCTTGTAGAATGCTCTCCTGAGCTCCTTATTTTCCAGTCGTTATAACCTTTAAACATTCAAGACCTACTCGTACGTTTATCGGTATCTATCTATCTTTCTGTCCTCCCTAATTCTACTGCGTGCACATATTTGAAGCGCACGCAAACAGGCGGAAATTCAAATAAATATAACATATAAAGTAAATAGCAGTACAACCAAGTTATACATGCAAGCCCAGAAACACCAGCCAATGCAATAAAGGTTGTGTTTAACAGCGGTTTTCCGCAAACTGATACCGATACTCTTGTACAGCAGAGTGTGCAAACAAAAGCAAGCTGCATATGTCGCTTACGCGACTAATAATTCTATTGTTTTATAAGCTTCAAGATGTAGTGCCGTTTAGATGCCGAACATGCGTTTTAATAAAAAACAATATGGATTCAATAAAAACTTATTTCATCAATTCGAATTTAGAAAAAATTCAACTTCCTGAGCTGAGAGAAAATACAAAGCCCTTAAAGCCGATTCAATATACACATAGTTTGCACTGAAATTATAGTTGTGTTTTTGCATTTGAATGATACATTTGTGTTTTGTTCTTTTGTGCTCAAAATGTATTTAAAATGGGATTTTTCACGATTTTCTTTGTTCACGGTAATACGATACGCACGCTTGGCTTGAATTTCAGTGACTATAAGCGAAATCTCCCGACTAGATCAATTTCGCTGTACACGTAATAAAGTTCTTCGTTATGGCGTTCTTTCCACAACTTCTCAACGCAGACAGAAACGAAAATTAGATATTTCTCTCAAAGCAAAATGAAAAATGTGTATGCTTATGCGGCATAGCGATACTAAAAGTACTGTTTCATTGCCTTCTTAACATTTAAACACTAAGCAGTGTAGTACTAAGCAGTGTATGTGGCATATCTAGGCTTTTTGTGGTCTTGCTAAATCTTTGTTTTGGTTGAGATTATTTAAAGACGGGGCATTTCAAATGGCCCTATGAAAGCATCCCGACTGGTCATTCGCACTTGAAACGACCGGTGCGGAATTTGCGTATATCCTTCAGCCTCAAGCTGGTCTGTACGGTAATAGCCAGACAAGCTCTGTTAACTAGACTTCTACGACACCCGTTTGCCCAAATTTCGTTCATACTTCCTTCCTCAGCCCAAACTCTGAAAACATTATTTTCATCTAAAATCTCGTCGCCTCCTGTCATTGATCCTATGGTTGCCCTGGTTAAACTTACCAAACGGGTATTTGATTCGAGTGTTGGTGGACGCTACGTTATATCCGTATTATGAGGTCGTAAAATATACGAAAAAATGCAGTTATATATTATCTTGATTACTTACACGATAAGCTCGACTATATGCATCTATGGAACTTGCTCTCGATTCAGCCAGCAGATCTTCCAACAAAACCTCAAGATTTTCGCCTTTAGTTGATCTTAACTCTCCGACTTTTACATATGATTTTTCACTCGATTAGAATATGCACCCAAGACTATGATGTCCAGCGTAACGATGGAATAGAGAAAGAAAATGAATCAACAGGTTGCGAAGTCCTTTTAGCAACGCCAATTCATCTCAAGTCGGCACCTTACAAAAAGTTATCTCCCGCTATCACCGAATTTATTCGCTTCAAGTAGTGTTGTCTCTGCATCAAATGCTCCTAACAGTGCTACAGCTCCTTTTTCTAACAATAGTGGTTTACCCTCACATGTGAGTGAAAACAGTGAGTTGAAAAAGGTTCAAAACAAACGCCAAAAGCGTCGTGCTGTTATTGTTGACGTTGATACCTTGCCCGATAATATGGATGTTATTACCCCAGTTAAATGGTTACATGTCTCCAAATTTTCAGTGTCGACTAATGAAGATACAATTAAAAAAATGTGTGTCTTCTAAATTAAATATAGCATGTAATGAAGTTCAGTGTTTCAAATTAATAACAAGAGATGCTGACTTGTCAAAACTAAAATATTTAAATTTTAAAGTGGGTGTTCCTGCGGGCAAATTGAATTGTGCCACAAATGTAAACAATTGGCCTGTAAATGTATACGTGAGAAAATTTCAAACGGCTCCAAAAAACTCCAAACCAAAAATAATTCAATAATACATACATACAGCACATCCAACAACGTAACCAGTGAATTCAGAAACAAATAATAGTCTGCAATTGCGTTTGCCCAACAACAACAATACGGAAATATGTATTGTGATAACCACTTAAATGTGAGCAGCGACATCTAGATTTGCAGAACAGAAGATGTCTATACTCGAAGACCAGAAGATTTCGATACTTGAATAACAAAGTCTCGATCATTGATGACTGGAGAGTGGAATCGAATTTCTAGCAAATTGGAAATTGTATGGGACACAGGATGGCGAGGATTGTTCTCGAAGTATGTCATTTGAATATAAATACCATCATCCCCAATGTATGCAAATCAGTTCTAAAGTGAAATCTGAAGTGTTAATTAGGAGAAGTGATTAAGTGGTTTAAGTAAAAGATAAGAAAAGTATAAGCGGTTGAGAAATTGGATTTTATTGAGAGAAACAATTAAATAGTGAATTGTAACTGTACTGAATAAAGGGATTTGTATTGAAAAGAATAAGTTCTATCATTTGTACCCACACAAACATTTTACAGTATTATTAAAATATGAGCGGATTTTTCCTCTAGCCTCAGAGAGTTTTCTTTTGCTATTGATTCTTGTGAATGTAATATTTTTGCATTGGCTGAGACGTAGCTCTATGACGACGGAAAGAATGAAGAGTTATTTGACATTCCTTTACATTCCGTATTTTGTAGTGATCGATTTGATGTCACTAAGTTACGTGGAGGTGGCGTTTTGATTACGGCGAGCCGCTCATATGGGACTGTTGAGGTCGAAATTGATGTCGAATGCATTCATCATCAGCTGCACATAGATCAATTATGTGTACGTGTGGATTCCGGAGGTATGCTGCTATTTCTCAGCTATATTCCACCAAGTAGTTCATTCGACATTTACACGATTGCTTGAATTTGCAGATTATAATGTTTGTGTACTCGGAGATTTTAACTGTGGTGATATAATTTGGTCGCAAACTAATGACTCCAAATGAATGCCATATTCTTTATGTTCATATATTGAGATTTTATTAATTGGTTCATTAATGTCTTTAAATTTAAATCAAATTAATTACGTTGCTAATTCGATGAATAGATTATTAAATTTAGTTTTCACCTCTGATGATTTACACGCATCTGTTGTACAGTGTCATCCTCTTTTATCGAATTCTTTTCATCATAAAGCAATAAATATTCTTATTAATAATTATATTTACAATAACTTAGGAAAATTTAGTAATTCAATGAGTTTTTACAAATTTGACTCTAGTAATCTTTCTCATATGAATAATTTTTGTAAAAATATTAATTTTTCAAATGAATTTCTGACTAAAAATATAGATAAATTATATTTAATAATGTTCTTCAAGAATTTGTACCCATGATTCGTAAAAAAGTAAATTCTCAACCTGCTTGAAATAATAAAAGATTACTCAAATTAAAAAATTCTAAGATGCAGCACATTACGATTCTACTTTTTTTCACGTTTAAGAAAAGAGTTTGTACTTCTTTCCAAATTCTATATTGCAATTTTATTCGTTCTGTAGAAATTAATCTTAAAAATAGACCAACAACTTTTTAGAAATTTGTCAATATAAAGAGAAAGAGTATCGGTTTCCCAACAATGATGTACCTTGATGATAAACAATCTAGTGACCCTAAACAAATCGCAGATATGTTTGCAGAATACTTTCAAGGTATTTATAATTCAACCTGCACTTCCCCCATCGATTTGAATTACTTTCGCTCTCTTCCATCAATTGCTGATTGTTCTTACTATTCGTTTGATGTTGCGGAAGTTGAGTCTGTCCTATGTAATTTAGATCCCCAAAAGAAGCCAGACATTTTGGGATTTTTTCCAATAGCTTTACGTCACTGCTCCAGCTCACTTACGAGGACTGTATGATAAGTACCTGTGTTAGGGAAGCTCGACACATTTAGTCCAGCGATATTCCAAATTTTTCAAACCATTAAAAAAATATGATTTGTCGAACTCCGCAAAATAGGGCTCTGTTTCGGCAGTGATTTCCTCGTTTGACGAGGATCGCTTTCCGCCAAGCCATTTTTCATGTTTGGAAACAAAAAGAAATCACATGGGGCCAAATAGTTTTTTTAGTTTTAGTTTTAAATGCATTTTATTTACTTAATCATTAACTCTTACATACTAACAAAAAATGCTTAAATGCTAGCTTAAAATTACTTACGAGTAACAATCTTATACTAACTTACTGGCCCCACACAGGCGCTCTAAGCTACTCTAAATTCTTATAACTATGTCTTTCGACTTTATCTACATTTTGCTTAGAACTATTTATTTTGAATACTTAAGGCTAAGAAAAAATATTTGTTAAGAAAAACTTAGCATATGGACATAATTTTTTATTTTTTATAAAAACTTAGTATCTAACTTAAAATAAACCTTAGCCTACCTAATCTAAATGCACAATATACACATAAACACACATAGGCATTATACACAATCATATACATATATCAGTATACACCTTTGTATACACTGATATATGTATATGTTTCTTAAATGCTAACCTAAACCTATGTAAGCTGGCCATCGCTATATACAGAGCAAATAAATTGGTCAGCTCTGCCTCATTAGTGAGGCTGGTCCGTGATTGACGGAAACGACGACGAAACATTTTCCCCATCATTCAACCACCAGAAATGCTGGTGCTGCCGAACGACATCCCTCTTATCGCGAGTCCCCACCGCCCTACTGAACCTGAGGCGATCCAAACTGCCGTGTGCAACTTCTCTGTTGTAGTTGAGTCGCCTGTCCCAGGCTGTCCGAGCGACATGGAAGATTAACGGCACCGCTGATCTATCCTGGATCAACCCTACCTGATCTAGGTAGAGGAATGCTTCCGGTGGAACGAAGCCGTCAGAGCGCACACTCTCGTGGTAAAGGTAATTGGGGTAGTAAGCCCCAGATATCAGGTTATTCGTCGAGGTCATTGCTCTTGCAATGTGCCTTCGAGTCAGCTTAATTACGAAATTGTCCACTCGTATTAGGTTCGCCGTATTGTAAAGGACCTCATTAGGATAAAATTTCTTGTACTCCGACTCTGGTGTTCTGTACAATCGAAGACAAGCCCCAAGACAAGCCCTCTCAAACACCCGAATCTTTTCCATTAAGCTTGCTCGTACATTGAACCACACAGGACAACCAAATACCAGCATGGGCCTGATAAGGGCCATGTAGCAGATTACCTTTACCCTCGCATCGAGTTGGCTGCTATAAAACAGTCTCTTTGTAAGGCCAAAAGCACCTTTAGCTCTGGCCAGAGCAGCATCTACATTTTTGCCAAAATATAGAAACTGATCTAGCCAGATTCCAAGGTATCTCACTACATTTCGACAGGCAAGAGGTTGTCCGTGTTGTCCAAAAATCGAGAACTTTCTCCAATTTTTTCTGGTATCCCTTGAGGCTCTAGACAACGGCGTCCTAAAGAGAATGGTTTCCGACTTCTGAAAGTTGATTTTCAACTTCCAGTCATCGCAAAATCGTCTTATCTTATCGAAGTCACGCTGCAGGAGAGTATTAATGACCTCGATTTTTGGAGCTGTTCTGTACGCTATCAAATCGTCTGCGTATGCAATAGTATGGGGAAGTGAACTTATCAAGTCGCTTGTAAAAATGTTGAAAAGAATCGGTGAATTGACCGCGCCTTGCTGAAGACCATTTTTAATTTGAAATATTCCAACAGAAGTCACATCACCATTCTTCACGATGAACTGTCTGTTGTGTAGCATATTATAAAGAATGTACAAGAGTGGTTTACTGATCCCCGGCCTAGTCAGCTTATAGAAAAGACCCTCTAACCATACGGTGTCGAAAGCCTTCTCCAAGTCAACAAGACAGGCACCAGTACATTGTTTTTTACCTTTATCCCATTGGATATCCGACACCAGTTTAGACGCGGCATGTGAGATATCATGTCCCGCCTTAAAACCGAATTGATTATCCGAAACTATATGTTTGTCCTCAACCCACCTAGACAGAGCTCTATTGATTACCTTTTCAAAAACCTTACTGATATTCGGAAGGAGACTTATCGACCGGAGATTCGCCGGATTGGATATATCCTTTCCCTTTTTGGGGATAGGTTGAACCACCGCCGTTTTCCAATGCGCTGGATAATGTGCATTATTCATTGCATTATTAAACAGGGTGGTGTAAATGTCCACCGCTTCTAGCGGAAGATGTCGAAGCACGATATTCGGAATACCATCGGTCCCCACTGATTTCTTAGCTCTGATTGTGTCGAAGATCTCATGGAGTCCTTCCTTCGAAATGAATGGGGGTATGTCACCCTCTCTGGCAATGACGTTATTTGCCATATTTTCGTCGCTAAACCGGGTGAAACCAGAGCTCTCGGATCGCCAGCTCCCTATTTCATTTCGAACGCAGAAGTCGTGCACAAAGACGCGACTGTCCAGGTCGTAATTAGGACCAGTGGTATCAGTGGCCTTGTATACTTCCTGGAAAGTCGCTCCTATGGCCTCAACCTTCTCCTGTGGATCCTCGATCACAAAGAAGTCGTCATCATCAGCGGCCTCATTTGGATCAATGCCTGCTATTGTCAGTAACCGTTCGTTGTCTGTTGTCCGGGCTATTTTAAGACACTGAAGGTCGTTTTGATTTTTTCTCCGAAATAGTTTATTTATTTGCCGAAACATATTCGGTCCAATACAAACTTACAGAAATTCTGTAATTCTCTTTTATTAGCGTTTGAATATTTTTAATCGACGACTTCAGTGTCCTAATCTCCGGGTCTTGTCGGTCAGTTAACTGTCTGTACAAGTTTTTAAGTCTTGTCAGAAGTCTATTTTTCTGTCGGTGCAGTGCGTCAATAGTAGGATTACGCAACAGGTCTTAGTTAGCCGTACGTCGATACCGCGGTATTGTAGTGTGCATAGTTTGTTTAATTGTCTCGTCCATTTGTTTTAGGTAATTGTCGATCTCCTCGTTTGACAAATTCCTATTTTTTTTTTTTTTTTTTTTTATAATTTACGCGCGCCTAAGGGGTTAGATACCCTTTTACTGTTGCCAGGGCGCGGGCGGAAAGATAGAAGGAGGAGAAAGGAAAATTGTTTTTGTAGTGGTTTGAAACTCAGGTGTGTTTGGTTTCTATGTTTGCTCTCCAGGGGTGGGAGTCCGAATAGGACGGAGAGTTTTTCTTCACTCAGAGTGATTCGAGATATAATTCCCAGTATTTTTTTCATTGCTTGAAACTCTTATAACAGCCAAATCTACGTGTCAGTGTTATGCCTTCACACGCAGAATTTTTTTGTCTGAGTTCCAATTATACAATGAAAAACTGATTTTGCCATGGGCAGGATTCGAAACTGGACCCTCTGAGTGAGAAGCGATTGCTACTACCACTACACCACGGCCATTGCTACCCACGGATGGTGGGTGGAGCGTGTTCGAAGAGAGCGCTCTTTTCAAGGTTGCGGAGAAGCGTGTCCATCGAGTCTTACTGTAGTTGTAAGAATATATTTGGACAAACTCCTCCAGTTCCGCAATTTCGTTGGGGACTCTAATTTCGGTGCTAAAACCGCAATGGTCACTGTCATACACGAACGTGCGCAGACAGTTTAGCGTTTGTAAATTCGTACCTGCCAGTCGTATGCGTTCATCGTACAGCAGTAGATCCAAATAAGACCCGCCTCTGGGAAACGACGGATTATCCGTCGCTTTTAGACCGAGTCTGTACATGACATCGTGCTGACCCCACCAATCGAGTAGCAGGTTCCCTCTAGTATTTGGCAAATTATTTCCCCAATCTCTGTGTCTAGCGTTGAAATCCCCGCCGATTATAAAATAATTCTCCCCCGATTCCAGCCTCAGAAGTCGAAAAAGCGTGTCGAGCTCTGTAATAAATAGGGTGGATTGTGAAGCCTCAGGCGCATAAACAGAGGCCAAGTACAGCCGCTTTCCACTGCGGAGCGGGATGTAAGCGACGACTGCCTCGAACACCCGGAACCTGCGCAACACGCCCTTGTACACTCTGTGAAATTTTATACCTTCTTTAATGAAGATCGCGACACCGCCTCCACGTTTGGATCTGGGCCGGTTTCTTCTTCTAACAAATAATTATTGTACTCCAGTTTGTGCTTATCGGTTAGCTTGGTTTCGCTAGCGAAAAGCACATCAGGAGTTTGGTCTTGTAGCAATTTAAACATCGCGGCTCTTCGTTCGATCCTAATCAGTGAATTCACATTCACCGCAAGGACCTTCAAAGTTTGCTCCACCATGTGCGTACCCATTACGGCATGTGTTGCGTTAAGCCCGGCAGCAGCGCGTAGATCTGGTCCACCCGCTTTGCCTGTTCTTGCACCTGCTTTTGCAGCTGAGCCATTTGACCTTGGATTGCGAGCAAGATGGCTAGCATGTTAGGTGCAGCTTCCGTTGTTCTCGGCATTGGCGCCTGAGAAGCAACAGTCGCTTGCTGTACCGTAGTCCCCCTACCTGACGCCATTTGGGCGTAGGAAATTTGGGACGTGACGGCTGGTGTTTGGAATCTAACAGGTGAACGTTTGACCTCCACCTTCTGCTGCTGAGCCAGTTTTGCTTTTTTTATGTCGGCGAACTTAGGACAACCCCGATAGTTTGCGGTGTGTCCTACGTTCCCACATAACACGCACGAGAGCTGCGTCCTATCGGATGCTCCGTCCCTACCTAGAGCACACTCCTCGGAACTGTGGTGCTTTGCGCACTTCACGCATCGAGGCTGCATTTGGCAGTTCGACGCGGCGTGCCCGAACCTCTGGCAGCGAACGCATTGTAAAACGCCTTCGCTCCTTTTTAATTTTTCCCAGTGAATCACCTGGTAGTCTAGGACATTGATACTCCTTAGACTATCCAGACGACTTTCGGGACTGAGCTGCACCAGGAAGAACGGCAGACTCCGTTTCTCCCGCCTGGCTCTAGCTGTGGTGAATGGCTTTACCCCTACAAACTTGAGTCCTTCGCACTCCTTTTCTTTGAGCAGTGCCAGGATCTCCACAGGATCAGAAGACGGTGCCAACCCCTTCAGCAGCATCAATTGCCGCTTTTCACACTTCGGTGTGAATGAGTAGTGCTCCGTCGTCGTTTCTTTTAGGAGCTCTTTAACTTTCGCGTAGCCCTCCACTGTATTACAGCTGCCCTAAACAAGTGAGCTTCAGTCACCCCCCGCGCTTGACTGAGCTCCTCCACCCGTTCCAAAAATGAGTTCACCGACGCACCACAACGTTCCTCCGTGAACTTGATATCCCACTTGGCCAGATTTTCCTCCCTCGTCTACGGCAAGCGTTCGCTGTGGCCACCAGTGGTTGCGAGGAGACCGGTTTCTTCCGCAACGGAAGGCGTCACCGGTGATCTCATAGCGTGGACTGGTGTTCTGTCCTCTGCTTGATGCTGCTGAAGAGAAAATCTTTTTTGCCTAATATGTTGCTGTGGATGTAGTTGGTATTCACCCCACGTCGGCTGTGATGGTCGGTGTTTGACGAACCTCGAGCACGTTGATTCTTCCTCGTCCTCGTTGCCTACCTCGCCTACCTCGCCCTCATCATCTGACTTGTCTGTAGAGCCGGCCAATTCTCCGGCTAGTACGATTAACCTAACCTCGGTATGCTCAGGAGAAGTGTCTCTCGCCCTATCCAACCTACTAAGAGCCCACTAAATTTTGGTACGAACCTTCAGGTATCCTTCGACGTAGGGTTGTTTGGAGGTTCTTCCAAGAGCTCTTAAATTTGCTCTATTTTTGGTCGTACGGTATCTCGGTCCTCTACAAATGTCAATTTGTAGGCCGAGTGTAAATTTAGAGCCATACGTTCGAGCATACTAGCGGATCTCAACGACTTCTTCATGGCGTCCAAGGTGCTAAAGGGAAGACCGCGAGCCTCCATCTCGTATGCCATCTCTACAGCAAACCTATTGATCTCCATGTTAGAGAACAAATCTGCTAAAAAGACGGAAGTATGGACCGGAAAAAAACGATGTCAAAAAACCTTTACAAGTAAAGAACAACTCCCAAAGTAAAAACCGCAAAACCAATGAGGAAAAAAAATCCACGAAAAAGCAAATGGTTGCCCTAAAATCTTAAAATCCAACGAAAAAAGAGTGAATAGTCACACCGAAATTCAAAAAATACCAAGAGAAAAATAGAAAAAACACCGACTATGTCGAAGTGCAAAACTAAACGTAACACAAATGTTTTAAAGGAAAACTAGTCCAAAAACAGAATGGTGACCGTTAAATCCACCAAGGCAACAGGGAAAAAAATATGGTCGCGATGAAATCTTCAAACGAAAATCAAAAAACCCGAGAAAGGGAAAAAAAAACAAAAGAGAAAAAATCTCAGCAAAAAAAATCGCACAGTTTGTTAAAAATAAATATATATATATACGAGGGGCGTTCAATATATTCTCGGTATCGACATGAAGGAAAATGCGAATTCCATTTAAATTGTTTTTATTTTTCAATATAATCTCCCCTAACATCAATGCATTTGTTACATCTTGAGATAAGCTTTTTTAAACCCTCAAAAAAATAAATTTCCTATTTCTCTGCAAAATACCCATTTATTGCCGACTTGAGTTTTTCATCATCCGAAAATCTTTTTCCACGATGACATTTTTTCGAATCCGGAAACAGGAAATAATCACTAGTGGCAAGGTCTGGACTATAGGGTGGGTGTTGGATTTCTTCGAAACCACAACCTCGCGCAGCAGCCTTGGAAACTCGCGCCGTGTGAACAGGAGCGTTGTCATGAAGAAGCAACACACCTGCTGCGAGTTTACCCCGTCTTTTCTTTTTAATTTCCTCCCGAAAATTATGCTAAGTGGAAGCGTAGGATGTGGCGTTGATGGTTTCACCTTTTTTTTTTTGTACTCAATGAGCAAGATTCCCTTTGAGTCCCAAAAAACTGTGGCCATGAGCTTCCCGGCAGACGGAGTGACTTTGAACTTCTTCGGGGGATCTGTTCCTTTTTTATGCCTACAGCATGCGATTCTCACTTTTTTCTGAGGCGTTGTGAGCATTCGTGGCACCCACCTTGCACTGACCTTTGAAAGGTTAAGATGGTCATGAAGAATGGTGTGAATGGTACCAATTGAAAGCTTGGTGATCTCTGCCATCATTTTCACCTTTATTCGGGCATCCTCAAGAACAAGTTTTTCGACTTCTTTGATGCTTTCTCCCGTACAAGCAGTAGCCGGGGCGCCGGAGCGGGGATCGTCTTCAATGCTCTCTCTGCCTCTCTTGAACTCACTTGACCACTTTTGCACAGTTGATAATGAAGGTGCGGAACCCTGGTAAACAGCCACCATCTCTTCATGAATAGTTTTTTGACTTTTTCCTTGCTTAGTGAAAAATTTAATTACAGCGCGATGCTCAATTTTCACCATCATCGTCTCAGTTGCCATTATGATTCTGTTTAACTAGAGATAAAACACGAATTAATAATCACATTTATATGAAATTTTACATGATGCACTAAAATAATAGTATTACTTGATAAATAATTATTTATATATTATAAATATAATTTATATATACAACCACAGCTTCACCCCGATACCGAGAATATGTTGAACGCCCGTCGTATATATGTATGAACATGAATATATATGTCTAGATAGCTTAATGTTTAATCGGATGTAAGTATGTATATGTGCATTTAATTGTTACCCAACATCGTTCAAAATAATACAAAATACTGCGCAAAAACATCTTGTAAGAATAATTAGTAGGAAAAACTGTTTAAGTCATTCATTGCCTCTTTTCTGTGAACTTCGTATTCTCCCTATAAGACATCTATACGTTTTTAAGGTTTTAAGAGAATTTTTCAAACAAAGTGGGAATCTAGCCACTAGATACTCGAGATCATACAATTTGCGCGTCAATAACATGTCACTTGTTTGTGTACCAATTGCACGCAGAACACATTTTTCTCGTTTCTTTTTATTTTCCGCCCCTACATATTTTAATAAGTTGCCGCTCTCTATTAGGAGAACTCATAATTACCGTGTTTTTTTAAAAGTTGTTAAAAAATGGTTATTCACGCTTGACTACAGGCATATAGAATCCTTTTTAAATATAGTTACGTAATGTTCTGAGCTACAAAATATTTCTATAGCTAATAGATAAAAAAGTTTTTCTTTATACCACCATTGTGTTATGAAATTTTTGCTTTTTCTTTATAAATTATTATTGAAGTTTTTGTTAATTTGTTTCTGTTGTACCCCACATCGGAAATTAAGTTGTAAAATTTCATGCAGACCATTCGTCACTGATCGATTTTCTTTCAAAGAATGGTCACTTTATTCTTTTCGCATTGTAACGCTTTTATTCTTAAGAAATTTGTATTATTTTTTAAGTGAATTTGAATAAAATTTAAATGAAATGAAATGAAATGAAATGAAAATAATTGTTTCAATAAAATACATATATTATATATGGAAATGTATGGCTATATACGTACGAGTATATAAGAATGTATGACACGATTACGATAACTTTGGCACAAAAAATTGATAATGGTTTTTTTTATAGAGGCAAGCACTTTTTACTCTTCGAGGGGGGGTCTATCTCGCCCCCTGAAAATGGAAAAAAAAAATATAAAAAACAACGTCAACACTTACAATAAAGGACTGTACCAGTTTCGAAAGCTAGAAACCTATTCTTCAACCCTAAGTTCCAGCTATATTATTTGTATCAATAGTTTTTAAGAAATGCGCATGCAAACCCAAAATTTTGATAAAAAAAATTTAAAAATGTAGTTTGGACCAATTTTTTTCAAAATTGTGAAATGAAAGGCTAATTTAGATTCCTGTGGTCGATGCCTATTTTGAATCGAACACAAAAAACCGAATGGATTTATGTCGTCTAGTTTTTGAGAAAATTGAAAATTACCAAAACTACTTTTTTATGAGATTTTTGCTTTTTGGTATTTACGGTGGTATTTTGGTATTTTGGTATTTTGGTATTTTGGTATTTGAGGATTAATGTTGATGAACCTATCATCTTTGTCAGTAAAGTATTGCAAATCGTTTAGCGTTACCCAGAATACACCACAAGGAGGTAGAATTGCATTGCATTCCGCGTCTCAGTCAGTCAGTTTGTTAGTAAGTCAGTACTTATGTACTGTTAAAAATGTACATGTTAAAAAGGTATGTAAGTCTCGTCAATAAAATCAAACTGGTGTTGCTGTCGAATTCGTTGAGTTCGTCATTGATGGTGAGGAGCCGAGGTTTTTTTGTCGGTAAAATACCTTCTAAGTGCTCATTGTGAACGGTAGGAGGGTCGAAGTCCTTTAATTGCAAACCTACACTTTCTTTACTATCGATAAAACATGGGTATACTTTTTTTACGTCCACCAAAAATTTCATAATTTGGGAGCCTAAGTCGTCCTTATATTTTCTTTCAAGGCAGTATTTTGAATAAAAAAAAGTGCCATATATTGGTGAAGGTGGTCTGTTGTTTTTCGGCATAAAATTGTTTTTTTTTTTCAGAAGCTTGTTCTGATTCTCCAGACCATTAATTGTGTTGGTTGCATCGGTCTTGTGCTGTGCTTCGTAATTTTATGTGTTGTGGAACTAGAGAATATTTTGTGAACACCTATAAACTGGCGCGCACTGTCGGTACAAATACGACTGGTGTTGGGGTCAACGTATTTATGGATATAAGGCCACAGATCTTCCAATACCACGATTGTCATTTGTTCAGTACTACGACCTCTGTGGCATTTCTTTTCGTAAGAAAAGTTTCGTCGATTTATATAGTTTTTTCTTTGCCGCCAATGTTAACATCAACGTGAGGCGATATAATTTCGGCTATTTCACGACAATAGTTAAAGTAATCTATTATAGTAGATTTTCTTAGTTCATTTTTATTATCATGGTAGCGATTAAATGCTAATTTAAAAAAAATGATATACATACAACAATATTTAAAAAAAACATATAGTTGTAACTTAGGATTTAATTAATTTACCTGAAAAACCGTGTTCACAGGCATTTTGATCACAAAAGAGATAATTATCGCAAGAACCTCGCGAATCTCTAGCCGACATTGAGGCCCATGGAAAAATGTGCCGATAGATGAGTTAATTGTATTCCTACAATTTTTGTCATCTTTTTTTTAGAGCTTTTTTTGAGCATCTACACATCCAACCGAACTTTATACATATTTTTACATTTTTCCACCTTCATCCGTAAATTGCAACGCAGTGGCGGAGCTGATGTTTTAGTGGGAATTAGACAAATTTCTTCTAAAAAAGCAATGCTGTATTTGTTTGTCGACACCAAATCCGCAAACGAACAAAATATTGATAAGTCATTTAGTTTAGGATGGATTAGAAGATGCTTAGCCGCCATTGCTTATTCACAATAAATAATATCAGATTCGCACTAAGGTTGAACATAGAATGACCTTTGTGAATATCAATAACTACACGCTTTACCACATGTGTATGAAAAAAAAACAACAGTACAAAAGTCACCTGTTTGTTCGGCTATATTTTGCACTATTATCGAGTGCATTATACATTACCCAAAGTACAACCATACATATGTAGTACGCAAAGTGCTACAACATTTGAACATGTGAATTTTCTATAATTTTGGAATGAGTACTGTAGGTGAAGAGTATTGATGACAGGCGCCTGTCTGACGAAAAGCACATATCCCGAGAGGAGCAACGAAGTTGCGTGAACGGGACCTGCCGCCTGCGGAAAGTGAGTTGAAAACCCTTAATCCCGCGAAGTGGGTCACCCGTGTACTCTTAATTAAGAAAACTATTGATATAGGCGCCTGTCAGACGTTTAATTTACTATATGCATTTACTTACCTCAAGGGAAGACCATGTAAATGCCAAAAAAGAAAAAAAGATAAATAGTAATTTTCAATTTTCTCAAAAACTAGACGACATAAATCCATTCGGTTTTTTGTGTTCGATTCAAAATTGATAGGCATTGACCATAGGAATCCAATTTAGCACTTCATTTCACAATTTTGAAAAAAAAAATTGGTTCAAACTTCATTTTTTAAATTGTTTTTATCAAAATTTTGGGTTTGCATGCGAATTTCTTAAAAACTATTGACACAAACAATATAGCTGCAACTTAGGGTTGAGGTATGTGTTTCTGACTTTCGAAACTGGTACAGTACTTTATTATAAGTGTTGCCGTTGTTTTTTTAATAAATTTGTTTAATAAAATTGCCCCTACCTCCTAAACTGGGCGAGATAGACCCCCCACCCCTATCATTGTAAAAAATGCTTGTTTTTGACTCCTCTATAAAAAACCGTTATCAATTTTTGACGCCAAAGTTATCGTACTCATGCCTGGTTTTTAAAAATTGTTTTTTAATGGTCATCAAGAGAAATAACAAAATACGCTGTGACGGCGTATTTTGTGGAATATTGTTAATTTGTTTTTGGGTACGAGTATAATGCAAGAGAGTGTTGTGTTTTTGCTGGCAGTTGTAGCACCGTGTCTGGCTAGAACATTGCTGCGTAGAGTGGCTATAAGCAAGGCAGTTGTTACAGACCCCAATTTTCCTAACAATATTACACCGCTCTATAGAACCCATTTTATAAATTTGGCTACACTTACGCAACGAATGTTGCCCCTTGCTACACACCTTACATTTATACTCTTCCCTCTACCCTTGACAAATGTGGCATGAATTTTTATATCTAGTACCCTTTGAACCATGACTGGATTTCGGCTTTTGATGCTCTGCCGCTTCTACCGTTCGGAATCTCGTTTCCAGAAATTCTGAAAAATACTTGAAAGTTGGTAACTCCTTGTCTGTTCCTAGAAAGAATTCCAATGCTGTTGAGTTATGGGTGGAAGCTTCTGCAAGATGATATAAATAAGAATCGTATCCCAATCCGCTGTCTTAACACCTAGATTTTTGATGGAATGAATAGAGTCTGCAGAAATATCTAGCAATTGCTTCACTCCTTCAGCACTTTCGGTATGTAAAACCCATTGATTGAAGTATACCTTCAACTGAGCGTTTGCTAAGTTTCGTTTATGGACATATCGCGAAGTAAGAATCCTCCATGCCTTGTTATAGTTACCCTGATCTATGCTTAGATGATGGAGTATACATTCGGCTTCCACAGAAAGACTAGACTTCAAGTGGTGTAGCTTTTGAACTTAGTTACAGACGAATTTGTATGCATTAAAGATTCAAAGAGGTCATGGAAAGTCCACCAATATTCATAACTGCCTGAAAACGTTGGCAGGTTGATTTTGGTCAGACATAACTCATTTTGAACCGTAGATGAATGAACGGTACCTGAACTGGTAGCCACCGGTACGTTATCTACCGCATCAAGCTAAACTGTCTTATAGTCTAGGTAAGTTTCCCTTATAATATTGAAAACCGTTTGATATTCTTCCATAAAACTTGTTTCGTCCCCAGCAGCCCCAGCTATCTTCTCATTATTCAGGGCACTTTGATGGTAATTGTGCTCAAGTACAGCAAAGCAAGTTGAGCATGTTTCTTGACTTTTGTCATCAGGTATCGTCTTAAATTTAGTGAAATCAGCGCAAATTATAGCTAATGAATTCTTTAACAATTTGAATTCGTTGGCATTCATATTAAAATTGGTATAAAGGTCAAATGTATGTGTTTAAAAAGCAGTACATATATACATAAGTGGCTAAGCTCACTCAGACAACTAATTGTACGATTACAACTATTATACTCGTAATTACACAACGCGAGAAACCGTTTTACACCTAAACTCACAAGGTGAAAGTTCGAAAAGTTAGAATGTTTCACGAAAAATGTCACAAAATTATTATTATTTCGTTTTTTTTCAAAATGAAGATAACACACTGTTATTGGGTAGGTAATTTGACTCGAATTGATCCAAAATATTGAGTACGCTTTTTATTCTGAAAATACTTTAATCTGTGCCGCAATAAAAATTGCAACTTCGATTCTTTTACTGCTAGTAGTTTATTGATCTTAAAAACTTCAATTTATAAGTTTTTTTTTCATTTTGTTATTCTTTTGTGTTTATTTACGTTATATTACATTAGGTTATGTCAACTGCAAACATGTTTCGTTAAGTTTAATATATGTTAATTCACAATGGTTTTTGCGGAGAGAACGATAACTTTGGTGCCAAAAATTGATAACGGTGTTTTATATAGGGGTCAAAAACAAGCATTTTTTTACTATGGGAGGGGTGTCTATCTCGCTCCGTTTATGAGGTAGGGGAAATTTTATTAAAAAATGACTTAAAATGGAAAAAAAAATTAAAAAACAACGGCAGCACTTATAATAAAGTACTGTACCAGTTTCGAAAGTCAAGGAAAGTAGCGGAGTGGCATGCAAAATTGGTTTATTAGGGTGACGGTCATATTTTTGTTCTTTACAAACCCTACATTGCTTAACTATTTCTTGGATTAGTGCTTTCATTTTGGGGAAATAAAGTTTTTGAAGAAGTTATACTTTGTTTTCGTTGCTATTACGATGAGCTCTTTGATGTTCTTTAAGTATTTCTTCCCTTTGTTTATTTTTGTCGGTTACATATACTACTTGAGTTTGTGTAAACCCAGTTTTGTAGTATCTAAAAAAGTGTGGTAGATCCCTTGAATCCTTCCCATTATTGCTTCTGAGCTAAATATCCCATTAATGACACTGGGATTGAAATATTGTTTTAAAATTGAAATTAAGTCTTCGTTGGTATATTCATTTCGGAAAATTATGTGCCTATGGTAGGTTGGAAAGGGGATTTTGAACTGATAACTATTTTCGTTTCCAATGCAAAGCATAATTTGATTTTTAAAGACGTTTATAGGGCTTTCAACAGCCGGAATGAGATCATGTGCTGAGCTTTGATCGTTATGTTGGGTTACAGACATTGAGTTTATTTGACTAATTTGTGGAATACGGGACAGTGCATCTTCGACAACGTTACTTTTCCCTTTTCCTCGAGAATCGCTTTCCAGCGTTTCATTTTGGAATTGTTATTTTTGCTACTTTGAGCATACGTGAGGGGCTGATGGTCCGTATAGATTTTAACACGAGCAGTACCATACGAATAGATTCTAAGGGAATTTAGCGCCCATACGATGGCTAGCATCTCTTTTTTATTTGCAGCGTAGTGCTCTTCAGTTCGGCTAGGAGATCTGGAAATGCACATGATGGGTCTTTCTTCTTGTGATAACATGAATTGCGAAATTTGAGGCATCAGTGGTCAATTCAAAACATTTATTGAAATTAGGGTAAGCTAATACCAGGTCTTTGGAGGTAAGTGAGTTTTTTAATTTATTGAATGCTTCGATTGCCGTGGTGGATAAGGAAATTGAAATTTTTGCAGATTTATTTTTAGATATGCGCCCTTCTTCTCCTCTTAGAAGTGGAGTAAGTGGTTTAGCTACTTTCGCATAGTCTTTTATAAAACGACGGTAGTATCCTGATAGTTCTAAGAACGATCGTAGTTCTTTAATGGTCTTAGGAATGGGAAAGTCTAGTATTGATTTCACCTTTTCTGGATCAGTTGTTTTTCCTGAATGGAAGAGAAATAACAAAATACGCTGTGACGGCGTATTTTGTGGAATATTGTTAATTTGTTTTTGGGTACGAGTATAATGCAAGAGAGTGTTGTGTTTTTGCTGGCAGTTGTAGCACCGTGTCTGGCTAGAACATTGCTGCGTAGAGTGGCTATAAGCAAGGCAGTTGTTACAGACCCCAATTTTCCTAACAATATTACACCGCTCTATAGAACCCATTTTATAAATTTGGCTGCACTTACGCAACGAATGTTGCCCCTTGCTACACACCTTACATTTATACTCTTCCCTCTACCCTTGACAAATGTGGCATGAATTTGTATATCTAGTACCCTTTGAACCATGACTGGATTTCGGCTTTTGATGCTCTGCCGCTTCTACCGTTCGGAATCTCGTTTCCAGAAATTCTGAAAAATACTTGAAAGTTGGTAACTCCTTGTCTGTTCCTAGAAAGAATTCCAATGCTGTTGAGTTATGGGTGGAAGCTTCTGCAAGATGATATAAATAAGAATCGTATCCCAATCCGCTGTCTTAACACCTAGATTTTTGATGGAATGAATAGAGTCTGCAGAAATATCTAGCAATTGCTTCACTCCTTCAGCACTTTCGGTATGTAAAACCCATTGATTGAAGTATACCTTCAACTGAGCGTTTGCTAAGTTTCGTTTATGGACATATCGCGAAGTAAGAATCCTCCATGCCTTGTTATAGTTACCCTGATCTATGCTTAGATGATGGAGTATACATTCGGCTTCCACAGAAAGACTAGACTTCAAGTGGTGTAGCTTTTGAACTTAGTTACAGACGAATTTGTATGCATTAAAGATTCAAAGAGGTCATGGAAAGTCCACCAATATTCATAACTGCCTGAAAACGTTGGCAGGTTGATTTTGGTCAGACATAACTCATTTTGAACCGTAGATGAATGAACGGTACCTGAACTGGTAGCCACCGGTACGTTATCTACCGCATCAAGCTAAACTGTCTTATAGTCTAGGTAAGTTTCCCTTATAATATTGAAAACCGTTTGATATTCTTCCATAAAACTTGTTTCGTCCCCAGCAGCCCCAGCTATCTTCTCATTATTCAGGGCACTTTGATGGTAATTGTGCTCAAGTACAGCAAAGCAAGTTGAGCATGTTTCTTGACTTTTGTCATCAGGTATCGTCTTAAATTTAGTGAAGTCAGCGCAAATTATAGCTAATGAATTCTTTAACAATTTGAATTCGTTGGCATTCATATTAAAATTGGTATAAAGGTCAAATGTATGTGTTTAAAAAGCAGTACATATATACATAAGTGGCTAAGCTCACTCAGACAACTAATTGTACGATTACAACTATTATACTCGTAATTACACAACGCGAGAAACCGTTTTACACCTAAACTCACAAGGTGAAAGTTCGAAAAGTTAGAATGTTTCACGAAAAATGTCACAAAATTATTATTATTTCGTTTTTTTTCAAAATGCAGATAACACACTGTTATTGGGTAGGTAATTTGACTCGAATTGATCCAAAATATTGAGTACGCTTTTTATTCTGAAAATACTTTAATCTGTGCCGCAATAAAAATTGCAACTTCGATTCTTTTACTGCTAGTAGTTTATTGATCTTAAAAACTTCAATTTATAAGTTTTTTTTTCATTTTGTTATTCTTTTGTGTTTATTTACGTTATATTACATTAGGTTATGTCAACTGCAAACATGTTTCGTTAAGTTTAATATATGTTAATTCACAATGGTTTTTGCGGAGAGAACGATAACTTTGGTGCCAAAAATTGATAACGGTGTTTTATATAGGGGTCAAAAACAAGCATTTTTTTACTATGGGAGGGGTGTCTATCTCGCTCCGTTTATGAGGTAGGGGAAATTTTATTAAAAAATGACTTAAAATGGAAAAAAAAATTAAAAAACAACGGCAGCACTTACAATAAAGTACTGTACCAGTTTCGAAAGTCAAGGAAAGTAGCGGAGTGGCATGCAAAATTGGTTTATTAGGGTGACGGTCATATTTTTGTTCTTTACAAACCCTACATTGCTTAACTATTTCTTGGATTAGTGCTTTCATTTTGGGGAAATAAAGTTTTTGAAGAAGTTGTACTTTGTTTTCGTTGCTATTACGATGAGCTCTTTGATGTTCTTTAAGAATTTCTTCCCTTTGTTTATTTTTGTCGGTTACATATACTACTTGAGTTTGTGTAAACCCAGTTTTGTAGTATCTAAAAAAGTGTGGTAGATCCCTTGAATCCTTCCCATTATTGCTTCTGAGCTAAATATCCCATTAATGACACTGGGATTGAAATATTGTTTTAAAATTGAAATTAAGTCTTCGTTGGTATATTCATTTCGGAAAATTATGTGCCTATGGTAGGTTGGAAAGGGGATTTTGAACTGATAACTATTTTCGTTTCCAATGCAAAGCATAATTTGATTTTTAAAGACGTTTATAGGGCTTTCAACAGCCGGAATGAGATCATGTGCTGAGCTTTGATCGTTATGTTGGGTTACAGACATTGAGTTTATTTGACTAATTTGTGGAATACGGGACAGTGCATCTTCGACAACGTTACTTTTCCCTTTTCCTCGAGAATCGCTTTCCAGCGTTTCATTTTGGAATTGTTATTTTTGCTACTTTGAGCATACGTGAGGGGCTGATGGTCCGTATAGATTTTAACACGAGCAGTACCATACGAATAGATTCTAAGGGAATTTAGCGCCCATACGATGGCTAGCATCTCTTTTTTATTTGCAGCGTAGTGCTCTTCAGTTCGGCTAAGAGATCTGGAAATGCACATGATGGGTCTTTCTTCTTGTGATAACATGAGTTGCGAAATTTGAGGCATCAGTGGTCAATTCAAAACATTTATTGAAATTAGGGTAAGCTAATACCAGGTCTTTGGAGGTAAGTGAGTTTTTTAATTTATTGAATGCTTCGATTGCCGTGGTGGATAAGGAAATTGAAATTTTTGCAGATTTATTTTTAGATATGCGCCCTTCTTCTCCTCTTAGAAGTGGAGTAAGTGGTTTAGCTACTTTCGCATAGTCTTTTATAAAACGACGGTAGTATCCTGATAGTTCTAAGAACGATCGTAGTTCTTTAATGGTCTTAGGAATGGGAAAGTCTAGTATTGATTTCACCTTTTCTGGATCAGTTGTTTTTCCTGAATGGAAGAGAAATAACAAAATACGCTGTGACGGCGTATTTTGTGGAATATTGTTAATTTGTTTTTGGGTACGAGTATAATGCAAGAGAGTGTTGTGTTTTTGCTGGCAGTTGTAGCACCGTGTCTGGCTAGAACATTGCTGCGTAGAGTGGCTATAAGCAAGGCAGTTGTTACAGACCCCAATTTTCCTAACAATATTACACCGCTCTATAGAACCCATTTTATAAATTTGGCTACACTTACGCAACGAATGTTGCCCCTTGCTACACACCTTACATTTATACTCTTCCCTCTACCCTTGACAAATGTGGCATGAATTTTTATATCTAGTACCCTTTGAACCATGACTGGATTTCGGCTTTTGATGCTCTGCCGCTTCTACCGTTCGGAATCTCGTTTCCAGAAATTCTGAAAAATACTTGAAAGTTGGTAACTCCTTGTCTGTTCCTAGAAAGAATTCCAATGCTGTTGAGTTATGGGTGGAAGCTTCTGCAAGATGATATAAATAAGAATCGTATCCCAATCCGCTGTCTTAACACCTAGATTTTTGATGGAATGAATAGAGTCTGCAGAAATATCTAGCAATTGCTTCACTCCTTCAGCACTTTCGGTATGTAAAACCCATTGATTGAAGTATACCTTCAACTGAGCGTTTGCTAAGTTTCGTTTATGGACATATCGCGAAGTAAGAATCCTCCATGCCTTGTTATAGTTACCCTGATCTATGCTTAGATGATGGAGTATACATTCGGCTTCCACAGAAAGACTAGACTTCAAGTGGTGTAGCTTTTGAACTTAGTTACAGACGAATTTGTATGCATTAAAGATTCAAAGAGGTCATGGAAAGTCCACCAATATTCATAACTGCCTGAAAACGTTGGCAGGTTGATTTTGGTCAGACATAACTCATTTTGAACCGTAGATGAATGAACGGTACCTGAACTGGTAGCCACCGGTACGTTATCTACCGCATCAAGCTAAACTGTCTTATAGTCTAGGTAAGTTTCCCTTATAATATTGAAAACCGTTTGATATTCTTCCATAAAACTTGTTTCGTCCCCAGCAGCCCCAGCTATCTTCTCATTATTCAGGGCACTTTGATGGTAATTGTGCTCAAGTACAGCAAAGCAAGTTGAGCATGTTTCTTGACTTTTGTCATCAGGTATCGTCTTAAATTTAGTGAAATCAGCGCAAATTATAGCTAATGAATTCTTTAACAATTTGAATTCGTTGGCATTCATATTAAAATTGGTATAAAGGTCAAATGTATGTGTTTAAAAAGCAGTACATATATACATAAGTGGCTAAGCTCACTCAGACAACTAATTGTACGATTACAACTATTATACTCGTAATTACACAACGCGAGAAACCGTTTTACACCTAAACTCACAAGGTGAAAGTTCGAAAAGTTAGAATGTTTCACGAAAAATGTCACAAAATTATTATTATTTCGTTTTTTTTCAAAATGCAGATAACACACTGTTATTGGGTAGGTAATTTGACTCGAATTGATCCAAAATATTGAGTACGCTTTTTATTCTGAAAATACTTTAATCTGTGCCGCAATAAAAATTGCAACTTCGATTCTTTTACTGCTAGTAGTTTATTGATCTTAAAAACTTCAATTTATAAGTTTTTTTTTCATTTTGTTATTCTTTTGTGTTTATTTACGTTATATTACATTAGGTTATGTCAACTGCAAACATGTTTCGTTAAGTTTAATATATGTTAATTCACAATGGTTTTTGCGGAGAGAACGATAACTTTGGTGCCAAAAATTGATAACGGTGTCTTATATAGGGGTCAAAAACAAGCATTTTGTTACTATGGGAGGGGTGTCTATCTCGCTCCGTTTATGAGGTAGGGGAAATTTTATTAAAAAATGACTTAAAATGGAAAAAAAATTAAAAAACAACGGCAGCACTTACAATAAAGTACTGTACCAGTTTCGAAAGTCAAGGAAAGTAGCGGAGTGGCATGCAAAATTGGTTTATTAGGGTGACGGTCATATTTTTGTTCTTTACAAACCCTACATTGCTTAACTATTTCTTGGATTAGTGCATTCATTTTGGGGAAATAAAGTTTTTGAAGAAGTTATACTTTGTTTTCGTTGCTATTACGATGAGCTCTTTGATGTTCTTTAAGTATTTCTTCCCTTTGTTTATTTTTGTCGGCTACATATACTACTTGAGTTTGTGTAAACCCAGTTTTGTAGTATCTAAAAAAGTGTGGTAGATCCCTTGAATCCTTCCCATTATTGCTTCTGAGCTAAATATCCCATTAATGACACTGGGATTGAAATATTGTTTTAAAATTGAAATTAAGTCTTCGTTGGTATATTCATTTCGGAAAATTATGTGCCTATGGTAGGTTGGAAAGGGGATTTTGAACTGATAACTATTTTCGTTTCCAATGCAAAGCATAATTTGATTTTTAAAGACGTTTATAGGGCTTTCAACAGCCGGAATGAGATCATGTGCTGAGCTTTGATCGTTATGTTGGGTTACAGACATTGAGTTTATTTGACTAATTTGTGGAATACGGGACAGTGCATCTTCGACAACGTTACTTTTCCCTTTTCCTCGAGAATCGCTTTCCAGCGTTTCATTTTGGAATTGTTATTTTTGCTACTTTGAGCATACGTGAGGGGCTGATGGTCCGTATAGATTTTAACACGAGCAGTACCATACGAATAGATTCTAAGGGAATTTAGCGCCCATACGATGGCTAGCATCTCTTTTTTATTTGCAGCGTAGTGCTCTTCAGTTCGGCTAGGAGATCTGGAAATGCACATGATGGGTCTTTCTTCTTGTGATAACATGAATTGCGAAATTTGAGGCATCAGTGGTCAATTCAAAACATTTATTGAAATTAGGGTAAGCTAATACCAGGTCTTTGGAGGTAAGTGAGTTTTTTAATTTATTGAATGCTTCGATTGCCGTGGTGGATAAGGAAATTGAAATTTTTGCAGATTTATTTTTAGATATGCGCCCTTCTTCTCCTCTTAGAAGTGGAGTAAGTGGTTTAGCTACTTTCGCATAGTCTTTTATAAAACGACGGTAGTATCCTGATAGTTCTAAGAACGATCGTAGTTCTTTAAATTGGAAAGTCTAGTATTGATTTCACCTTTTCTGGATCAGTTGTTTTTCCTGAATGGGATACAACAAAGCCTAAAAAATCAACTTCCTGCTTGAAGAAGTTGCATTTATCTAGTTGCACCTTAATTTTTGCCTCACTTAGTGTGTGAAAAATTTGTTCCACATGCTTTATATGATCTGCTTCGTCTTTACTGAAAATAATTATATCGTCAATATAGACGTAACAAATTTTCAATATGTGAGCACGAAGTATGTCGTCAAGTGCCCTCTGAAAAATCGATGGTGCATTTTTCAGTCCGAATGGTCGCGTAAACTCGTATTTCCCATTGTTTACAGAGAAAGCTATTTTTTCTCTATCGGATTCTTTTAGAGGAATTTGGTGAAATCCACTCTTGAGGTCGAGAACAGTGAATTATTTACTTTTCCCTAACTGCGAAAAAACTTCGTTAATCTCTGGTATAGAGTATCTGTCAGCAATTGTTATTGAGTTAAGTTTTCGGAAATCAATAACCATTCTTTATTGCTTATTCCCATTTGAGTCTGGCTTTTTTGGGACAATCCAGACGGGAGAATTAAATGGTGATCTTGATGGTCGAATTATGCCATCTTCTTGAAGCTTTTCATTTGTTTGTCTACTTCATCTTTTAAAGACGCACGGTAGTGGTAATATTTGGAATAAACGGGAGAGTCTGAGTTGGTGCGTATTTCACCATTTACCTTTGTGGTGTAGGTCAATTTTTCGTTAGGATCTGAGAATAGGGAAGGGAAATTTTTAACTATAGAATTAATTGCGATTCTTTGCGGCTTAGTCATATGATCTAGTCGTATAGGCAATGTGTTGACTGATTGTGATATTAACTGCTTAATTGAAATGTGTACTTTGTTTAGAATCGCCATGAAACTTTCCTTCGTGTGAATGACTGCAGATAGCTGCTTAAGACTGTCATTTCCTAGGATACCATGAAGTGATTTAAGGCTTGGAAGAAGATAAAATTTTAAATTTACATCTCTTTGGCCAAAAAGGTTTAAAAAGGTGTAATGTGCTATTTTAACATTTTCTGCGATAGATTTAGCGACAAAATGTTCTTGGTTTGGTAGAGGATTTTTGACTAAGTCTGGTTGAATGTAATTTTTGCTGGAGCCTGTATCGATCAAAAAGTTTAAAATTAGTCCACTCCCCGTTCTACATTGGAAATACGGCAACGAGGAGTCTGTCAACCTAAAAAATGGATGTCGCTGTATTGAAATTGAAAATCATGGTAAGGTTCGTTTTGTTGGGGGAAAAATTCAGCTTGCTGTGTCATGTATTCAGCAAGTCTTTAGGGGGGAAAGTTTGAATGTTGGGGGAAATTTGGATATCTGACTTGCGGAAAAGTAGGAAAATTTCCAGGAGGGCGGTTAGGAATTTGAATTTAGAAGTTTTGACTGTTATGCACATAATTCGAACGGAATGTCTGATTCTCTAATTTTAAACACAGATTTAGAGCTTGTGGTAAATCTGTTGGTTCGTTCTCGCGAGGTCTCCGTCTAAGCCACGGACAAAAGTTTCCAATGCTTTATGCCTTTATCAATAACGATAATGACTCAGGTCCTACATTCATACAAGAGATTCTGTTTAGGATCAGCGACAAATGCTTATACACTGCTTGATAGAAGTCTTGGACTGACAGGTTTCCTTACATAAGGGATGTCATTTGGTACTCGAGCGTACCGAGATCTCTTTGATCTGCATAGTGTAATGTGAGACATCTGGAAATTGCTTGCCAATCTAGCGGGATGTTGTATGATTCAAGCGCTGTGCCTGCATTGCCTATAATTTTATTTCTTATGATACTGAGTATACCATAATACTTTGCTGAACCTTTTATCGGTTCGTAAATTTTTAGGATGTGATCAACGCTCTTTTTCCACGAGCTGTATTCGCCAGGTTTACCCAAAAAATCTCGAATACACCTTACAACGTCTGGGATTTTTTCCAATTCCGCGAGGTCAGGATCTATAATTTGGTCTTCTCCAGGGGAAAGATGTGAGTTCGGATTAAGAACAGAGTTGACCATCCTACGACCTTCGCTACTAAACAGATCAACGACTACACTTTTGATTATGTTTATTAAATCAGCAGAAGGAACTACCGGGCGTGGTTGAACCTGTGGTTGTGGTTGTGACTGAGACTGGGGTTGTTGTACGTTTAAAAAAGGGGGTCGAATCAAATTACTTGGGTTTGCCATTTTATTTTTTTTTTATATATAAATTTATGGAATTTTAGGAAATTCAAATATAAGATTCAAAGTTGTATTTATTTATTTTTAAGCTTAACTAATTTTTATAAACTTAAACTTAGGTTATAAATGGTTAAATGGTTGACGAAAAATGGTTTCTACAAAAAAATAATGATTTTTATAAAAAAAAAATTTCACTACTGTTCCTTTTTAAATTGGTAACAAAAAAAATTACTCCATTTAATATACGTAAATTACTACGGTTGCTTCCTAATTATAAAATAAAAACTAAACATACATTACTATGATGATGTTGAGCATACATTTGCGTAGATCGGCTGGCAGTCTACACTGCCTCCTTTTCCTCTGTGGTACAGCTACTAAGGGGCCCTCGGTTTCTCTATGGAGAGGTGTTGTCACTAAGTTCTTTTTAAGTCTAATTCACTCGTATTATCGGGTATTAGCCACTTTTATTATTTTTCTTTTTTCACTCGGTATTTAGCCGCATTTAATATTTTCTTTTTAGTTTTACTCACTACTTATGGTTTTCTTTGACAATTTCTTATTTATTTTTATTTTTTTAATCGCGTAGCATTACTTATGGTGATATGGCGATATTTTTAAATGATTACCTAACTGATTTTACTCCGAGGAACCGGACTTTATTTGTATGAACTTAAACAAACTCTAAAATAAATTTATTCTAACACATAGTATTTATACCATCGGTAGATTTCTGCCAGACGCCTAGTCAGCAGACTTCAGTACAGGTGCAGTATTTGCTTCTGAATTCGGATGAATTTGCTTGCCTTGAATTCGGTTGTATTGTATGCTTGAATTCTGGTGAAATTTGTTACATGCGCCGGATGTCCAAGTGTAATGTATCAATTGGATTGTGGGAGCAATGCATCGTGGGAAAAGGTTAATAAATGTTTATCGTGTTAACATGTACGTTCATAAAAAAACAGGTTAAAGAAAAACCAAAATGTCAAAAACAATTATTATATATTTATAATAGGGTGGTCCTTATTTGTATGAAAGAAAAAAAATATTTTTTTTTGAGAATCCCCCTTTGTTTTGTTCCACTATATTCAAAAAGTATACAAATAAAATTTCAAGAAAATCGGCTCGCATTAACACGTGTTAACACCTGCCGCAATGGAGCCTGAAATCTTAAGAATTCTCTTCTAGGTGAAAAAAAAATAAACATCCCAATGGTATACTGGCAGCACTGCGCTAACTGAATTGTCAGTTTTGACATCTGTTGTCATTAAATAGCATCCACTTGTTTTCCGCCTTTTTTTTGTCTCTCGACCTTTTTTCATTCTTTTCTTACCGCTTGACTAGCTCACAAGTCAATCTTTTCTCGTATCAAATAAATTTTGAATTAAAGTTTTAGATTAAAGTTAATCTATGCATTCGATTTGAACTTCAAACATAACATCTTGACGACGAGGTTATTTTATTTCTAAGACCCATGGACGTAAAACTGGTGGAAAAATTACTAGAGCAGTAGAAGGAACGGATGGAGAACGTGCTGAAATCCAACGCAGACCGCATGGAGAAACTTTCACAGAGTTCAACATCATTCGCGTCTACGACATCCAACTCCATCCCACAGTTTGGCGCTTTTTCTGAACAAAAAGAGACTAGGGAAAACTACATTTCAAAGCCAACGCAGTAGAGGACGACAAATTGAAAAAGGCAAATTTTCTGTAAACCTGTGGTAACCTCATCAATGAATTTCTCCAGAAACTGTTCGAGACCACTGATGTGAGTATATATACATTCAAAGATCTTACTTCCAAATTAACAAAACATTTCCAAACAAAACTGCATGTACTCGCATCGAGATGCAAATTTCTACAACAGAAAATGGGGCCTGGCCAAACGTACGCCGAATGGATTGCCTATTAAGGGGACTAGCCAGAAACAGAAAGTTTGTCTGTGCAAAGGAAGGCTGTGGTACATTGTGATATGAGATATGATCGTATACTACACCCCACATGAGTCCGCCTGCATGGCCGCTACGCAAAAAAAAGACCCAACTCTAGGAGAGATTGAAGAACTAGTAACAGCCTTTGAGTCAACCCAAACAGCCGCTGAAATTTTGAAAGGAATCATCGCTTCAACAGCCCCATCAACAGAAATTAATCAGCTCAGCCATAAAACTGACCAACCAAATTCAAGTAAGTCGAATGAAAATTATCTTACTAGAAAGTCTTGCCCTATATTTTTAATCCATCACGACCGAGAGCAATGTAAACACATGAACTCAGTTTGTAATAATTGTCATCGGAGAGAGCACATCGCTACAGTGTGTTTATGAACAAAAAATAGCGATTCAGGTTTGGGAAACAAGTCACGACACCGTTCCAAAAGCCGCAGACGAAGGTCATTGTCACATTTCGTTTCTAGGCATGAAAATGAAAATCGCTTTAACCTAAGCAATCGGTCTAAGAACACGGAGCAAATCATTCAATCAATGAGATAATTGAAAATGTTCTGAAGGATCAGGTTGGAAGCCGAACGAAAGGGTGGTAACATTTTTGTGTCGCTTCACGTTAATCAGCAATCAATGCGTTTCAAATTAGACACTGGAGCAACATGTTCAGTAGTCGGTCTTGAAGGTTATCAGGCACTTGGTAACCCCCCTTGTGAACCAACTAGTCGTTCATTGAAAGCTTACCGAGTTGTAAGCGTATATATTATATAAATTATAAAAAAAAAGTATCTATAAAGGGGACCGTAAACTCAGTCATTCAATATAAAGACATGAGTCACAACCTGTCTTTCTTGGTTAGCGAGTATTCAGAAGGTGGCAATATAATGGGTTTAGATTGGTTCGAATCTTTTGATTTCTCAATTAGTTATTCGAAGGGAGAATCGGTGTTGCAAGTTGCAAACGAAAAAAGTTTGGCAACCGAGGCAAAATCCATCTGCAAGACACACAAAGCTGTTTAATCTAGAATTATGGTGCAGTAAACTTTTTGTGGCGCATTTATCATTAAAATTCAACAGCCAACTTAAGTACATTAAACATCGTCCAGTACCTTTTGGTTTGAAAGAAGCTGAAATCGCACGCTTAGAAAAGTTAGACATCCTTCGACCTGTGGAAACTAGTCAATGTGCAGCACCCATTGTCGTAGTTAAGAAAGCGAACGGCAATTTATATATTTGTGGAGATTATCGTATCACGATAAACCCACAATTAGAGATCGACTGTCACCCTATTCCGAGAATTCAGGATCTTTTTCACAAGCTTCAAGGTGGTCAATTCTTCACAAAGGTCGACTTACCCTATTTCCAAGTCCCTTTAGACGAAGAATCGAAGAAACTTTGCATTATAAGTACCGAATTTGGTCTTTTCGAATACCAACGTTTACCTTTTGGAACATCAAGTTCCATTGGAATTTTTCAAAGATACATCGAACAATTAACCTCGGATATAGACTTTCCACATCATACTCGTATTTAGATGACATAATCGTTTCTGGAAGAACCAATGCTGAGTATTTGCAAAACCTCCAAACTCTACTGCAGCGTTTAGAACGACATGGATTACGATATCGTTAAAAGATCTCGAGGCATTTATCGGCAAATTGAATTATTACAAGCAGTTCATTAAAGTTCGCTGAAGTAGCCGCTCCACTTAACAATCTACGTTCGTTAGATCAGCCTTTTATTTGGGAAAAAGGGCAGAGAAAAGCTTTTAATAAATGCAAAGATGAAGAAGCTTCCGCACATGATGATACAGCGTCTTCAACGATGGGCACTCATTCTTATGAGATACACCTATAGCATACGCTATCGGTCCACAAAACAACACGGGAATGCAGACTACCTATCACCTTTACCAGCGGGACCGGATGACACTTTTGATCGTAATGAAGAATCTTGTAACCATGCTGATACAATGAACTCCGCATTAATAGAAGATTTTCCCATAAATTCTCACACAATAGCAAAAGCTAAGAAAAACGACCCATCTCTAACTAAGGTTATTCACTACGTCCAAAATGGATGGACAAACGAAAAGCTAGAATCAAATGTTTTTTTATTACCATTTTTTCGTAGGAGATTTTCTCTTGAAACAGTTAATAATGTTCTTCTTTTCCAGAGTGAAAGTCCAAGAGCAGCTACAACCTAAAGTAGTGCTTCTTCATCAAAGAACTGGGGACTGGGGACTGACTCGTATGAAGCAGAACTCTCGACGGTATTGCTGATGGCCCACCATATGTGTTGCATGTCAAAACAATGCGAACATGTCACCACGAGAGTACTCCAGCTGGCCAACCCCGGAAGAAGTATGGGAACGGATACATATTGACTCACGCTGGACCGTTTCAGAAGCAGATGTGGTTAATTATTGTGGACTCCAAGTCGAAGTTGCCATTTGTCGTCCGAATGGCAGCTGTAACATCAGAAGCTACGATTCAAACGCTACGAACAATTTTCGCCTTAGAAGGGCTTCCCAAAACCTTGGTGTCTGATAATGTCACCCAGTTTGTTTCGAAGGAATTCCAACTTTTTTGTCGAAGCAACTCAATAAAGCACGTAACATCAGCGCCATTCAACCAAGAATACAATGGAGCTGCTGAGAGGATGTTTTTAAAAACCGCTCTTCGAAAAATTTTGCTGGATACACCACGGTGGAACGGAGCTTTCCAGGTTTTTATCTCTACATATCGCTCAACACCAAATGATTTGGGAAACTATATGGAAGACAACATCGCACCATTCCCTCCGCGATGATCCCAGTAGCCACCAAAGTAAATACGATATTCAAACCTAAGTTTACTATTGGTCAACCAGTCTTTATACGCAAATGTAAACGTAAAGAAAAATGGCTTGCTGCAGTTGTAGAGAAGCACTTAGGAAAAAGAATGTATATAAAGTACGAGCTGAAACAGGGACATTCCGGCGCCACCAGAACCAGATGAAATTTCGAACTCCAACTGAGAGTAAGGATGATCATTTTTTTTCAGCAAGTCTGATCTCAGCACTCCATCAAACAGAAGCATCAAACGACAATGAGAAAATTTCAAATTATTCAAATGTTATGGTGCATCCGGATTCAACAACACCTCCTATTATAGAAGATACATCGGGCACTACGCCGGAGATTCGAAGATATGCGCGCCCACGAGAACAGGTTGTGTTTTACCAGAATTAAGTAAGGGGGAAGCTGTTATATACTGACAGCATTGCGCTAACTGAATTGTCAGTTTTGACATCTGTTGTCATTAAATAGCATCCACCTGTTTTCCGCCTTTATTTTGTCTGGACCTTTTTTCATTCTTTTCTTACCGCTTGACTAGCTACTAAGTCAATCTTTTCTCGTATCAAATAAATTTGGATTAAAGTTTTAGATTAAAGTTAATCTGTATATTTGATTCGAACTTCAAACATAACAGGACCGAAAAAAAAGCGATGTCAAAAAACCTTTACAAGTAAAGAAAAACGCCCAAAGTAAAAACAAACTAAACCGCAAAACCAATGAGGAAAAAAAGTCCACGAAAAAGCAAATGGTTGCTCTAAAATCTTAAAATACAACAAAAAAAAGAGTGAATAGTCACACCGAAATTCTGAAAACGCCAAAGCACACGAGAAAAAAAAACCCACAATGTCGAAGTGCAAAACTAAACAAGTGTTTTAAAGGAAAACTAGCACGAAAACAGAATGGTTATCCTTAGATCCACCAACGCAACAGAAAAAACAGATGATCGCATTGAAATCTTTAAACGAAAATCAAAAACCCGAAAAAAGGAAAACAAAAAACTCAGGAAAAAAAAATTCGCACAGAGTTTGTTTAATATATATATATGAATGTGAATATATATGTCTAGATTGCTTAATGTGTATATATATGTAAGTATGTATGTCAGTATATATGTTTTATTTGTTACCCAAAATCGTTCAAAATAATTGTCTCAAAAAAATATATATACCTATATACATATATGTATATTATTATTATTATTATTATTATTTATTAACCAATAAACATAAATGTACAGGTTAATCTTAAAACTAACAGCACTAGCTCCAAGGCTTACGGCTGGGATTTAAAACTGATGTGTCTTTCAAAATGCTGTTCTAAATAATACATATACATATGTAGGTTTTTTTTTTGGCTAAATAGTCGTGCGGGGGAGCGTTCGGGGTGGCAGGAATGTGCGCTCCAGGGCACTCACCTCTGCACTCCACGAGCGCTCCACCGTATAAAGAGTTAAATGGCGAGTTTAAATACATTTGTCTAGTTTGAGGTCTTGCAATACTTTATATACATTTTTTATATTATCCGCTGACGGATTTGAAAGTAGGTTAGTAAAAGATTTATTGTATAGTTTATCAAAAAGTTGTTTAATTTCGCTGCATTCGGAAGTTAGATGTTTGATGGAAATGGTAGTCTCCGTCTGGCAGATATGACAGGTAGCGGGCGGTTCATTCTTTAATAAGTGGCTATTAGTTAGCCAGGTATGTCCAAGTCTCAAACGTAGGAAGCACCTGTTCATTATGGGTGTTGTATTTGTGGGATAATATGGTGGGATCCCTTCTGGATTGATTGAGGCATAATAGTGGATATAGGTAGTCCAGTTTTCTTTTTCTTTTTGACGCCAGAATAAGTTTATAATTTTATTTAGATCTTTTTTGAGAGGACGATGTGTACTTATATTTGTATTGGGACATATGGAAATGGATTTAGCTTCTCGATCTGCTGATTCGTTGCCTTTAATCCCAACATGTCCTGGGATCCAGATCAATTGTAATTTTGCTTCTTGTGAAATCAAGTTATCTCGAATTTTGTTGATGTAAGGTGTTCGATTTTTAACATTTTTTATAGCGGTTAGTGTGGAAAGACTATCAGTGAAGATTACGGTTTGCCTTTTCGTTGTTAACGCTATGTTTGTTGCTTCGAGTATAGCTAAAGTTTCTGTAGAGAAGATGGAGAAGTGTGATGGGAGTTTCACAGCAGAGAAAAGTTGATCGTTTATGTCGACAATTGCGAAACCGGTTCCTTCACGGCTTTTGGAGCCGTCGGTGTAAAGGATGTTCCAGAGGTTTTTGGGATACCTGCTCAGAAGATCCAGGGATAGTTGGGTGTATTTCTCCATAGGTGTCGTATCTTTGGGATATTTTGATAAACTGATGTTTATGGATTTTTGAGGAAGTGCCCAAGGAGGATGTTTTTCCACAGGTACTTTTTTTACAGTAGGGTCGATACCGGTAACTTCTCCATAGGATAGAGCGAGGTATAGTGTTGATGGTTGTTTAGGAATCTTCTTGCGTCTTAAAATATTGGCTGCATCTTTATGGATTGGAGAACAGTAGGATTCGCAAATTTTTGGAAGAAGCCGGGATGTTAGAAATTCAGATCTATTTTCAATTGAGTAATATCCGCCTTCAGTCATCATATTTTTGATTGGAGTAGTTCGAAACGCTTTTAGGCATGCCCTTATTGCTGCGTGAAAAGTCGGGTGTAAGATTTTTAAGTTTGATTTGACACTTTTGCCGTAGATGGTTAGTCCATAATCAATTTTGGAGCAGATAATCATTTTTGTTATGTTAATTAAGGTGTTAGTATGAATGTAACTGTTTTGTGATGATAGATATTTAATAACGTTTAGTCTAGTAGCTAGTTTCTTTTTTAATTCAATACAGTGTGTCTTAAAATTAAATTTATTATGAAATATTATTCCTAAAATGCTTAAATTATTTACATTTGGTATATGAATATTACTAACATTGATGTCTAAATTAGAACAATTTACTTTTCGGCAAATATGAAGATGTTTGTTTTTATTTAAGGATAATATAGCTCCTGACTGTATACTCCAGTAAATTATGCAATTAATAACTTCTTTAAATAAATTAACTGTTCGTACCATGTCATTACATTTAGATAATAAGTACAGATCGTCTGCATATAATGAATGATCAATGTTTTTGAATTTTAGAATTATTTCGCTTAAGTCATTGTATGCAATAACAAAAAGCACTACCGATAGGGGAGATCCCTGTGGGATGCCGTTTTTAAGTGTATGCAGTTTGGAGAAAGCGTTATTTACTTTTGATCTGAAAAATCTATTTGAAAGAAACGATTTTATAAAATTAAACATTTTGGGGCCGATCTTCCAGCTTTTTAGCTTATTCAGAATGACATGTATTCCAATGCGTTCGAATGCTTTTTCAAAGTCGATTGATACTATAGATATATGGTTTTTACATGAGAGTGCTGAGGATATAAACTCGTCGATATGTAGAAGCGAATCTATGGTACTGCGGCCGTGTTTAAAGGCGACCTGGTTCAGATTTATGAAATTCTGTCTTTCAATAAACCAAAGCAGCCTTTTGGAAACCATTTTTTCTATAAGTTTACTTGTGCATGAAAGCAATGAAATCGGCCTGTACCCATTGGTATCATATGGCTGTTTATTTGGGTTTGGAATTGGAACGTTTATTGCAGTTTTCCAGAACTGCGGTATTATGCCTTGATCGAAAATATTGTTGAATAAAACAAGAATACGTTTTTTTACTTGAAATGGGGCATTTTTAATCATCGGATATGAAATACGATCGAGACCGGGAGTTTTGCCCTTGACTGAATCTAAGCTACTTTCAAATTCAAGAGAGTTAAAAGGTAATTCCAGATATTTCGCGGCAGCGGGTAATTTAAGATTTATGAATGTCTGGTTTAATGCTGCACGTTTTGAGTCCCGGAATCGGACAGAAAAATTAGAGTCATTGGAATATGTGGACCAGCAATTGGCAAAGTGTTCGGCTATTCGGTGGGAATCGGTGAGAGATTCTGAATCCGTGTGTATTATTTTAATGGAGTAGGGAGTGTAGTTTCCTGTAAGGCACTTGACATCAGCCCAAATTTTTTTACTTGTCGTATTAGATTGGAAGTAAACTTTTGGAAGCTGCCAATTTTGGCCCCTTTGGCTTTTCTACGAAATATTGCATTTGCTTTTCGATAATTAATAAGGTTCGTATCATTGGGATACTTACGAAATATTTTCCATAAGTGCTGCTTCTTTCCACGGAGTGAGGCAATCTCAGCATTCCACCATGGAACTATGTTGTTTAATGGTCTATTTTTTGTTTGGGGGATAGATAAATTGGCTGCAAATCTTAAGCCTTTGCTAATATTTCCTGCTTCTTGATTAATATTTGGGGATTGTGGTTTGTTACTAAAGAACTCTAATGACTTTGTTTGGAAAAGATCCCAGTTAGCACGGGCTGTTAGAAATTTAGGGGTTGGTTTGGAATAGGTGTTGTGCCGGTTGAGATTGATGTTGCATAAAATTGGGAAGTGGTCGCTACCGTGGAGGAAATCAAGTCTTTGCCACGAGGCATTGGGTAATATTTGTGGAGATGAAAAAGTGAGATCTACATGTGTGAGTGTTTTGTGAGTAGAAAGGTGGGTGGGACTTCCATCGTTTAAAGGAGATAAGTTTGAATTTATGAAAAAGTTTTCGATGATTTGGCCTCTTGTGTTTGCAACAGGTGAGCCCCAGAGAGGGTTCCAAGAGTTAAAGTCTCCAGTGACTAAAACAGGGGGTTTTACAGACTTTACAATATCTTCCAAGTTTGATGAAGAAAAGGGTTGAGATGGTTGGATGTAGAGGGATAAAACTGTTAATTTAATGCCTAGATCAATTTCAACTGCAATTGCTGGGATATTTGAGGTTATTGTTTGGGGTTTGTGCGGGATCGATTTATGGATGAGAAGCCCTACACCTTGTTTACCTGATGTAATTGTATCTAAATTATGGAAATAAGGTGCGTACTGTTTTGGTGCTTTAGTTTTATTTTTGGTTGGAGGGTGGGTGGGTATATGTGTTTCTTGGAGGGAGATTATATGGGGACTAAATTCTTTTATTAGGAGCTCTAGTTCCTGATAGTTATTGAGGTATCCGTTAAGGTTCCACTGGAGAACCCTAAGGATTGATTTTGTAGTTGCATTGGACCTTTGTGCAGTATAAGTGGGAATATACTGTGAAAAGTCTTTAGTGTTTGAAGTGTTTTGGTTACGAGTTTGACTCTGTCGCCCCGAGGCTGAACCACTCAAATTCCTAGTGGAATTTGAGTGTTTCAACGTCCGTACAACAGAGTCATTGTTTTGGGACACGATATTATTGTTAGATGTCGCCATCATCATGATCTTCATTATGTGACACTTTTTCGTAATACTTATTAGTGTGATCGATCGGCATTGGTGAAGTTGATACAGATGTTAGGATAGAATTAGTTATTGGGTCTTGATTTGAAATATTGTTATTGAATGTAGTTGAGTCTTATGAGTAGATTTTAGAAGAAGAGTTTGAGTGGGTATTCGAGTTAATAAGGTGTGGAGTGGTAATTGTTGTAATTGATGCTACATTACTTGATTTGGGAAAATTTGAAGAATTATATGTGTATGAGTGAGAGTTTGAGTTTGAGGGGAATGTTTCGGTCGTTTTGGAAGAGCTTTGTGTGCCTGATAAGCGAGAGATGTCTGTTGATAGTGAGTTCGATGATCTTGCAGCCAACGAAGCAGAGGATGGTAGACTTGGAGTGTTTTGATTTGAAATGGTTGAGATTGGGAGATGTGTACGATGGGTGCTGCTAGGTTTTAGTGTATTATTTATTGATTTAGGAGACGATTTATTTGTTTTATCTTGGGTAGACCGTGTCACATTAGAAGGAATTGTTGAAGGGGAGGTCGACGAGAGGTTTGAAGAGCTTTGTGAAGGCAGTTGTGTTCCATTTCTCGCAACAGCAGAGTAGGATAAGGATGGTGGGGGGACCAAATTATTCTGTTCGCTGTAAAGTTTTTTGGCTTCGACCATGCTACACTTTCTTATCGTTTTTATTTTAAGAATTTCTTTGGCTTGGATGTACCGTTCGCATTGTTTCGAAGATGCTGGATGGTTGTCAGCACAGTTAGCACATAAAGTGCGTGTACAGATTGAAGAGGGATGGGGGGGAAGATTGCATGTAACACATGTTTCGCTACGAGTACACCTTTTCATCGTATGTCCGAGAAGTTGGCATTTTTTGCAGCGCATCGGATTTGGGAAATATTCTTCCACCTTGAGGTTGTACCAACCTACATTTATAGATGTAGGAGGGCGGAAGAGATCAAAGGTGAATAGTACAAGACCAGAGGGAACTTCTACGTCTTTTTGTACGCCTGCAACATCACGATATGTACATACATATATGTATATATGGATATATGTATGTATAAATGTTTGTGTACGTTATAAAAAAACAAGAAAAACTAAAATGTCACAACAATTATTATACATCAGTACAAAGCGAACTCTCAACGGCATCAGACGTGATTGTCAAGTGCGGTATTATATTAGATCACAGAACCGGTAATTTGTTTGTTTTTCTTTTGTGAAAAGTACACTCAGTACTAATCTCGGCGTAAAAAACAAAACAAAAAAAACTTAACCATTAATTGTTGTTAGTAAGTCCCCCCCAGTATGGCGGTAAACTCTCATAATCGGTTCGATGGCTTGAATGCTAACGAGCCAGTGCATTCTGATCACGCAGTGAAAAGAAAAAAAAACAATAAAGGAAACAATGTTACATGTGATCAGTGGCCAATATTGACAGTTTCATCACAAGCTGCTGCCGATTTCTCGCGATTTCTTATCATAACCAACTCTCCAGTCGACAATGATAAAACTCCCATTGCAAATCGTAATTCTCTCATTATAGGCAAAGGCATTGAGTCTGTTTCCACACAGTACAAAGAAATTAAAGCTCTAAAGAATGGCGACCTCCTCATTCAGGTAAATAACAGGCTAATCGCTGAACGGTTTGTAAAGTGCAAATCGCTAGGCCACTTCCCAGTCGAAATTAAATACCATCAGTCACTTAACTCTTGTCAAGGTCGTATATTCTCTTTCAATTTAATTTCTCTAAAAGAGAGTGATACCTTGGACTCTTTAAAAAAATTCAAAGTCACCGAAATCAAAAAATTGTTCAAAAATGATGCCGGAATAATGAAACCAACAGGGGCTGCCATCATAATGTTCGATGCACCAGAACCCCTCCCGGAAATCAAGCTCGGATGGCAGATATTAAAAGTAGATCCATACTATCCCAATCCTATGTCTTGCAGGACATGCCAACGTATATGACTGATGAGCACTCATCCAAAGACCGTAATTGTCCTACCTTTTTGAAAGAAAAAGCCATAATAATAATTAAAACAAAAAAAAGGTGCACCGTAAAAGAAGCCAGAGAAGAATATAGGAAGTCCGGTCATCTGTACGAACCTAAATTTTAAGCCAACGCATCAAGAAAACCCCTTGCGAAAATCAAAAAGGAAAGGATTTCCCTTAAACATCCAAGTACTAAACATGTAACTGACAACAACATAATCCCGAAAACAACTATAACAACAAACAACACTAATAATGACACCATTTCCAAAACTACAATGACCGCTGAACAAAACAACAAAAAACGTATATCCCGTTCATTTCCAACGAACTTACCAATGACTACGGAATCCGATCCCACGAAACAATCCGTTCCCAATCCAACACTCTCTTCAATTACACCTAACAGTTTTTTACCTTTTCCATGAACACACCCTTCGTCTGCATCATTACCGCACCTACATAGCATTTTAAGAACTCTCCCATTCAACAGCTCATCTCTTACCTCATCATCTGATTTCCACAATATAATGCAAGCTACAGGAAAACTCCCACAGTCAAATCTTCATCAACCAAAACCAAGTTTTCAATAAGCACTCTACAAATTTAAATAAAAATATATACAAACTGAGATATGGATAGACCAAAGAATAAGAATAACATAAAAATTCTTCAGTGGAATATCCAAGGATTTTTCAATAACCTTAAAAACCTGGATATCCTCATCCAAAAATCTTCACCAATAATCATTGCATTGCAAGAAACAAAACTTTTAGTACACAATGCACCTACTCGATACAAAAATTACGCAGCTTACTTTAACAACAAATCACATAATCGTAATAAAGATGGCACCGCTATATTAATAAAATCAGACATTCCACACACTTACTCCTGCTCGCCAAATGGGTTCCTTACTCAGACTGTCAAAATCAACCTCTCTCAACCTTTGACGTTGCAAAACCTTTATAGGCAATGTGACCTTTTGGTGTCCCCACAGGAATATCTCAGTTTGACTGCCAATCGTCTCTCGCACAGTATTGTGCTGGGAGACTTTAACGCTAACAACTCATTATGGGGGTCCCCACACACCACCAGCGCTGGAACAGTTATAGCAAACTGGCTACAAAACTCTGATCTTGTGTTGTTAAACAATGGATCACCTACACACTTTTCAACCAGGAACACATTCAGTGCTATAGACCTGTCGTTGGCCTCTCCTGCAGTTGCATGTGGCGCCAGTTGGAATACTCATGATTGTCTATTAGGCAGTGATCGTTTTCCTATTTTCATTGAGACCTCTGTTCCGTTCGCTTTTCAAAAACTATTTCACCCTCGGTTTATTGAAACTAAAGCGAACTGGGCCAAATATTTCGAGAAAGCCCAACAGGCAGACATTTTAATCCAAATTTTTCAGAATATCAACACAGACGCTGCTAATTTGAAAGAAATTATAAGACAATCTGCGGCCACGTTTCTAGCTTCTCTTCATCCATCCATGGAATCCAAAACGATTTGGGGTAAAATAAAAGCTATAAATGGGAGCCTTTCACAGAGAGGTATAACCATTGTTACTCATAACTCCACAACCGTTATTGACCCCTCGAAATTAGCACAACTTTTCGCAGACAAATGGGCTGGATATAGCTCCAACATAAATTTCTCCGATAAGGTTCTCGGAAGAAAACTCATTTAATATCGATTCCCTCCCCTCAGTATGCATACTTCTCCTGAAATTATTTCTCCAATCACTCTTCTCGAAGTCATGGAAACCCTTAGAGGAATTAAAGGCTCTACACCTGGGTCGGACAAAACAACATTCAAAATGATCAAACAGCTGCCAGTAAAAACTATGTTAAGACTAATTAACTTATATAACAGCGTTCTAGAACGAGGTGTATATCCGCACGAATGGAAGAAGGCCCATTTGGTTCCCATACCCAAGCACAATGCTGACAAACGCTCACTCGACAGTTTCGGTCCTATATCTCTGCTTTCCGTCCTGTCCAAATTATTGGAAAAAATAATAGGGAACAGGCTAAAATGGACACTAGAAAAACATCTCAATCATGGCCAACATGGTTTTAGACAAGGCACTCAAACATTGCTGCACAAGCAGTGCATGCAGAGTTGGCCTCGCGTAATCATTCGATTCTCTTGTCCATGGATTTGGAGAAAGCTTTCGAGAGAGTGACTGTCTTCGGAATTATAGAACAGCTTAAACAGTGGGGTATTCCCAAAAATGACCTTAGAGTAATCAACTCATTTATGTCGAATAGGGTTTTTATCGTGAGGGTTAATGGACACTTTTCAGCATCTACCCCTATTGATAACGTGATTCCACAGGGCTCACCTATATCTACTGCCCTATATAATGCGTATGTTGACTCACTACTCGTGGACATCGAGTCAATCAGCGAACACATTAAAGCAACTGTAACGTATGCGGACAATATCTTCCTGTTAGCTTCAGGAAACCAAATGAGGTTAATGACGCGTTGGAGCAAAGCTTACTAAAAGCACTTAAGTGGTGCGAAAATTCGGGAGCAAAGTTACCAACTAGCAAAATGGAAGCATTGCATATAGAATCGGGAATGTAACCCTATCTCTTCTGGACAAAGCAAGAATCTTGGAACTGACTTGCACTAAATCCTGGAAGTGGAATGCACATGCGAAATTAGTAACAGAAAAACTAGGAAAAATTCATAATTTAATGAAAATAGTCTGCAACAAACACAAAGGACCGCACATAAACATAGCCATCAACATAGCGCAAGTCCTAATTAAAGGAGCTACGCAACATGGTCTAACCATATATTCACACTGGACTAAAGGATGCGACAACCAGGCACAAATAAAAATAAACACCATATTAAGTGCTGCAGTTGGTGCACTACCCTCTACACCCATCGACGCTCTGTTAGCAGAAACTAACACTCCAAGCTTCGCAGATATGAAAATGATCGCTCAGGTTAAAATTGCTGTAAAAAGTCTCATGGATTGCAAACACCCACTACATGAAATATGTAGGAACGGCAGAATAGTGGTCAAAAAAAGTAAAATCAATAGCGCGCTCTATAATTCCTTGAAGCTTCTCACAAACACGGCTATTCCACTGCCTACCAATTATGACAATAGCAAACCACCCTGGATGTTCCCAACAAAGATAGTTATCACCTCTCTCGACATTACACTAAAAGAACATACACAAGCGGAAGTATACCGAAAGAAATTTGCTGAAATAATATCTACCGGCAATTTTCATTGTGTCTTATACACTGATGCTTCCTGCAACAATGGAGTAACTGGTTACTGCGTCTACAGGCTGGACCGTAATTGTGACAGGGTGATTTCGCAACAAGTCACCAAACCCAATCAAAACTCATTCACTGGAGAAGTAATGGCATTAGCGGAGGCAATTGAATTTGCAAAATCAAGAACGGAAAAGACAGCTATATGAGGTGATTCCCACAGCGCCATTCGCAGTATCCGAAACAACAAAAGCAAATCTCTCATCATCCTGAGCCTTCGAGCTGTTATGTATTCAAATTACCCGAGAATTCATTTAATATGGTCACCTGGACATGTTGGCATTCCGGGAAATGAAAAAGCAGACGAAGGCGCCCGAGAAGCCATTAGAATGCCCCTTCTGTACACCTTGCCACCATTTGCAATAGCTGTATGGACTCAACTCCTTACGAAATTTCGTGAAGATGCAGAAAATCGCTGGAACCAATCTAACTCTTTTTTAAGGACTCATAAACCCTCACTAGCGAAAAATCTCTACAACAATTCATTAAGCCGATTACAAGCAGTGAAATTATGCAGGTTAAGACTAGGGCACACGATGTTCAATATAGCCCACTTCTATAAAAAGTCTGAGTCTCCGTCAGTCTGCGATTCATGCAATGAAATTCGCAGCCTATATCACATACTCTAAAGCTGCCAAATCACAAGACAACATTTCTCAAACAACGTTCCAAAGCTGGAAGAACTACTTAATCCATCTATACCCCCTGAAACATCAACCCTGTTCCCACTTCTAGCTCAACATAGGATTAACATAATTTAATTTAAATAATGTGCTTAAGTTCCCACTTTAAAAATTAGCCAGTAATATAAATTTTTGTATTGTAAATATTTATTTGTAACTCGTGTAACGATAATTAATTTATCTTCAATTATTATCCCGTCGTCAGATCCGGGAAATAACCAAATGGGGTAATGTTTAGTTGTTCTACACTCAACCCAGGGTCCTTTGCCTGCATGACTCGATAAAAAGAAACAATGTTAATGAACCGTATCATTTATAAAGCCACAAAGGAACCCTCCATACTACCTTATCTTCACCCTTATGACCTCAGAACACAGGCAACTCTAAAGGACAGTCCGGGCAACGAATAGAAGGGGGTTTAGCCATTCAGCAGCGGCAGGCATGCTAGCATGAGCTCCGTTCTATGCTCGTTGGAATGTGGGGGATCTTGCTGCTAAATTTGGCCAACCTCAGTTACAATTTTTACATGCCTTACTCTAGATGGTAGATGAGTAGAAATCTTAAATAAGGGACCCGAATTTGTCCAGAGCGAATTTCCGACCTTGGTGATCTTCTCGTCGCTACGAAACTGTAGCAAGAAAACAAGCCTATATTGATAGTCCGAATTAGATCGCAACATTCCGAGAGAAAATAGCTAGGTGTTGTGCTCTCTTACGGAATTTACCCTCCCAATTGTGTCTAGCATTGGAACACTAGAACACACCATGGTAGCTACTTAGTCCGTGGGTATAGTGCGTGGCTACCCCTTGTTAAAAGCAAAAACACAATATTAAGTTATGTAGAAATTGCACGATGTTGCGCTGTCCGTAGGATCCTTTTACGCCCCTATCAGCTCGTATCTATCCTCTAGTTATACATTGTACAGGACTTATCGAAAGCAAAAAAAAAAATAAAATATTTGAATGACTACTCTTCCCAAAAAAAAAGTTCAGCTTCTGATGATTCAAATTGACCTCAATAATTGCTAATTGGGTTCAATGTAAAAAAAAAAACAGTAACTATGATATAAAATTTATTTCATGGAAAGCGATAGGAGAAAAATAGATGCGAATAAGATACAAAAATTTAACTTAAACCTAGATAACAACAAAAGTAAATGAAAGAAAATAAAATAAAATATATAGGGTCCGCCATCTAACGTTTTTTTTTTCAACTAGTGAATTTCGTGAATGGTAACACATAGCTCATGTCTGATTTGACAGATAATTATTTTTATCCTTCCGCTGAACGAATATGGTTGTGTATATGCTTGAACAACGCTGGGAACGTGGGCCTGCGATCGACTTAGAGAAGATGCCGATTTTGGCAAAAAAAAATCATCTTTTCAGATGAAGCTCATTTTGATCTTGCCGGGTATGTAAACAAGCAAAATTGTCGCATTTGGGGCACAGAAAACCCGCACGCATACATTGAAAAGCAGATACACCCAAAACGAGTCACTGTTTGGTGCGGATTTTGGTCCAGAAGCATAAATGGGTCATTTTTCTTTTTTTGGCCGTTACAGTCAATGGCGATCGTTATCGGGCCATGTTGAACGAATTTTTGTTCACAAAAATTTAAGAGGAGGATATTGGCAACATTTGGTTTCAACAGGACGGCGCTACGTGCCACACAGCCGAAGCTACACTCGATGTTATGCGCCCTGTTTTTGAAGATCGCATTATCAGCCGCAAAGCTTATGTCGTTTGGCCACCTCGGAGCTGCGATTTGACACCGTTGGACTATTATTTGTGGGGTGCCGTAAAAGATAAGTGTTACGCCGACAAGCCAGAAACAATTGACGCTTTCGTGAAGCCATTGGTGAAATACAGCTGCACACAATCGATAATGTGCTTAAAAATTGGACCGATCGTGTAGGCTACTGCATGGCCAGCCGAGGCAGCCATTTGAATTAAATTATTTTCCATTATTAACCGGAAGGATTGTACTTTCAAATAAAAAAAGAAACTTGAGAAAATAATCAGTAGTTTTTTTATAGCATTTTCAAAAAAAAAAAAATTTTTGGCGGACCCTATATAATTCAAGAATACGAAAACAAAACAAAAATAAAATGACTGTAGAATTCGATCTACATTTTGCAATATATCTACGTACACTACTTAAATTGAATGTCCATCACTATATATGTTCATAGGTATGTCCCTATGCATTGTATATATATATGTATATGCATGTGTAAATTTAGGGTTTTGCAATATATAAGTGAAAGATCATAAAGATAAAAAGGGTATCTGAATAGCATAGCTTCCGCAAACATTTAATTTATAATATTAAAGTAGTTAATCACTCACCGGGGTTAAAACGTGTTTAGGGATGAAGTGCACTCCTTCGCCATATATGTATGTAAATGTTATGTATGAAGCAATTGTCAATGCGTCTGTATGTCTTTTCATTTTATTTTCTTGTTGGCTATCAAAGAAATAAAATTAAATGAATGAGAAGCTGATTCAGTTAATTAATAATCAGTATTGCACTGTACAACCTGCTTATGTTCTCGCTAGGACTAAATGATTAAGGATGGGAAGGGAGAGAGGGTATAATTCCATGTTGCTCTAGTCTGGGTGATCGCTCGTTGATGCTCGGAATTGTTTGTTTCTTTGCTCCTGGGTGCGCCTTCTTCACAAATATGTACACTTTCTGGATTTTGTGCAGTTGCTGTCTTCTGAACATTTGCAAGCTCTTGTGTACCTACGGAGTATGTGGCGGGACTTTTTATGGTCTTTGCAACAGCTGGTTCGTAGATCTTGGCGCGGATAGTTTGACCATGAGTTGAATATCAGGTATTCGGAGTATAGCTGGTTTCGTCCGGCAGCTGGGCTGTTTTAAAAAGTCGATACTTTCAGGATGACTTGGTGGGAATTGCCTCCCTTTTGCTTTTTTTTTTTGTTTTCACACTCGGCTTCCTTTTTTTTATTTATTCAGGTAATTTTTAGTTTCTTTAACTCAACTTTTCTTCACTCAGTTTTTCTTTTCAACATTTTTTTCTTTTTTTTTTAACAACACTTTCCTTTTATATTTCTTAACTCAGTCTGATTTTTTTTTTATACTTCGTAAAACCGAACTCATTCCCTACGGCAAAACCGATTTGGTTTTTCTATTCAACTCACAACTCAACTCTTCCGCAAAACCAAGCTAACTGACCACTTGTCGTCATCCGATCTTCGCTCGATGCCTCGTATAGCATTTTAGAAAAAGAAATTCCGTTTTTCCAAGGACCGAATTACGATTAATAGATTATAGATTAAGGTCATTCACGCCTAGAACTTTGAAACATATGATTCACTTTTTTCTCCTTTGGGTGCAGAATAAAAATCATATACATGAACCCTGCCAAGGAGCTAAGAGTATTACGATCAATATCCACTGGAAAGGGGGCATTCCAACAGATGGAAAAGGAATATAGGCAAGGTTGTTGTAGTCGACAATATGTACTACTTTAATTTTAACGGAAGATGGCAGTGTTATAAAATAGCTTTTATTTTGTTTCTTCTTCTTTGTTGCTTGTTACATACATATATACTTACATTTATGGACATACATACTAATTACGAGATCGTTCCTACAAAACTTACTACTTTTACTTGTATCATATACTGGTAAAAGGAGGAGGAAAGAAACATGATGCTTAGAAAATATTTTTTTTTCTTTTCTCAAAAATAAGTCCGTTATTAAAATTATCTAGTTTCAGGGGACTTAATCATTTATAACTAAACTTAATATACTACATATGTATACACTAGGGAGCATTTTCACAATCTGTAAACTAGTACAAAAAAAATAGGTTGCGTATACGCATCGGTTTCCTAATTTCTAGTTGTCTTTACTGCTTATTAGTTAGGTTTTTAGATATTTTATGTGAAAAATTCCAGCTGTCTTGCCTTTGGGATCTTTGAGCTAATTGGTTGCCAATTACCTTGGATACTACCATTTTCAAACTATGTCCCTAGTTTGGCATTAATCTGTTTGGCCGCATTACTCAGAACGAAGTTTCTTTTGAAGACTATTTCGCCCACTTTGTATTTTCTTTTAGTGCTGCGAAGATTGTACACTTTTTCGTATCTGTCATGAGCAGCCTCCAAAGATGTTTTTAGGTGTCTGTGCAGAATATTCATTTTATCAGCTTTTGGCAATGTGTGAATATCGGAATTGTTTAATGCATTTAGCTTGCGGAGAACTTCGTAACTGGAGCCATGCTCGACCATAGTATGGCCAAACAAGGCTTCATATGGTGAAAGTCCAATTGCTGAGTGGACAGCTGATCGCAAGGCGCTTGCTATGGCTGGCAATTGTTCGTCCCACCGGGTCTGATCGGAGGACATGTACGAGCGTATCGCTGCCAATATCGACCTATTAACGCGCTCACTAGTATTGGCCTGAGGAGAATTATCAGCAGTGCGTATATGTCGAACCCCAAATGAATTTAGGAACTTTATGAACTCTTTGCTATGTTTTCCATTATCGGTAAAAATACTTTCAGGTACACCATATACAAAAAATATTTGATTTTTCAAAAACTGTGTTGTTATAAGGCTTGTCGAATTTCGTATCGGGTGTATAAATACAAACTTGGTGAGTTGGTCTAATGCGATTAATATGGTGGTATTCCCAGATTTGGACCTAGGATAAGGACCCAGAAAATCCAAATAAAGATGCTGGAAGGGACGCTGGATTTCAAAAGCTTTGCCCATAGGTGGTCGTAATCTGCAGTTAGGAGCCTTATTTTCCTTGCATTCTTCATATTGACTAATAAAAAGTTTTGCTTGAGAAGCCATATTTGGCCAATAATATTGCTCACGTAGTCTATACAGAGTCTCAGCTATGCCACCATGGGATGCGCTAGGAGGTCGGTGTACTAATGATATGAGACGGTTAGTTAGCTCAGATGGAACCCAGAGCCTCCAAGTTAAATCATCTTGAAGTGGATGCCCTGTGCTGTGTTTGACCTTCTTGTAGATGAAATTGTTCGAAACAACAAGGTCAGGCAGCTCTTCTTTATTATTTTCGATGGTTCTAATGATCTCACAATATTCCTGCGATTCAAAGCTAGAGATCTAGGTGTAACACATCGAAGGAGGAATTCGATATTGGATCTTGGGGATCAATGGTATCGACCGCATATACCCTGGAAAGAGCATCTGGTACTACGTTCAGAGATCCTTTTCGATGCTCAATATCGGAGGTAAAACTTTGAAGCTTCAAGCTCCACCGAGCCAGTTTTCCGTCCAAATCTATTTTTGTCATTAGCCATCGCTGACTGGCATGGTCTGTAATTATTTTAAATTTGTGACCTTCTACGTATGGGCGAAATTTTTGCACCCCCATGACTGCAGCTAAACACTCTCTCTCGGTAACGCTGTAGTTCTTTTGAGCACTGTTCAGTTAGTAAAATATCGGCCTCTCGACTCCCAGTTCTTCCGCTTGACATAACACGCATCCGATTCCGGTTGCCGAAGCATCACAAGAAATTATGAATTCCCTTGTATAATCGGGATTTATTAAGACCGGGGCGGAGGTCAACATGTGCTTTATTTCATTTAAGGCTGTCATGGCTTCGTCGGAAAAGCAGAACTCAAGACCCTTTTTCAGTGTGTTCGTAATGGGGGCTGATATCGTTGAAAAATCTTTGATAAATCTACGATACCATCCCGCCATACCTAACGAGGTGTCTTGGGAACTGGGAAATCATTGACCGAGGCGACCTTCTCTGGATCAATTTTAAGACAGCCGATACCCACTATATAGCTTAGATATTTTAGTTCTTTCATACAAAATTTAGATTTCCTTACATTAATGGTCAAGCCAGCGTTCTTTAACCGGTCCGCTACCACTGATAACATTTGGATGTGTTCATTAAAGTTCCTAGATATTACCAGTAGGTCATCCAAGTAAACAAACACCTGTTCTCTAATTCCATGGGGCACGACTTTGTCCATCAACCGACACATACGCTGAGGTGCATTGCATATTCCGAAGGGCATCACTCGAAATTGATACAACGGCCTTCCCGGGACGGTGAACGCAGTCTTCTCCCTTGATTTCTCTTCCAGTGGTATTTGCCAAAAGGCGTCCTTCAGATCTACACTCGAAACAAAATGTGTATCTGAGAGCCGCCCTATATGCGGAAGTGGATATGCATCCTTCTTTGTGACTTTATTTACCTTGCGAAAGTCCAGGTATAATCGGTTTTTTCCAGGCTTAATATTAAATATTCCTCTAAGTTTGTTTTTCCCAAGCCCACAGAGACAAAAGAAGGAAATTGTGCAATGGCTTGGTTAAGATTCCTAGTTTCCTCACTCGTTAACTCTAGCGAATTTGCATTGGTTTCTCTGGCATAAGGATCTAATGACAAACCTGAAATTATTTGTGGTGCGATTTTGAATTTTTTCCAGAAATCAACCCCTAAATATAATGGTTGCTTCAGCGTAGGGACGATGAATAAAGTCAATGTTTTTGATAAGCCCTCATAATGAACGTCGGTTGTTATTTGACCTATAACTTCTTGCCGGTGGCCATCAGCGGTTTTAATTGTGTTTTTGTAGTTGTTAAATCTTACTGAAAATTTTTGAAGGATATCGTAACCCTCCTGCCCTAGACAACTTATACCTGCTCCACTATCTAAAAGTCGTAATCATCGTTTGCCAAATATGGTAACTACTGCATACGGACGTGGATCATCTTCAGGACTGCATAAGGTGGTTGCAGCTATTGATTGGTGTACGGGTTTTTTGTTTTTGAATTTTTGTCGAAGACGGCGTATTTTCTCTGATAGAAAATTGGATTCGAAAATTCTTCTCCGAGCTGCGTAGTATTGCTGCTGTCGTTCATGAAGGGTTTTCAGATGTCTTTGTGACGTGGGAACTATTTCTGCATCGTATACCGAATTGACGGCGTCACGTTTTAAAACTGTTAATGGCTGGTTGTAATTTGTAAAATTAGGTGTAAAGGCAGGTAACTTAGATGAAGTCAATTTTGCGCTGGGCTCATTTTCTGTGGGACAGATCCCCCGGACGGAAACTTGTCCCTTTGGTAGTTTACCGAGCACTTTGGACATTTAATAGTTGTGGTGTTTTCCTTCCCGCAAAAGAGATTCCTCTGGGGACTCTCGCATATATAAAATGAATATCCGACAGCTTTACAGTTCCAGCAAACTAGAGAAGAGTAGTTTCTACTATGTTCAACAGCCTCGATATGAAAGTTCGGTTGGGAAGTAGAAGAACTTACATCGATCTCTAATTCACCAATATGGCGGCGTGCTATTGGCACTGGATGTTGACGAAACCTTGACGTCTCATGATCATTGAGATATTTTTCAATAGTACGGCATGCGTAAACCATCTCTGGAAGACTGGAAATGTAATCAACAGCTCCCCCATACATCTGCGTACGTTTTGTTTAATGATCTCAATAATCTCCGTATTGGGCTTTGGCTGCCAAAGCCTAGTGTTTAGTTGGATAATTTCATTATAAAATTCATCAAAAGGCTCAGAGTTACCTTGGCGTCGATCAGACATTTTTCGTGACAGTTCTGAATCTGTTTCAAAGCTTCGAAACTGTTCAATAAGAGCTACTTTCAGGCTGGGCGAAGTGGTATTCGGAATGGATTTTAAATGAGTCCAATACCAATTTTCCACAGGCCCAGTGAAGAACTGATGAAAGTTCAAAGCAATTTCATCCCAGGAAGTTCCATAGCCTTCCCTAAAGCCCCCCATACACATGACACTAAGTGCTAACATATGTTGCAGTGCATCGAAATGTTCCATGTGTATGCCTAGGTGTTAACACCGATTTCTTAGTGTTAACACAAGAGTCATGAATATCAAAACATTTTGATTGTTTTACGGTGTCAACACATGTGTCATGTGTATGGCGAAGTGTGCGAACATTTCGTTGTTTTCAGTAAACATAGTAGCTTATCATCAAATATTTAGTTAGTTAGTGAGAAATCATTTTTATTCGAAATGTCGGTTAGACAAAATGATTTTTGGAAGGATTTCATCAACATTTACCAAGACCATCCAAAATTGTGGAAAGTTAAAAGTACGGACTATAAGAATCGCGATAAAAAAAATTAAGGCCTGGGAAACTCTAGTGGTTAAATATAAAGAATTTGAGTCAAGCGCATCAGTGGATGTAGTAAAAAAAAAATAATTTCCATGCGGTCTTCATATAGGCGAGAGCTGCAGAAAATAAAAAGAAGTGAAAAATTGGGAGCTGGTGTGGACGATGTATATATACCAACGCTTTGATACTTTGATGAAGTACCACGTGCGAAAATTTAGTGCGATTTGGTTACCAATCCTTGGCCCAAGCTCGATTCTTTCTTTCTTTCTTTTACTATCTTTTTTATCTTCCAAACAAGTATTAATCATAAGAAGACACACTGTAACTCTTCCACTATTCATGACGTTGTTTTTAGTTCGAAAGTCAGCAATCAACTAATGTTCGCGCACTTGGGGCTATGTGTGTGGCAAATAGTTTTTTTGGTGTCAACACCCAGGTGTTCTAACTCAAGTTGGAATTAGAAATAATTGCCAAGCAATGTTGTCTTGGCTCAAAAATTAATTGACTTAAAAAAAAAATAGAATAAAATACTTCTGTATCCACGTTATAAACTTTACTATATTTGTCTATTGAATGCTAACTGACAAGTGACTATATAATTTTCATCTAGTTCCCACGAAACCTCGCTTTTGGGTGCTACTGTAAAATTAACATAGAATTATGATATTACATAAGAAGGGCAATGACCATATAAACTTGAATTTGAATTTCTTCCAATACTCGTACATTAATATGTTAAGATTTTACATTTATGTATGTGTATGTTTACATGTATTGTGTTTCATAAGTGTTATACATTTACAATTATTAATCCCCCCTATTAAACATGTATGTAGGAAGTAATCGCCTCAAAAGTGCATCCTTTCTCCTTGTCTTGAAGTCAGCCATGATCAATTTGGTGACGGTGAGATGACTGCTGACCTCGTTTTACGTACATACGTGTACTAGAGGGAGACCATCTGCTACGAGGATGTTGACATTTGTTAACATTTCGTGATTTTATCCGTGGTGTTTTAGTTTTGTCAAATTATATGTAAAATCGTACGCATTTAAATGTTTCATGTTGTGTTAGGAATCAACATGCTCCCCGCCCTCAGTGTGAAGATTTCCTGAAAGCGACATCCTTCCTGCTGGCGAAATTCGGGTGCCATTCGTGGGAGTCCAAGTGACAAAGCTGAATGACTCTCATCGGTATGTAAATGAAATTGGAAGAAAAATATTAGCGAGCATATGTATGTTACATGTATAAAAAATACAAATTAAACCGAATTGAAATTCAAAATTTTAGTTATTCGCATTGGGAATCCTGCTTTATGGTGAGGGATGAGGTTTTATTTGCCCTAGGGTGAGTTGATAGTTGAATTTTAAGATTTTGTCTCTTTATTTTATGGCTTATTTTTTAAGAGTTCAAGGGTTCCGATACCGGCAAGGGGGATAATTTTACGATCGGTCGTTTGAGTGTCGATTTTTGCGTTTTTATTGTCGCGACGCGCGTTAGACCGTCCGAACCGGGATGTAATTTTATTACTCGCGCGAGTGCCCATGACGAGGGCGGTAGATTATCCTCCTTCACGATCACGATGTCTCCTACGTTGAGGTTTGGCTGCCTTTGAAGCCATTTTGGTCGTTGTTGGAGAAGATGGAGATACGATACGCTCCATTGCTTCCAAAATTCTTGCAGAAGGCGTTGAATGTATCTCCATTTATCCAGACTGCTAATGTTGTGATAGATTAAGTTTCTTTCTGGGATAGTGTGTATTGGGCCCCCGGTGAGAAAGTGACCTGGTGTTAAGACCGTCAAATCGTCCGGATCTGAGGACATAGGACACAGTGGCCTAAAATTGAGGCATGCCTCAATTTGACTAAGTAACGTCGAATACTCTTCAAATGTTAATTTGGAGTTGCCTATAGTCCTTTTGAGGTGGTACTTGATGGATTTTACTCCTGCCTCCCAGAGCCCCCCGAAATGTGGTGACGAAGGAGGGTTGAAGTGCCATGTTGTCTTTAGAGAAGCTAATTCATTGGCAACTTCAATGCACCATTCGGACGAGAGAAAATTGCTGTCTCTCTTGATCTCGTTGTATGCGCCTTTAAAATTTGTGCCGAAATCGCTGAATATGTTTGCACATGTACCTCTTCTCGCGACGAATCTTTTAAAGGCTGCTATGAAGGCAGTGGCTGTAAGCTGGCTTACAAGCTCTATGTGCATAGCCTTAGTCGATAGGCAAATGAAAACTGCTATGTATCCCTTTTCAACTTTTCTGCATCGCCCTTTCCACAGCTTTATTTCAATGGGCCCGGCATAATCTATACCCGTGTTGGTAAATGGTCTGCAACAACGAACCCTTTCAGCAGGAAGGCTCCCCATGAGTTGTTGTTGCATCTTGGCTTTGTATCGATGGCATCTCACACATTTGTGTATTGTGGATTTCACCAGTCTCTTTATGTTTGTTATCCAATAGACCTTCCTAATTTCTGCCATCATCATTTGTAGAGTGCCATGAAGTGTGCGTTGATGGATGTCACTTACTATAAGTTTCGCGAAATGGTGCGAATCCTTTAATATCAAAGGGTGCTGTTGATTGAACGGAAGTGGTGAGTTTGTCAATCGACCTCCTACTCGTAGCAATCCTTCAGCGTCGAGAAATGGATTTAGGTTAAGGATTATACTTTTCTTTGAAAGAGTGTTCATTGTTTTCAATGACTTGATGTCTTCGGCGAAAAGCTCTTCTTGGACAAGTTTTATGAGTTGATCGTGTGCTGACGTCAGTTCATTGTGGGTAAGAGGGAACGTTGTGAATGGTTTTTTGTTCGTTATGTTTTTTATGTTGACAAGATATCTTCTCCATATTGCTACGTTGCGCACGAGTCGATTTAATGTTGAAAATTTTTCAAAAAATGATACATTTATTAGGGTACAATGAGGTACTATCTGTGTAAAGTGAAGTTTTATGGGTGTTAGCTGTGAATGATAGAAGCATGATCGATGTTTATGTTTCTGGTTTATACCTTTGGTTTCAAGATTGGTATCAATTGGATTTACTTCTGGCAATTCGGTAAGAGAAAAATTTTGTAAAAAATTGGGACCCGACCACCACATCTGATTGTTAATTAGCTCATTGGGTTGAAGTCCTCGTGATGCGATGTCTGCTGGATTTTCCTTTGATGCTACATGTCTCCACATTATCGGACTAGTGAGGGTCTGGATCTCAGCTACTCGGTTGGCCACAAAGGTTGTTCTTGTTAGCGGGTTCCCTTTGATCCAAGCTAACGTAATCATTGAGTCGCACCATGCGAAGACTTCAAGATTGGTGAATTGCATTGCTCGCAATATGAGACGCAACAATTTTGCTAACAAAAGGGCTCCGCATAGTTCTAACCGTGGTAGTGAAATGCATTTGACTGGGGCAACTCTTGTTTTGGACGCTAGGATGCTAATGTGTTCTCTGCCGTTTTCTGTTACTCGCGCGTATACAACGGCTGCGTATGCCTTCTCCGAGGCGTCGCTGAAGCCATGCGGTTGAACATTGGCCGCATCTCCATATTGTATCCAACGCGGTATCTGCATTTCCTCAAGAACGCTAAATCTATTGCGTAGATTTACCCAAACATCTTCAGTCTCTTTAGAGATTGGGGTATCCCAAGCTAGCTCTTGAAGCCACAGTTGCTGCAAAATAAGCTTCGCCTTGATAATGCAAGGCGAGATCCACCCCAGGGGGTCAAAGAGACGGGCGATATCTGCTAAAACAGATCTTTTAGTGTATTCCTCCACTCTCGGTAAGTTGATTTTAAATTTAAACACGTCCTGTGCTGGGTGCCATCTGATTCCCAGGGTCTATATGGTGTCAGTCGAGTCGAGATTTAGTGGAAGATTGATCTCCTTTTCATTTTCAGGTATTTGTTCTAGTACTTTAGGTGAGTTACTCGCCCACTTTCTGAGCGGAAATCCAGCCGACTTCAAGGTGGTCAGAATATCTGCTTGAAGCTTAATCGCTTCGGATTCGGTATTTGCACCGTGAATCAGGTCATCCACATAGAATCCTTCAGTGAGTGCCTTGGTAACGTGAGGATATAATTTATTTACGTCAGCCGCTAGCTGCTGTAGAGTTCGTATGGCAAGGTATGGTGCTGATGCAGTGCCAAAGGTTACAGTCCTTAAGGCGAAGGTTTTTAAGGGCTCTGTAGGATTCGTTCTCCACAAAATCAGCTGATAAGGGGTATCATCGGATGCCATCCATATTTGACGGTATATCATGCTGATGTCCGCAACATATGCCACCTTATACTTTCTCCACCGTGCGATTAGCTCGATAATATCTGCCTGTAAGCGTGGCCCAATCATTAAATTGTCGTTTAATGATTTGCCATTTGATGACTTACATGAAGCATCGAATACTACGCGTAATTTTGTGGTGCTACTCGATTCTTTACTAACCGCATGGTGTGGAAGGAAGTAATGTTGGGTTGTTGAGATTCGCCTACTTCTTGTTACTTCTTCCATGTGACCAAGAGTGAGGTATTCCTGGATACAGTCGGTGTATGCCTTTTGTAGTTTTGTATTATTTATTAAACTTTTTTCTAATTGAAAAAACCTGGCCATTGCAGGCTTTAGGGAGTTGCCGAGGTTTGGGCGAATATTGTTTTTAAAGGGTAGTTGTACTTCGTACCTACCATCATCTCTTCTTCTATATGTGCTTTGGAAATGTTGTTCACATTTTTCTTCTTCCTGGGTTAATTTTCTTTCTTCTAAATCCTCTTCTAATTCCCAAAATCTTTTTAACTGAGTATCCAGTAAATTGAAGTGATTTTGGATTGTTATTTTTGTAGACTGAGCAGCATTGTATATGTTGCCAGTCAAAATCCACCCTAACTCGGTACATTGTGCAACAGGGGTTCCTTTTTCTCCTTTTTCTCCTTTTACAAGACCCTGTAGAATAATGGATGCATACACATCAGCACCTAGAAGAATGTCAATCTTGCCCGGGGTGCTATACGAAGGATCTGCTAGGGGTAGGTTGGCAAGATGGGTCCAGTCTTTGGTTTGGAACTGATGCACTGGTAGCATTGATGTCAGTTGGTTGAAGACAAATGCCTTGACTTCGAGTGAGAATGTTGACGATGTCAATGAAAAGATTGTGAGTTCTGTTTCGTACTTCGATATGCCAGTAGAAGTCCGACCTAGACCAGTGACTTGTGCTGAAGTCTTGTTCTTTTTTAATTGAAGAAGTTGTGTGACGTTTTCAGTGACAAAGGTTGCTTCTGAGCCAGGGTCGATTAATGCCCTTAAAATGTGCAGACTACCATTGGCTGCAAAAACTTTGACCAATGCGGTCGCTAGTAGTGCCTTGGTATGGACTTGACTAGCTAGCGCATAATATATTTGGTTCTGATCTCTGTGTCCACAATGCAAAGTATCTGTATCGTCTAGTTTATTTGTCTTTTGAATAAGGAGAGTGTTAATGTTGCAATGTGGATGACTGCATACTGCGTTTTGAGATGTGCTGGGAACATAGGTACTCGCATTATAATTGAGTTGATTTCCAACGATTTGCTTTTGTTTCGTCGCAGTGCCCTTGTTTGTTGCGTCTATGATACCGTGAGGAGCAGAGTGCTGACAATGGTGACTCTGTACGTTTTGGTGTGCATTTTGTTGAGTTTTTTGCGAATCATAGTGTAGCAGCGTATGATGTTTTAAATTGCATTTAAAACAGCGGTTAGTGCTACTGCAATTGGATGTATGGTGGTCTAGCCCAAGGCAATTTGAGCAAACTGAATTTCATTTGGTTGTCTCTATGCGGGTTTTGACGTCCATCCTTAAAAATTGCTTGCAGTGACGTAAACTGTGTGCACCTTTACAAAGCCTACAGCGAAATTGTTTGTTTTCAGCCTCAGTCTTGACATGATACATATGAGGAGCGGAAGTCTTGCGAAACGATGAAGACGGTTGTGGAAGTTTTGTATGTATGTTGGATGTTTTCAAGAGAGCTCAAACGCCCTTCAATGAAGGCTAGGAACGTTTTCCAATCGGGTAAGCTCTTTGTCGTACCTAATTTTGTCTCCCAATCTTTTTGTGTTGTGAACGAAAGTTTCTGATATGTAATGTATATAAGGATGGAATCCCATGCCTCTACATTTAATCCCTGATTAGCCAAGGCATGGATACACTCAATGCTAGTATCGTGCAAAGATTTTAACGATTCGGCGGATTCATGGGTGATTTTTTGTTGTTCTAAAAGAATTCTTAATTGCGTATTTACTAACTTCCTTTTGTTTTGGAACCTATCAGTGAGTATTTCCCAAGCTGACGCATAGTTTTTGCTATCGATGGGAAGATGTTGTATGAGACGTGCAGCCTCTCCACACAATGAGGTTTTTAGAAATTGTAATTTCTGAATTTCAGATAGATCAGTGTTTTGGTCTATTAAATTTTCAAAAATGTTGTGGAATTCACTCCACTCTTCAAATTTACCGGAAAATCGTTTTATGTTAATCCGCGGAAGACGAATGTCGGACACAGCCGATTTTGTGACGTTTAGTCGCGAGATATCACTATTAGTGGTGTTCTGGTGCGAAAATTGTTCAATGTCATCACTTATCATACCACTAAATTGAAAATAAACTCGCTTAATTTTGGTATAAATTTCGTCCGAAATATATTTGTCTTTTAGTGGATCTGCCGCACTATTCACAATTGTCGAATGTAAACCTTTAACCGCTTTGAATAACTCGTCTACGTCCTAAAAACACGCGTTAACGTAACCCCTTGATTTACGAGTTTCGATTTGTTTTTGGTATTCCTCGAAATCAGATGCAATTTCTTCAAGAAACCGTTCTTGTCTTTCGATTGCCTTAGCCAATTTCGACATGATTAAAATGTAATAAGTTTCACACTAGCACTTCTTATATTTATTTAATTTAAGTTTTTATTATAATTTTTATTTTGATTTTAATTTTAAGAAAAAAGGAAGAAAAAATTGGATTTCCTACCTTAGTTTTGCACTCGGTTCAGTGTCTTGCCTTTTCCTGTTCTGCAATACGTTGTTCTTATGGCAGGTGTGTATGTTTAATTTGCAGTTTTGTCCGTTGCAGTTGTCCCTTGTTGACCGTAGATGTCCGTTGATGCAAACCGTTGAAGTCCGTTGCACCCGTAGGAGACGACCGTGGCAGTGTCCGTTGACCGTTGATCTCCGTTCGCAGATATCCGTTGAAAGAACGGAGGATTTTTGGATAGATGTCCAAAATTTTGGTCTGCTGACCGTTGATGATTTCTGGATAGTTATCACGATCTCTGGATAGTTGTCCAGAACACAAAAAAGAAAACTTCGTTTTGGCCTGATTTATTCAAGGCTTCGAAGGACCATGTTCTAACTCAAGTTGGAATTAGAAATAATTGCCAAGCAATGTTGTCTTGGCTCAAAAATTAATTGACTTAAAAAAAATATAAAATAAAATACTTCTGTATCCACGTTATAATCTTTACTATATTTGTCTATTGAATACTAACTGACAAGTGACTATATAATTTTCATCTAGTTCCCATGAAACCTCGCTTTTGGGTGCTACTGTAAAATTAACATAGAATTATGATATTACATATGAAGGGCAATGACCATATAAACTTGAATTTGAATTTCTTCCAATACATTAATATGTTAAGATTTTACATTTATGTATGTGTATGTTTACATGTATTGTGTTTCATAAGTGTTATACATTTACAATTATTAATCCCCCCTATTAAACATGTATGTAGGAAATAATCGCCTCAAAAGTGCATCCTTTCTCCTTGTCTTGAAGTCAGCCGTGATCAATTTGGTGACGGTGAGATGACTGCTGACCTCGTTTTACGTACATACGTGTACTAGAGGGAGACCATCTGCTACGAGGATGTTGACATTTGTTAACATTTCGTGTTTTTATCCGTGGTGTTCGGTGGTGTTTTAGTTTTGTCAAATTATATGTAAAATCGTACGCATTTAAATGTTTTATGTTGTGTTAGTAATCAACACAGGTGTTAACACTTGGTGCTATGTGTATGGGGGGCTTAACGAGATCCAGTCGAAATAAGAAGTCGTCGACTGACATTGTTCGATTGTCGAATTTAACTCCCCACTTGTGGAAGTTGTAATTCCTTACAGAAGTCTAGGAGGGGGTGGGATTTCGGCTGGATGGTAGGGGAGGCGAGGTGTTTGCAAAGTTTAGATTGCCTAATTGTGCGATAAAATTATAGACATTGGAACTTCGCGCAGGTGGAGGCTGTCCTTCGGAATTAAAGTGTTCAGATCCTACAAGATGCGAAAATGGGATGCAATTTGAGCGAGCTTCTGGCCCAACTGGCCTGGTTGTAGGGGTCGGGGCTAATAGCTCAGGATTTGGGAATGAATCTCGTTTCGGAGCGTCTGTTGGTGCTTCTCCAATTGCTCTCTTAATACGCGGAGATCATCCGCCAACTGTAGCTGTAACAACTTCTTGCACATACTGTGCTAACTGCTCACCTTCGCTTCCCTCGGCTTCACCTTCGGATTCGTGGAGCTCATTTTCGGATTCTTGCCTTAATGGAACCGTTGCGGGTTGCTCCTTCCCAGTAACTCTTGGAAGTGACTGTCGTATGCTTTGAGATGAAGAAGCGAGCAATTTGCGCTTCTATAAGTTTTTGGTAAGGGACCAAGGGGACCCAAAGACAGACTTAAAATGTTTTCAGATGTCTTCTTGCCTTTTTTGGGACGTAATTGACTATCAGACGCCTTTGAGGGATTAGGCATGGTAAATAGGCATATGTATAGACAAAGTACATATAGAACAATTTCAATTCGAAATTTCAAAACTTCAGATATGAAAAAAAGCGATAAGATGAAGAATTCAATAGAAAAAAAACAAAGCGTGATAAAAATTTCAATACATAAATTCGGTAATTCATCAAAAACAAATCTATAAATAACTCAAAGATGTCCTATACAAAATGTGAGAAAGGTTTACTATTATAGTATAAAGAGCACGTTGCCTCAATTTGAGGAGTAACTGAATGTATGTACTGGAAGTTGTAGTATTTACAATAAGCTTTATTCGAGTAATGAGGGGCGAAAAGGATCTGGACTTGCGAACTGTTAGACGCGTAAATGTACTTAAGATAAAAAAAAACAAAACAAAAACCCAAAAGAAAACTCTTGTTGTTGTGAGTCTAGGATAAAATTGGTAAGTGGATATTCTGATAAACCAATACTCAAAGAAAAGGTTTAAACAAAATGGCTAGTAATGCATCGAATATACTCTTAAGAACCTATAGCCTAAGTGTCTTACTTGTCATCACATAAGCTACGAGCGACTACGAAGATAAGAACGTAGATGATATAAACAACTTCATGATTTGGTGAATATTCTATGAATGGATGTCGTATAAAATTTATAAATTTATATATAAATAAATTTATTTCTGTTTCCATTAGAGCCCAGCTAGAAAGATAGCAACAGACGCCAATAAACTTATGAAACTTATTTACCGGACTATCCTACCATAATCTGAGTCCAAAAAAAAAACTACTGAGAGTGAAATTCTGAGGTAGTTCGCCTTGCAAATATACAAAAAAAAAACCTACTTTTTGTATAGACAAGGTTAAACTGTCACCCAAATTTCAGATCCAGGGACTATCTAGCAGCAACGGACATAGGGAAGCATCAGTGCTGTACTCTATCGGACTGCTAGGTTCCTTTCACACTTAAACCTGTTAGATCTGCCAACAAAAATAACATGAAATACTAAACGAACCATTGTATATATATATGTATATGCATGTGTAAATTTAGGGTTTTGCAATATATAAGTGAAAGATCATAAAGATAAAAAGGGTATCTGAATAGCATAGCTTCTTCAAACATTTAATTTATAATATTAAAGTAGTTAATCACTCACCGGGGGTAAAACGTGTTTAGGGGTGAAGTGCACTCCTTCGCCATATATGTGAATGTTATGTATGAAGCAATTGTCAATGCGTCTGTATGTCTTTTTATTAACTGACTCAGTTAATTAATAATCAGTATTGCACTCTACAACCTGCTTATGTCCTCGATAGGACTAAATGATTAAGGATGTGAAGGGGGAGAGTGTATAATTCCATGTTGCTTCTAGTCTGGGCGATCGCTCGTTGATGCTCAGAATTGTTTGTTTCTTTGCTCCTGGGTGCGCCTTCTTCACAAATATGTACACTTTCTGGATTTTGTGCAGTTGCTGGCTTCTGAACATTTGCAAGCTCTTGTGTACCTATGGAGTATGTGGCGGGAATTTTTATGGTCTTTGCAACAGCTGGTTCGTAGATCTTGGCGCGGATAGTTTGACCATGAGTTGAATATCAGGTATTCGGAGTATAGCTGGTTTCGTCCGGCAGATGGGCTGTCTTAAAAAGTCGCTACTTTCAGGTTGACTTGGTGGGAATTGCCTCCCTTTTGCTTTTTTTTTTTTGTTTTCACACTCGGCTTCCTTTGTTTTTTTTTCATTTATTCAGGTAATTTTTAGTTTCTTTAACTCAACTTTTCTTCACTCAGTTTTTCTTTTCAACATTTTTTTCTTTTTTTTTAACAACGCTTTCCTTTTATATTTCTTAGCTCAGTCTGATTTTGTTTTTATACTTCGTAAAACCGAACTCATTTCCTACGGCAAAACCGATTTGGTTTTTCTATTCAACTCACTACTCAACTCTTCCGCAAAACCGAGCTAACTGACCACTTGTCGTCATCCGATCCTCGCTCGATGGCTCGTATGACATTTTAGAAAAAGAAATTCCGTTTTTCCAAGTACCGAATTACGATTAATAGATTATAGATTAAGGTCATTAATGCCTGGAACTTTGAAACATATGATTCACTTTTTTTTCCTTTGGGTGCGGAATAAAAATCATATACATATTACGATCAATATCCACTGGAAAGGGGGCATTCCAGTAGATGGAAAAGGAATATAGGCAAGGTTGTTGTTGTCGACAATATGTACTACTTTCATTTTAACGGAAGATGGCACTCTTATAAAAATGTGTAAAATGTTTGTGTGGGTACAAATGATAGAACTTATTCTTTCAATAGAAATCGCTTTATTCAGTACAGTTACAATTCACTATTTAATTGTTTCTCTCAGTACAATCCAATTTCTCAACCGCTTATACTTTTCTTATCTTTTGCTTAAACCACTTAATCACTTCTCCTAATTAACACTTCAAATTTCACTTTAGAACTGATTTGCATACCTTGGCGATGCGATAAGATGAAGAATTCAATAGAAAAAAAACAAAGCGTGATAAAAATTTCAATACATAAATTCGGTAATTCATCAAAAACAAATCTATAAATAACTCAAAGATGTCCTATACAAAATGTGAGAAAGGTTTACTATTATAGTATAAAGAGCACGTTGCCTCAATTTGAGGAGTAACTGAATGTATGTACTGGAAGTTGTAGTATTTACAATAAGCTTTATTCGAGTAATGAGGGGCGAAAAGGATCTGGACTTGCGAACTGTTAGACGCGTAAATGTACTTAAGATAAAAAAAAAACAAAACAAAAACCCAAAAGAAAACTCTTGTTGTTGTGAGTCTAGGATAAAATTGGTAAGTGGATATTCTGATAAACCAATACTCAAAGAAAAGGTTTAAACAAAATGGCTAGTAATGCATCGAATATACTCTTAAGAACCTATAGCCTAAGTGTCTTACTGGTCATCACATAAGCTACGAGCGACTACGAAGATAAGAACGTAGATGATATAAACAACTTCATGATTTGGTGAATATTCTATGAATGGATGTCGTATAAAATTTATAAATTTATATATATCCAATCTCTCAACCGCTTATACTTTTCTTATCTTTTACTTAAACCACTTAATCACTTCTCCTAATTAACACTTCAAATTTCACTTTAGAACTGATTTGCATACCTTGGCGATGCTGGTATTTATACTCGAATGACATACTTCGAGAAAAATCTTCGCCATCCAGCGTTCCATACGATTTCCAGTTTGCTAGAAAATTCGATTCCACTCTCCAGTCATCAATGGTCGAGACTTTGTTATTCAAGTATCGAAATCTTCTGGTCTTCGAGTATCGACATCTTCTGCGCTGTAAATCTATATGTCGCTGCTCACATTTAAGTGGTTATCACAATAGCTTTTATCTTGTTTCTTGTTCTTTGTTGCTTGTTACATATATATATATGTATACATTTATGGACATACATACTAATTAGGAGATCGTTTCCTACACTCGCACAATCTATAACAGTCATATGAGCATAGTACCCCGGCGTTATACTCCGGACGATACAAATTTATTTGTATTGCTTCCCTTGAAAATAAAATAAAATAAAAATAAATTATTATACATATATGTTTAATTGGGTGGTCCTTATTTATATTAAAGAAAACAATTTTTTTATTGAGTGTACAAAAAAATTTTTAAGAAAATCGGCTTGTATTAACACGTGCCTCAATGAGCCTGAAATCTTAAGAATTCTCTTCTAGGTGAAAAAAAAAACAAACATCCAAATAATTTTAAAAATTTCTTTTTAAAGTGATATTTTCATAGATAATAATAAGCAGATGAAGATTTTGTAATAAATAAATTTATAGATGATATTTGTACAAGTAATTTATACACAAATAAATAATGAATGATACTGAGTCATCGTAACGAGTTTTGAAACTTTCTCGACTACACCTTGGCGATAATTTCTCACAGTCTGAAAATTTTAAATTTGAATAGAAGTTACGAGTATATAAAATTTAAAGCATATTATTAAGATAATCTGTGAGTTCTTTAAAGCAAATGAAAACGATACTCACTTGAAGTAGGAATTGCTTTTCATCTTCGTTTTTAGTGAATTTGTTAGGAATTCTTCCATTAGTTTAACTCCACGTTCAGCTGTATCATTGACTACTTTTAATAATCCGACTATTTCCCTTGCTCGTCTATAATTTGGTTGGTTATTCCAAACTGTTGGATCAATGTGCATAAAGTCTGCAGATAAGCTAAATCTTACGAAAAATTTCATGGATTTAGCTGACATTATATCTGATGATAGATTTTTGGTAATGAAGTGTGTAACATCAGCTGGTTTCGGATGTAATTTCTTATTTACTTCGTCTTCCTTTTGATCATCTCCTTTAAATAACTATGAGCTGTAGAAATTCCTTATAGTCATCCCGAAGGAAATTTAGAAGATAGCCTTTTCATAGCAAATACCTAAATTTCTTCCCGTATATCTGCAGGGACGTTCACAGCCCTTTTGTCCATGGACCATATGAAAATTTTACTTTTATCAATCGTTTGCCACTGAGTTTTAAATCTTTTAAACAAACGAGTATCAGGTCCAGAAGATGGATCCACTTTAGATGCATTAAATACTCACTGAAGAACAATTTCAAAAATGTGATGTCTGTAAGCTAGGTAGAGTATGTCTCGACCAATTTTATGTTCTAACAGGACACAAGCTCCGTTCAAACGCCCGGTGTTAGATGCAGTTGTATTGTATAACAAACGCTTGCACTTTATCCATCAATGACCAATAATTCATACACTGCGGATGTATTTACTCGTATGTATTTTAAGGTATCCAAGGAAGTGGCTTCAATACAGGGTGGCAAGAGGTGAAGGGCGTCTTATTTTACATTTATCGAGCACTGCCGAAAGCCAGATCTTTTTGTAAAGTTTTTTCAAATGTTTTAAGCAACAACATCGATCGCGAGTAGGAATTCTTGCTTCTTTCCAAAATATCGGGTCCGCCATCTAACGTTTTTTTTTTCCTCTATAGCTTATTTCGTGAATGGTAACACTTAGCTCATGTCTGATTTGACAGATGATTAGTTTTATCCTTCCGCTGAACGAATATGGTTGTGTATACGCTTGAACAACGCTGGGAAATATTGCCTGCGATCGACTTAGAGAAGATGCCGATTTTGCCAAAAAAATCATCTTTTCAGATGATTTTAGTTATCGGGCCATGTTGAAAGAATTTTTGTTCACAAAAATTGAAGAGGAGGATATTGGCAACATTTGGTTTCAACAGGACGGCGCTACGTGCCACACAGACGAAGCTACATTCGATGTTTTGCGCCCTGTTTTTGAAGATCGCATTATCAGCCGCCGAGCTGATGTCGTTTGGCCACCTCGGAGCTGCGATTTTAAAGCGTTGGACTATTATTTGTGGGGTGCCGTAAAAGATAAGTGTTACGCCAACAAGCCAGAGACAATTGACGCTTTAAAAGACAATATTCGTGAAGCCATTGGTGAAATACAGCTGCACACAATCGATAATGTGCTTAAAAATTGGACCGATCGTGTAGGCTACTGCATGGCCAGCCGAGGCAGCCATTTGAATGAAATTATTTTCCATTATTAACCGGAAGGTTAAAACTAATTATCTGTCAAATCAGGCATGAGCTATGTGTTACCATTCACGAAATAAGCACTAGTTGAAAAAAAAGCGTTAGATGGCGGACCCTTTATAAAACACTCATCTGTACTAAGCTAACACTATTTGCCAAACATAACTTCACTCTACGCATATTATGAAAAAGAACACCAAGTACATCTCGTTTTGGTGGTAATTTAGAACCTAGAATTTGATGTTTCATAATACCGACCAAAAATAAATTTTCACGTAACATTTTTTAACAACTTAACTGATCGCGGACTACTAAAAGTTTCGATTGACAGAAATAATGAAGTGCATTTTAAATTCCATCACATACGCCTGCTTAGAAAAAAAAACAAATTTATAGTAAAAGAAAGTTACATACATTACATAAAATAGGTACTAGTACAGTAGATGAACTTTCGTAATAACGTAGACTTTAAGCTCAGTGCGGCACGTGTTAACGTGGTCGTAGAAAAAAACATTGCGTTTTTAGATGTCATGGAACAAAACAAATGGGTGCTCCAAAAAAATATATATATGAATGTATTTATATAAAGGTATGTTTATGTATTTTTATGAAGGAATGTACATATATGTTTACTAGGTCAAATACATCTTTTTAGGTTTATTTTTATTTATTTTTCTTAGGAATCACGAAATTTTGGCGAGAGAAAAAACAAGGAAAATCTTCCCAAAAAAAATTATTTTTGCTACAAAAGAAATTAAAAACAATTTTTTTTATAAAAGCCCCGTTGGAGCTTGAACATTTATTTTTAATAGATTTAATAGAATAGATAATACACTCCCTGCTACTGGACACCCACTTTCCAGGTAGCTCCCAACTCGCGGCCAGTAGCAGCCCGAACAGGCCTACTGCAACCGCGACCAAAATTCATGGTCTGATTACGAGAGACAAACTGCTCTGGGCAGAAAATATTATGAGTAGCTGTGTAGAACTTATCCACATTCCACTGTCATGGAGAGAAGTCAATGTAGTATTCATTCCCAAAGACGGAAAATGCTCTCATGTTGTCCCAAAGGTCCTCAGACCTATAAGTCTATCATCTTCCTTTCTGAAAACTCTAGAACGACTGATTGATATCCATATACGAGCTAAAATTGATGCAGGACTTTTGCCAACGGTTCAACATGCCTACTGATACGAACGATCCCCACAATATAAATACAATATAAAGAGTACACAATGGTTTCCTTCCTGGACATAGTGGGTGCCTTTAACAACGTCGACACATTCGCAATCACGACTGCGCTGTCAATTCTGTAGGTAGATGGCTCACTTGGGGAGTTGATCAGTCTCATGCTAAAATGCAGGATGATTAACTCCAAATTGGATGAGATTTCTGCTAAAAGATGTGTCAGCAGAGGTACGCCACAAAGCGGTGTCCTCTCTCCCCTTTCTGGAACTTAGTAGTTAATGTACTACTGATATACCTGGAAGCGGCGGGTAGCAGGGTGATTGCCTATGCGTATGACGTTATTGTAGCCGTGGATTGGGAAAAAACCCCCATAAAACTGATCTTGCCCTCTTTTCCAAGAAATACAAAAATCTAACTATAGACCCTCCTTCAATAATCGGTACAAGTTTAGTATTTACCGATACAGCAAAATATCTGGGTCTCATTTTTGACAGGAAACTAAACTGGAAACCTAACATTCAAGAAAGAGTCAACAAGGCTTCAATAGCATTATTCTCTTGCAAAAAAGCCATTGGGAATAAATGGGGCCTTCAAACTCGCATGACCACTGGCTACACATTTCGGTCATAAAACCGATATTTACTTACGCCTTAAATCGACTAAACAGTGGAAAAATCATTCAATTGGCCACGCCATTCTTAACACCTTAGGAATCCTCACAGAGAACATCGATTACACCATACCTGAACTTTGGTTTGACAAAAACTTCCATGTAAGCTTCCCCTCTAGATCACTCTGGGAGGAAGATGCTTTCATGGAGGACAAATCAATCCATCTCTACACAGATGGACCTGAAACCGATAGCGGTGTTGGTGGCGGTGTTTTCTCAGATAAGCTAAATCTAAGCCTCCCTTTCCGTCTTCCAAATCATTGTAGTGTGTTCCAGGCGGAAATTTTGGCGATTAAAGAAGCTCTGTCCTGAAGAAAAACGTGATATCTGCAAAGGATATCCACATCTTTTTGGATAGTCAGGCCGCCATCAAATCCATGGACTCGGTCTCATTATATTCTAAAATCGCCCTTGATTGCCGATCATCTCACATGGAGATGGCAGAGCAGTTCAACATACACCTTTGTTGGGTGCCGGGCCACAGAGACATTCCAGGGAACTGTCAAACTAGTTCTATTGGTAAGAGGATCATAGATCCACGTGGCATCACAATGGGCCAATAGGTCTAAGTGGGTTGGTATTTCCAACAGCCACTCTTACCTACCTAAATACCTAGCGGTACACTCGTCGATAGAGTGACTCGGTATTTCCACGATAGATAACGGGTCTCGTGTCCCGTCTGCTCTCGGGAATTTTAACGCACGCGCGGCCCACCGGAGTCTCTAGTTACAAAACAAAAAAAAACGCTCTTCTATTTAGCACTACACGGTACAGTTCCTTAATTCTTCTGTCCCGTTATTTCTGCTAACCAATCCCTCGTTCCTGACTCCTCTTCCACTTCCCTCTTTTTTTTTGTATTGACTTTCCGTCTACAAAAAAAAACACTCGCGTCTCTACTTTCTTCTTTTCTGGATCGCCGCCCCTAGCAAAAGCTAAACACAGTGCCTATGTAATTTGTTATATTTTTACCGCTGATCTCTAACTACTCCAGTGGATCGGCGTGCAGATTTATGTGTGCGTGTGTTTTGTTGTGATTGGGCCCTTCTGCCCTCTGCCCTCGGGCCACGGCCAGATCTGCAGTTTGTATCTTTGTTCTTTGTACAATAGTTGTTTGTTGTCGTTACTTGTTGTGTGTTTGTTGTTGGTTGGTGTTGTTTGTTGTTGTGGTTTGTTGTTGTGTGTTGGTTGTTGGATATTCGTGTCTTTTATGTTCCCTCGTTGAAGGCTGTCTTGGTACTTGGCCGCCGCCTACAAGCCTCTGCTGCTCCTTCGGCGCTCCATCGCTGGGGTGCTGGCTTAAAAGGGGTCGTCATCCCTTCACCAATCGAACCTGAATTTTAAAATTGATATGTCGTTGGGGTGTGCCCTGTTATGCTGTCCGTCTACATGCACACCACTGTTGCTCCTTTGTTGCTCTCTCGTTGGGGTGTTGCTCTAAAAGAGATCGTCGTCTCTTCATCCATCGATCAATTGGCTCGGTGCATCTACATCCATTGTAGGGATGTGGTGCTGGTGCTGTCTCCACATCGGTGGTGGGATGTGGTGTCTACTAAGCGTCTCTTTATTTGACTTTCGTTGGGGTGCAAGTTCCAGGTATCGTCTTCCCCCCCCGTCGTCGTCGTGTTAGGGTGTCTATCCCTACCCGTCGGCGACTTTCAGATGTGCTGTCTGATGCAGCCCGTTTCGAATCTCTTGTCTATCCATGGGCTTCGACAACGGTGGACCTCCTGTCGCACCCTGGGGTTCCTGGTTCGTCGTGAATCTCCCTGCTGTCCTTAGGGCTTCAGCGGCGGAACCTCCTTGTTCTCCTCTGCAGCGCAAACCGCCCGTGAAACCTACATATGTGAGTTGTTTTCCGAGGTCTGGGGTTGGTGGGCCACTGGCTGATGGCTGCCCTCCACCTCCGCTAGAGTTCGGTATTTCCATTCAATGCAAGGAGGGACTGAAGGGACTTGCAAGGAAAAGAGAGCTAAACTTGTTGCGGGAAAATTTACCGCAACAAACGCCACCCTCACCTCCTGGGAAATGGGCTTGCATTCCTAAGAAGCGCAAACCTTTTCCCGAGGCTAAAAGTTTATTCGGAAAGACATTCCCATCAAGGCCAATACCGCCAGTCTATACCAAAACAAACTAAAATTCTGACCCAACCGGTCTTTTAAGCTACTTTACTTTAATGGCTCAGCGCTATAGGGCTTAACGTCCTTAGCGTGCCAGGTACTTTTATTTTGACCATTCACCAAACTGTATGTGTTTGAGGATCCTGAATGGTCCCACGAATTTCGGCGCTAGCTTTGCCGCGTAGTAATTAGCTGCGTCAGACAACACGAAGTTTCGTCGCCATACTAACTCGTTCGGGAGATATTGCAAATCTCACCGTAGGAGGTTGTAGATTTTCGCCGACTACTTCGCTGCCGCCACCAATTTCCTACGAATATCCTCCCTCAAAATCTCAAATCTCCTACTTAACTCCGTTATATTTGGTTCCCTAACTTCCCTATTCCTTTCCCTAATTTCAATATCAGAGTCCGTACCTATATTACCTGTGGTCTCACTACCTGATACTATATCCCTACTACCTATCCTACTCTGGAGATAATCCCTTGAGGCACCAAATTCTGTGCCACGAGTCACCATCTCCCTCTCGAAATTCGCGTAATATGGGGATACCAACAGCACCTCGTGTTGGGCCGTGAGAATTGCGCACGCTACTTTCGCCAACTGCTATTCCCAACCTCGGCGATTCTCCGAGACATACGCTCTGAGCGTTGTCTTGATTATTTGGTTAATCCTCTCCGCAGGTTTAGCCTGGGCTGTAAACCTAATTTGTGACTCGTAAGAGTCACAGATTGCTTTAAGCTCCCTCCCTCGAAATTGGGGACTGTTGTCACACACGACAACCTTGGATATGCCGAACAGTAAGAAAACATTTTTCTCTAGTTCCTTGCACACTGCCCTTGCAGTTGCCGAGCGTAGAGGGAAGAGCAAGGGAATTTAGAGAAGTAATCGACCACAGTAAGAATATAGTTGTAAGCCAGAGTGGACTTGGGAAGTGGGCCTACCAGATCTACACAAACCATTTCCCAACACCCCTACCCTCTCAACCATCAGAGCTGCGGGTCGCTCGTTCACAGGTTCCACCTGTTGACAAATCGTGCAACTTTTTACCTAGCTCCTACTCTCGCAAATGTATTGCGGATGCCCATGTGACCCGCATATAGGTTATCATGGCACGTCTGTAAAATTCCTAATCTACCTTGCTTTCCTACTACTAGTTTCCAATCGTTATCTTCATACACTACTACCCGCCTATCCTTCACAAACTTGAAGAGTTTTCCCCCCTCTACTCTCCACAAGGCTAACGGATTAGCTACTACTGCCGCAATCATGTTAATGATCAGTTACGACTATAAACCGAACCACTTCGATGTATGGTCGCAACTTCTCAATCGCCCAAAGCATATCCAAGCATTCCTTCTCTATGGTAGTGGAGTTCCTCTCACTTCTCTGAAGAGACCTACTGAGATAACAGATATCCTTCTCCTCATCTTCAAATCTCTGCCACGTAGCAGCCGCATTGTGTGAATGCCCGAAAGGCATCCTTTTAAACTGGAAAAGGCCTCTAGTTCTCCTACAGTTCCTTATCAATCTGGTTTTGCATCGCAGGCGACACAGGGTAATATCGTTGTTTTAATACGTTCTGCCGACGTTCTAATCTTGTGCTCCACCAAATGAGTACACCCCAATCCCTCGGGCATTGACTTAAGGGGTTACATATGTTTCTCCGCTCAAAAAAATCGATTTTTTTTGCATGAAAAAATTCTATATTCTTTTTCAATTCAAATGACGCAAGAATTTTTCAAAAATTCCAATAATTAAGAAAGTTATGACCGTTAGACGTCGGATCGGGCGGAGCGCTCATTAGGGACATGAGCAGCTGCGTGCCAGCTCTGCCTTCCTACCTTCTCTAGTAACAGGTCAGTGCCCTCGCAAATATTTATACCTGCTTAGCAATAGATTTAAACCTTGTATAAGAATATTAGAATTCAGAATATTCCAGAAGGCACTACTCGAGCACATTTTCAGTTTTGCTTTCGAAGCCACGCAGGCAAGACACACTGCAGATTTTGCATTTTCGTTTGCGTTTTTATCGAAACAATGTTTTTCGAGTCGGTACCAGAAATATCTCTTGAACCACTTGACCGAATTGCATGACATTTCGCACGGACATTCTTAATACCATTATCTGTTCTCTTATGTAGGATTTTTTTGATATCTTATAGATTTGTTATAAATAAAAATGTGGCTAGTTTTTTAGTCAAAAATAGCCTCGTACGTTCAAAAAGCTGCCATTTTGTTAAAAATGAAATTTTTTTAAAACGGCTATGATAGAGACTAGTTTCATCTATCTACTTTAACAGGTTTTTTTTTTGTTTCAAATGAAACCTACCAGAGATATTCCTGGTACCGCCCAGCACGTTTTTGAAGAGAGGTTTCCGGAGATGGGCGAAATGTATACTTTATAATTGTTTTTCTTCAATTGTCAATAAAGTTTTGCATTAGTCAAGGAATACAGTACACAATGGATATTTTATCTTTTTTATATTAATTTAATATCGTAGCGAAAAAAAATCTTGAAAAACGCTTCGTTTTTGAGCGGAGAAACATATGTAACCCCTTAAAAATACCGTCAAGATAAGCTTCCAACTGCCCTGCTTCGGCGACGTTCACCTCGGATATCTCGTGAATTGCTGTAATTGAGGCCCGAACAGTTCCACACTCGTGATCTTAAATCCGGGACGATTCCCGTTAGTGCCCAAAAATCTGCACTAAGGATCACGGTGGGGGGTATCGCTGGTATGACAAGACATTCTAAATAAACGGATCAACTTTGTACCTCAATCGGTAGACACACAACCTCAAGACATTTAAGATTTTTCCGTCCGCTATAGCGATAGACCTAACTTCGCTTTTTTCTTATCTAAGTCTTAAATCCTTAAATACTCTCCACCCATCACCCGCTATTATTGTGCGAGAAGCGCCACTATCTAAGGACCTAATATACCATATATTCTAACTCCTACGTATGGACGCCTATCATTGCCCGTTGCCTTCATGCTAAACCCTAAATTAACTATTAGCTCCACGACTGGTTTCCAGCAGGCGACCTATCCTCTACTTGTGCCGGCGTTCCTGTCCTGCTGGCCCAGAAGTCCGTTGCGCGTTTCACGGCGTGCCGCTCCAATGGCGACATTGACGCCGTGTCACTCCTAGCGCTCCACACCCGTAGCAGCGTCTAGGAGCGGAACACGCACTTGAAAAGTGGCCCTCGCCATTAAAATTGAAGCACCGGATGGGTGCACGAGCTGGGTTGTCCTCTCTGGCAACTGAAACTATGGGTTCCTCCCAGTTCATGAACTCAAAATCTGGCTCTATCAAGCGACGTGACCTCGTATTGGGCGGGGAGCAAACGTTTCCACGTTAGCCCACACCTTCTCCAACCTGCGACCCAATTTAACTTCATCTGCAACAGTCTTGGGGTCTGCTAGCCCAAGTTGGTGCTGGTAAAAGAGGGGTAGGTTCGTCTGAGCAATGGAGAGCTTCCGCCGCTCCGTTAGCGTTCCGAAAGCTCCCCAAACATGTTTTGTACAACGGCTACGTAAACTCCTATGGATTCATTTCTTCCCTGGGTACGATTCCTGACTTACTCCAGTAGGACGTCGTCATAGTTGGGGGGAAGAAACTCCAGCTTCAGTTCCGCCACCAACTCTTGCCGCGAAGAGACCGACAACCAAATCGTCATATATCAGATCAATGTCTTCCCTGAAAAAAGTTCGATAGCTGCCCTAAATAAGTGAGCTTCAGTCACCCCGCGCGCTTGACTGAGCTCCTCCACCCGTTACAGAAATGCGTTCACAGACGCACCACAACGTTCCCTCGTGAACTTGATATCCGTCTTGGCCAGATTTTCCTCAACGACTTTCTCATGCGTCCAAGGTGCCAATGGGAAGACCACAAGCTTCCATCTCGTCCATAGCGAGCCTACTGATCTCCATGTTAGAAAACAAATCTGCTAAAAAAGACAAAAGTATGGATCGGAAAAAAAAAACCTTTACAAGTCACAAAACCTTTACAAGTCAAAAAACCTTTACAAGTAAAAAAAACCCAAAGTAAAAACTAAACCGCAAAACCAATGAGGAAAAAGAGTCTACGAAAAAGCAAATGGTTGCTCTAAAATCTTAAAATCCAACGAGAAAGGAGTGAATGGTCGCGCCGAAATTCTGAAACTGTGAAAATGCCAAAGCACAAGTGAAAAAAAATCCCACTATACCGAAGTGCAAAACCAAACGTAACACAAATGTTTTAAAGGAAAACCAACACAAAAACAGAATGTTCACCCTTAAATGCACCAACGCAACAGGACAAAAAAGATGGTCGCACTGAAATCTTCAAACTAGAAGAAAAAACAAGGAGAAAAAAACTCACCAAAAAAAATTCGAATAGTTTGTCTGAAAAATATATATACAGGGTGTCCAAAAAATCAACGTCAAACCGGAAACGAGTGATAGGTCAAGTGGTGTCGGTTGTCACAAAATTATAAAAAAAAAATCGAGAAATCTGACACCCTGTGACGATCTTTCAAGTGCTGTGACCGCAAATCTTTACTTTTCTTCGATTTTATTTTTGTCACGTAACCCTGAGTACAGATTACAGATTTAAATTACAGGTCCAAAATTGAAACATAACTATACCGGTTTTAACTAAAATATTTCTTCTTTGTCCATCCATGTATCTGAAAATCATTAATCACCCAACTTGAACTGATTGTACTGACAAAAAAATGTACTATGCCATTTTGGCTAGTAACTTTAAAAGATGGCGTATGTGGTCTGGATTCCAAAATGGTATGACACTTGCTAGACTAACGCTTAATTGAGGACAAAAAAAAATATTTTATTAAAGAAATCCAATTCATTGTTAATTATTTTTAATAAGTTAAAATGAGTACCAAGTGTGAGCGAGATAGACAGTGACGTTTCTGTCGAACCTGGATTTCTTCTGGACTAGTGTTGATCGGTGATCCCGTGTTTTTGTATTGCGAATGCCATCATACCATCTCGATACACTGCTCAGGAATATGTTAACATTTATGGGGAATGCAGGTGTAATGCTAGTGTTGCAGCCAGACTTTATCATGAGAGATACCCAAATGCTCAGCGTCATCCGGATCATCGAGTGTTTGTAAATGTGCACCGGTCATTCTCAGAGGGTCGCTTTCCAAATCTAATGGTTAGTGAGCGAAGACTCGTCATGCCGTACGAGGACGAAGTCTTACAAACAGTCGCACAAGACCCTCGTACTTCAGTACGTACAATTGAAGAAAGCATAGGAGTACCCAAAAGTACAGCACACCGAATTCTAAAGAAAAACCAGCTCCATCCGAATCATGTACAGCGAGTCAAGCGTTGTCAAACGATGGTCGGACGAATCAACATTTAAAAGTGACAAATGCATGAACATCCACAGTTTGCACGAGTGGCACGTGGAAAATCCACATTTGATGCGGGAAGTTAGATGACAGTACCGTTTTAAAGTAAACATGTGCACGAGAATTTTGAATGTTAGAATTATTGGCCCATTCGAGCTGCCGCAGGATTTGAATGCGGAGGTTTATTTAGATTTTGTGGAGAACCCCTTATCAAATTTATTGGAAGTTTCACTTAATATTTATGCATGCAAGTGGTATCAACAAGATGGCTGCTCAGTGCATTGTGTTCGCACAGTATGTGAGTTCCTCGATCGAATACTCCAATAGGTGGATAGGGCGGTCTGGTACAATTTCGTGGCCAGCCCGTTCACGTGATTTAAATCTGTTAAAATTGTATATTGGCAAAGTAAATTAAGTTTATTTCATTTCCATCACGAGAGAGTTTTACACAACGACTGACTCGATCGGTACACAACCTGTACATATATGTATACATTGTTGTATTTGCTAAATTTATTCATAAATCAACACGCCTCCTTAAATTTAGCTTTTCCAATAATTTTCTTTTTCATATAATTTCCTTAACTAATCAGAACACAATTTTAAATATTCTCTAAACTTTTCAAACTTAGTTCGCCCTATAGACTTATATCTTTACATCTGCTGGATTCTGTTCTGACTCTATTTTAATTATATCAGTCATTCCTATCAAATAATTTTCATTAACAAAATGATAATGTGTTTCAATATACTTCGAATTTTTAGTTAAATTTCCATATTCACTTATACTAACAGCACCAGCATTATCCTTGTAGTGTCTGCAGTGAACGCCATCTCGACGCTTCCACTTGTGTTACGATGACGCAACTATCAAGAGCGACTCTCACGCCATCTGACGTGTATATTGCTCTTTGGGTCATTAGTGAGTTAATCTTGACGGCGGACGGACGTGTCGTGAGTTTGCATGGCAGACGACTAACATACAGTGACAAGTATATATTTATTGTGTTGAATATCGAAATAAATCAACTTTACAAAGTGGCGACGAGGTAAATAAAAAAAAAAAAACGAAAACAAGTATATTTGCGAGAGGGACGATCTATGTATGTGTCTAGTAAATTGTGCGCCATTAATTCAATGAAAAGTGTTATCTGTTTAGTGGAAAGATCGAACCTTGTTGTGTGTGAACTTGCAAAATTGCATGAATAAACAGGTACAAACAAGATGCGGGCACATAGGTCATCTTTCTAAGGGCCACGCACTATATAACTGGTATATATGTAAATACCAACAAATATTTGTATAAAAGGGCCATGCATTAAAAAGAAGAAAAATAATAATAAATAAATAAACAATACAGGTCCAGACTACTGTTGAATTGTGTTTGCAGAGTGGAATCTTAATATAGCCGACATGCGCACATTACGTATTATTACACTTAGTTTATCAACCTACGTATGTATGTAGGTACATGGATACCTACATAGGTTGGGCACTTATATATACATTTTTTTTCTCTCAATATGTTCTTGGCTTTTGAGGATTCCATTGTGCATTAAAAAAAAAAAAAAAAGTATGAACAAGGGCCATGCTAATAAACCTGTTATAAAGGGCCATGCAACGAGAACACATGTTCTTAGAATATTATTGTTATTATACTCATGTATATAATACATACAAGGGCCATGCAATTTAAGCATTGGCTAACGCTAACATTTATTGCCATGTAATAAAATAAGTTTACAATTATTTGCAGATCGTTCCAAAATGACACATGTAGGATCATTACTTCCTAGTCTTGACAGCTTCGACTGCGACGGAGACCCAACTTCAGTTGGAGTACGCTGGGAGAAGTGGAAGCGAGGGTTGGAGATATATCTCGTGGCGTTAAATGTAGATACGCCCACAAAGAAGCGATCACTTTGTTACACGCGGGAGGGCTCTCTTTACAAGAAGTGTATTATAATATAGCTGGAGCTCACTCTGATGAAACAGGTGTCGACGTGTACAAAGTTGCGCTCAAAAAATTAGATGAATTCGTCACGCCAAAGCAAAGCAAAGTCTATGAAAGACATCTATTTAGGCTCATTAAACAAAAAAGTGAAGTTCTTACTCAGATTGCGTAATCGAACTGCAAAATGCGAATTCGTTAGAAGTGACGAACACTTAATAGACCAGATCGTGGAGAAATGTAACTCTGTGGATTTACGCACAGAAATTCTGTCAGCATGCGATTCTATTATGCTAGACCAAATCATATCAGACGCAAACGCGATTGAAACAGTTGGTAGGCAGCTCGACCATTTTGATAAAAAGGACCACGTTAGACCAGAAAATAGCATCAACGAGGTAAATAAATTGTATTCAATGAAATTCAGAAATGCGTACAAACAGGTAAAAAACCAAACTGGTGATCGAGATATGCACCAGATGCGGCAGTAATAAACATTCCCAGGATGACAAGAAATGTCCAGCAAGAGATAAAAGGTGCATAAAATGTGGTCTTATTGGTCACTTTAGGGAGCATTGCAGGACGAGGCAGAAGAGAAAGATGTTTAGTAGAGGAGTAGATGTTCAAACTAAAAAACAAAAACGTGAAATTAACGAGACCGAAGAGGGCGACTATGTATTCCACTTGGATGATGATTCCACTATAAATTGTTTTGTCGCTGGCGTTAAAATAGAAATGATGATCGACTCAGGAAGTAAGTGCAATGTTATTACCGACAAAACTTGGAAGTATTTGAAGGAACGCAGCGTAAAAGCGTGTAACCAAATCAAACATCCCGATAAAATTCTTCTGCCTTATGGAAGCAGGAAGCCTTTAGACGTTATGGGATCGTTTCAAGCTGACATAACCATTAATGAAACATGCAACCAGGCGACCTTTTATGTTATCCGAAATGGCAAACACAATCTTCTAGGCAAAACCACTGCGGTTGAAATCGGCGTTTTAAGGATAGGACTCCAAATAAATGCGATCCAATCGTTTCCTAAATTTAAAGATGTTCTCATCGTAATACCTATTGGAATCTGTGATTCAACCATATAGGCGGATACCTATACCCCTTGAAAATAAGGTAAATCTGAAACTTTCAGAATTGAAAGACTCTGACATTATAGAAGAAGTACACGGACATTCACCTTGGGTATCCCCTATGGTTCCAGTATTAAAAGAGAACGACGATGATCGAATCTGTATAGACATGCGGCGTGCCAATGAAGCAATTGTCAGACAATGAGTGAGCTGCTTCCAAATTTTCGACAGGCTACATTTTTCTCTCGCTTAGACATAAAAAACGCATTTCATCAACTCGAAATTCACCCAGATTCACGGTATATAACAACATTCAGCACCAGTAAAGTACTCTTTAGATACAAGCGACTAATGTTTGGCATTTCATGCGCCCCCGAAATATTCCAACAAGTCCTTGAAAAGATGCTCGGGTATGAAGGCACAACCAATTTCATTGATAATATTATTATCAATGGGACAAATGAACAAATCCACGATCAAAGACTTGATAAAGTACTTGAAGTTTTGAGGAACAATAATGTTTTTTTGAACGATGCAAAATGTGTCTACAGAGTGAAAAAGTTAGAGTTTCTTGGGCATGAATTGCCAGAAAAGGGTGTAAAGCCCCTCGGGAAGTACATACAAGTTATACAATCAAGCAGACGGCCTACTATTGTCGAGGAAGTTCAGAGTTTCTTGGGACTAGTGAACTTTGTGGACAAGTGGATACCAAATTTGGCAACCCTAACTGAACCGTTCCGCCAGTTACTGAGGACTAAACTGTCCAGATCAGCAAATATTGAGAAGCATTGGACATCTGAGCATGACACAGCTTTTCAGCAGTTAAAAGACAGCTTATCACATATAAATACACTTGGTTACTACGACCCAAATGATAGGACACATGTGGTAGCAGATGCATCTCCTGTAGGTATCGGAGCCGTACTTATACAAATAGGTAAAGATGGTCCTAGAGTGATAGCATATGGCAACAAAAGCCTAACTGACTGTGAGAAACGGTATTGCCAAACAAAAAAGGAGTCACTAGCTCTCGTCTGGTCAGTGGAACATTTTAAGATGTACGTATTTATCAGTGATCACAAGCCCCTTCAAACAATATTTGCCCGGAAATCAAAACCGTGTACTAGAATCGAGAGATGGGTTCTTCGATTGCAAGCTTTTAAATATAGAATCATTTATCGTCCTGGTAGAACTAATATTGCAGATCCCCTCTCGAGATTATGCAAAACAAATACTGTGGAACCTTTTGATAATGAGAATTACATAAACCAAGTCATTGAATGTAGTCGGCCAATCGCAGTACTATTTAAAGAAATTGAAAGCGCTGCCTCGACCGATGAAAAAATTTTAAAAATAAAAAACGGTGTGTACAACAATGACTGGGATGAGACGGTGAACAACTAAAAAATTTTTTAAACAGAGGTGTGTTTTCATGAGAATATTTTATTAAGGGGTAATAAAATTGTAATCCCACAGTTATTACGTAAGAGAGTCCTTGAAGCTGCACACGAGGGACACCCTGGCATAGTAGCAATGAAGAGCCGACTAAGGACAAAAGTTTGGTGGCCTAAAATGGACAAAGACGCTGAAACTATGGTCAAGTCAAGGGTGTACACTAGTCTCGGCACCAAATCCACCTAATCCAATGACACGTAGGGAGCTTCCACGAGAACCTTGACGTGGCACTCGATTTCTTTGGTCCTTTGCCTAGCAATGATTATTTACTTGTCTTAGTGGACTATTTTAGCAGGTACAAGGAGATCAGAGTAATGAGACACATTATGGCAATAGACGCTGTTAGAATCTTGAATGAAATATTCTCTCGGCTAGGTTTTCCAGCAACGATAACATGCGATAACGGAAACCAGCTCACAGGTGATGTATTTACAAAATACTGCAACGAGTGCGGTATAAAAATCTACAATACAATACCGTACTGGCCACAAATGAATGGCGAGGTCGAAAGGCAAAATAGAGACATATTGAAGAGATTAAAGATTAGTGAACTAGAGAAAAGAGACTTGAAGGAAGAGATATTTGCGTACTTGATAATGTACATTAGTACACCACAGTCCACTACAGGGAAATCGCCTTCAGAACTTTTTTATCGACGACAATTCCGTGACAAGATACCAGCTGTGAATGATATTGAAAATAAAATAGTCACTGATATAGAAGTTAGAGACAGTGACAAGGAGCAGAAAGAGAAAGGGAAGGAGTATGCTGACCGGAAAAGGAGAGTTTCTTATAGTGACATGGAAGTAGGAGAGAAGGTGAACGTTAAGAATATGGGCAAAGGAAATAAATTGACTCCCACATTTGACCCCACCACGCACACCGTTACAAAAATAAAAGGCGGAGATGTTCAAGTAAGGAATGACTTAACCGGCAAAGAATATCGAAGAAATGTTGTCCATTTCAAGAAGGTCGACGGGTGTTGGAAGGTGTTAAATGATGACTTGATTTAATTTATAGTTTCCTGAAGTTTCTTTTGAATTGCTTTATGAATGAATTCAATTTGTACAAAAAAAAAAAATTGTATGATCATGTTATTGAAGCACCTGACCACCTGACTTGTATATTGCTCTTTGGGTCATTAGTGAGTTGAACGTGACGGTGGACGAACGTGTCGTGAATGTGCATGGCAGACGACTTACATACAGTGACAAGTATATATTTATTGTGTTGAATATCGAAATTAATCAACTTTACAATCCTCATAAATTTTTATTGGATTTTTTATTTCAATTCCAAATTCTCTTAACAAGTCTTTTATTAATTTAACCTCACTTACACATACAGATAGATCTACATACTCTACTTCTGTGGATGATTTGGTTACAATATCTTGTTTTTTTTTTATTTCCAAAATATAACATTACCGTTCATTCTTATAACATATCCCGTTGTAGATTTTCTATCTACTATATCCCCTGCCTAATCAGCATCAACGTAACAATCTAATATATCCGACTTTTCATTTCTTTCGTATTTCAATTTTAAATCTTTAGTATAATATAAATATTTTAATATCCTTAGAGCGTATTTATAATGATTTTGATCGTATCAATTTTGAAACCTGCTTAAATAATTCACGCAGTATCATATATCTGGTTTAGTACTTGAGCTTATGTATAAAAGTGCTCCAATCAAATTTCTATATTTGACATCATTTGATACTGATAAGGCAGGTCACATTTTGGGTTCTGCTAATTTTCAATGCTAATTTTCCTTTTATTATTTCAACCATTTCTTTATTTTTGCTACAAATTAATAAATTATCAACAAAAGTTATCAAATAAACTTTAATATTACTGCTTTGCATATAGTATAGACAATAATCAATTTTACTTCGCTTAAACCCTATTTTCTTTAGAAACTCATCTAAACACTCATACCATGTTCGTGGACTTTCTCGCAAACCATATAAAGCCTTCTTTAGTTTAAACACTGGCTGTCTGATCATCGTAACCTAGGGGTTGCCTTACATACACCTCTGACTTTACTTTTCCATTTAGGAACGCTGACTCAACATCCATTTGATCTATTTCAAGTTCGTTTTGTATAGAGAAATTTAACAATATTTTCAACGTCTGTGTCCTAGCTACTGGAGAATAAATGTCGTCCAGTACTGCTTTTTCCTGAAACCCTTTTACTACAATTCTAGATTTAAATCTATTATCAGCCTTTTTTGTATAGACCCACTTTAAATCTAATATCTTCTTATCTTTCGGCTTCTCAACTAATATCCATTTGTCATTTTTATTTAAAAATTCAATTTCCTTGTTCATAACTTCTCGCCAGTCTTTATTATTTATTGCTTCATTATATGTTTCTGGACTCTCCACACGAATGTAATTTACATAAATACAGTTGGATATTGGACTTCCATATCTGTTTACAGGATTTTTGTTTCTTTCTGACCTTCTCATTACTGGTAAAGTTTCGTCACTAATACTAGGGAGGTTTATTGCATGCTCGTTATTTTCATTTTTTTCATTTTCCATATGAAGTCTGGAATAACGCTACTTTCAATTGAATCATTGTCATTAATTTCGTCGTTATCTTTAAATCCAATTAATTTCATATTTTCTTCAATTATATCTACATGTCTAACTATAATTACGAGTACTTTATTGTTAATTAAAACTCTATAACCTACGTTTTCATATCCAACTAAAAGACCTAGATCAGCTTTCCTATCCCATCTACTTCTTCTTCTGACCTCTGGAACTCTTACAAAGACTTTGTTTCCATATAATTTCAAATTTCTAATAATTATCTGGCTTTTCTCCCATCATTATTTCATACGGAGTTTTTTTTCAACTGTATTCGCTAGTGTTTAAAATTTTTTTCAAATAAACTGCTGTTTTAATTACCTCTGGCCAAAATCTTTTATGTATCTTCGCATCGGATAATAAACATCTAGCTGTATCCATTACTGATCTATTATACCTTTCTGCCGTTCCATTTAACTCGTGAAAGTAGGGAGGACACGGTTCAGTATATGTAGATTCCCTTTTGTTTGGCAAAATTATTGTTCCGTGCGCAATGAATGTCTATGTACATATGTATTTGATAGAATACAATAAAAAAAACGAGTTACCCTTTTATGAGCAAAGGCAATGATTTAATTTTTATATATAATTTATTTTATTTAAGGCGAAGCGGTTGGCACAAAGTTCTTAGATCGACTGACTTCAAGTATGAATGTTTAAGAATAATAATTAGTGTGAATGCAAAGAGCTCGAAGAGGAGTACATAACATAGAGAATAATCAAATTTTAATCGAGAGCAAGTAGATGTACGTTACAGTGGTATTAGAAAGTCACTTATCATTAACAAAATATTTAATTAATTTAAAATTCATGAAAATGAGGAGAGGTTAAATTGAACATACCGCCCGCCTTGAAATGCGCAAGGGTGAGCAGCTTCAATGATGATCTACTGTGTCGACGTAGCTACGGTCTTCGTAGTCAATAGGAAGCGGGCATAATTTGACAGTTGCCCGTTTGTATATGCCAGTCTTGGTCCTTACCTCGGCAACTCTGACAACTCCGTCCTTTCCTGGATAGACGCTTACAATCCTGCCCAGCATCCATTTTAGTGGGGGAAGTCCTTCTTCGCGCACAAGCACCAGTTCGCCAACACTTAGGTTTCTTTTCTTCAGTACCCACTTCTTACGGTGCTGCAGGTGTTGGAGGTATTCATCAGACCAGTGTTTCCAAAAATGTTGATACAGCTGCTGCATTTCACGAAATCTTCCAAGCCGATTATGTGCAACGGAAGAAACGTCTGGGTGTGGGATTGACACGAGCGCTTCTCCTATCAGGTAGTGTCCGGGTGTCAGGGCATCCAAGTCGTTTGGATCAGATGATAAGGGAGTTATTGGCCGTGAATTGAGAACGGCCTCAATTTTGGTCACCACTGTCTGGAGCTCTTCATATGTTAACTTAGAATTCCCGGCTACCTTGTAGAAGTGATGCTTGAACGACTTAACAGCCGCTTCCCAGAGGCCACCAAAGTGGGGTGACCTTGGAGGGATATGTTTTCACGTGATGTGGTCCCTTTCACAAAGGCGGTAAATTGTGTTTTTGTGCTCTTGAGATTCAAATAATTTTTTCAGCTCCTGAAATTCAGACCTCGCACCAACGAAGTTCGTAGCGTTGTCGCAAAAGATTGTTGAACATATACCCCGACGAGAGATAAAACGCTCCAAAGCATTAATAAAGGCGTTGCTTGAGAGGTCGCTTACGAGCTCGAGGTGAGTGGCCTTGGTAGTAAGGCAGATAAACACCGCGACGTATACCTTTGTGGGTGGCTTACCTCGAATTTTGTAATGGCATTTGAATGGCCCGCAGAAGTCCACACCAGTTACGAGAAAGGGGCGAGCTGGTGTTACCCGCTGGGAAGGTAGATCACCCATGATGTGTTCAACGGTGGATGGTTTTACCCTAAAGCATCTGATGCACCGGTTAACGATCTTGCGAGCAGTTTTTAGTCCATCAATTTTCCAATACATCTGACACGTGATTGCCAAAAGCGATTGTGGGCCGGCGTGCATGTACATGAAATGAAAGAAAGTGATTATAATTACAAACATGTGTGATTTTTTGGGAGAAGAATCTGATGTTTTGTATTGTATTGAAGAGTGGAATTCCGCAGACGTCCTCCGACCCGAATCAACATGTCCCTGTCTAGGAATGGAGATAACTGTTCAATAGGGCTTCGTTTAGATAGCTGATTCCCCTTAAACAGATCTTGATACTCGCTTGCAAATGAAAGCTGTTGCACGTTTCGTAGAAGATAGACTAATCCACTATCCAATTCCTCCATGGTGAGATACGGTTCGATGATGCGATCCTTCGCACTGCGGCGACAATTGTTAATAAAACGAGATATGTATCCGAATATTCTTTTCAAGCGAAGAAGCGAGTTTCCGTGGCCAATGCCCGCCATTAGATCGCTTGATATTTGCACCAGCAGCACCACAGATCTTATGCCTCTACGTTCTGGTATGTCACTACGAAGAGGAGGGTTGACAGGCCATTCATATCCAGCTTCGTGGAGAAATGACGGCCCATGGATCCACATAGGATTTGCGATCAGTTTCTTTGCTGTCATACCTCGCGAAACGAAATCAGCGGGATTAAACTTTCCATCCACGTGTCGCCATTGTTCTATGCGTGTTACATCTTGGATCTTCGCAATTCGATTGGCCACAAATGTTGTCCAGGAATATGAAGGCTTGCCGAGCCATGCCAAGACAATGGTGGAATCGGTGTAATAATATACGTTGTTTACGGTGACTGGTATGAAATTGAGCAAGCGTTCGACTAGTTCAACCATGGTGAGTGATGCGCATAGTTCCAATCTGGGAATTGAAGTCGTTTTAATGGGTGCGACACGGGACTTGGAGCACATTAGGGTGACGGTTATCGATCCAGACTCAGCCACTGAACGAATATAGCAACAAGTACCATATGCAGCTTCACTGGCGTCTGAAAATGCATGCAACTGAACGTTATTTGGTTTGGTTTTTGAAAGCATATGTCTAGGTATTTGAAACGAATTTAAGTCGGCAATGTTAGACCTGAAGATTTTCCAACGTCGGCATTCTTCTGGTAAGAGTTTATTATCCCAAGAGTTTGCTTTGCCCTTTCATAATTCCTGCAAAAAGAGTTTGCCTATTAATACAACTGGACCGACAAGGCCAAGTGGGTCGAAAATGCTTGCAAGTTCAGCAAGAACTGTACGTCTTGTCATATCATCTGAATCAGCTGGCTTGATGTTAAATCGAAAAATGTCTTCGTCCGGTTGCCACATTAGTCCCAAGGTCTTCACAACTTCACCCCTTTGTACATGAAGCATTTGCTCACGGTGATCAATAGGAATATCATCGAGCAACGTAAGGCTATTTGCACAAAATTTGCGCAGTTCGAAACATCCTAGTTTAGCAAAGATATTAACTCACCCTGTATCTGTTTGGCCTCCTCTAATGTATCGGCTCCGGTCATACAGTCGTCTACGTACATGTCCTTTTGTATTACTTGGGCTGCCCGTGGAAACCTCTTACCATCTTCAATGGCTAACTGAAACAAGCATCGTGCAGCGAGGTATGAAGACGACGCCATTCCGTAGGTTACCGTATTTAGCTGGTAGGTTTGAACTTCAACTTCTGGACTATTGCGCCACAGGATGAGCTGAAATCTTCGATCTACTGGGTCCAGAAGTATTCGCCGGTACATTTTGCTGATGTCAGCAGTGAACGCATACCGATGGGATCGAAAGCGAATGATTGTTGAGAACAATTCCGGTTGAATAGTAGGCCCTTTCATCAAGAGATCATTAATGGAATTGCCAGAAGTTGTTTTTGAAGAGCCATCAAATACGACCCTTAGCTTGGTGGATGAACTGTCTGGTTTCTCCACACAGTGATGTGGAAGATAATAGTGTAGTTCGGGAATATTCGACGAATCCAACACCTCCATGTGAGACATCGATTCATATTCCGCCATGAATTGGATGTATGCGTCATGTACCTCGTGCTTCGAGGCGATCTTTTTTTCTAAGCGATAAAATCTGTGTGATGCTATGCGAAAGGAATTACCTAATTTTTCAGGGTGATCTCTAAAGGGCAGCTTTACGACAAATTGTCCGGTTGCAGATCGATTGTAGGTCTTTAGGAAGTGTGTCTCACAAAGCTGGTCTTCGTGCGAAATGGTTTTTGTTGGTGCATCATGTCGCTCCAATTCCCAAAATGACCTCACGAGCTGCTCCAATGTTGACATGTTGCGTGAAGTTGTAACGATTTTGCATTGAGCCCATTGCATTGAGAATGGGCTCTGAAAGAATCTTTCCTGTGACTATCCAACCTAGGACGGTATTCTGTAATATAGAATTGTTAGTAAGACGAACTCGACCTTGTATTAACAAATCAAAATATATTTCTGCGCCAATTATCATATCGATGCTGTAAGATTTGAAGAACATTGGATCAGCCAACTTGATGCCACTTGGTATATTCCAATTTAAGGCGTTTAATGACCTGATGGGCTGATGATCACCGAGATGAGGCAAAGTGAAGACGTCAAGATCCGATGCGTAAGGAGTTACTTTTGATTTGATTGTTATGCGAGCTTTTTCCTTCGATTGTATTTCCACCCCTCCAATCCCTGAAATGGGCATGGAAACATGTAGTCGATTAAGTTGAAGTTTCTTGGAGATTGCTTCCGAAATAAAATGAAGCTGTGATCCAGAGTCCAGGAATGCACGACATGAGATGGTATTTCCGTATGAGTCGCAAACGTCTATGAGTGCTGTAGCTAGCAAAACTTGTGAATTTAGGTTTTCATTCAATGTGGTGTTAAATGACAACGAAGACGACGTATTATAGTCTGCAGCCGTCGAGGAAGAACTGGGTAATGGGTTACTAAAAGATGATTGTGTAGTAGTTGTTGACTTGTTGGATTCGTCAGTAGGACCGGTTCCGGAGTTCCTCCTGGCGCTGCGATTTTTTGATGCGATTGTGGGATTTGAACGAGTTTTGTGATTCGCTTCGAAGTGAAGTAGTGTGTTGTGGAACTGTGAGCACTTACGACATCCGCTGGAATAACATGAGTCTACAGCGTGACCTACCTTCAAGCAGTTGATGCACAATTTAAGATCTTTCGCAGTTTCAAATCGTGCTACCGGTCGAAGATTCAAGAATTGGGTGCACTTGTATATGCTATGAGATGATTCGGAGCAAAGAGCACAGTTCGAATTTGAGATTGTAGCAGTTGCTGAGAGAAGAGCGGATCGCCTTAGCGACTGGGGGGTAGAACGTTTTGAGTGTGACGTCGAGGGTATTTGATTTTTCAACTCTGTGGGGCTTTCGATCGACCGAATCCTTTTTTCCAGTAACTTGAATAATTCTGCAACCGTTAGCAATCTATCCTGGGGGCAGTCAGTGTCTTCCCATTTTTCGACGATGGATGGATCCAGCTTAGAGATTGTCAGGAACACGACAAGATCGTCCCATTGAGCTGTGGGGCGACCCAATGTTACCAACGCGCGCAGATGAACGGTGAAGTTATCGACAAGCTCGCGAATTGAGGAAGATATATCTTTGGTTTTCGGCGAGAAGAGAAAAAGTTGTTTGATATGTTCTTGTGCTATTATTTTTTTATTGTTGTAGCGGCTTTCAAGAATTTCTAGCGCGGATTTATAGTTTTTGGAGTTGGATTCCATGGCTTCGATGGTTTTACGAGCTGGGCCTTCGAGAGATGAACAAAGATAAATGAAGCGAGTGTTGTCATCTAAAGCATCGTTAGTATGGACCAATTTATTAAAAGTGTCAAAGAAGGATAACCACTTTGTGTAGTCACCGTCGAAGGTTGGAATTTTAACAAGCGGTAATTTTACCGCCGATGGTACGTGGGTCTCCATGCTCTGGTTTGGTATGGCGTTTTTGGATAACTTTTCGTTGATCAATACTTCTAATGCCGGCTTTATTAAAAAGTATTGATCTTCAAATGAAGCTCTGATGGTGGTTTCGCATTCAGCATCATCACCTTCTTCAAGCGCAGTTTGAATAGTTTCGAATCTTTGCCAGTAATCCTCTACCGCTGTCGATCTCACCTTTAGTTCCTCCACTGTTGCAGATGCGGCTCTTGAACTATTAAGGAAGTCTCTTATGCGATTTTGTTGGTCGATTATGACGGTGCGATTAACTCGGAACTGTTTGAGCTTCTTCTCACTCATCGCGATTATAAAAAAAGGCAAGTAAAAAAACAGCAAATTTATTTGTGATTGATGAATAAAACGATTGTTACTGTATGTCAAACCGCTTACAGTACCTTTGTATATCACACACAGTATTACCGTGGCCAGATCAAGCTGTGTATAACGCCACACCAATGCCGTTGGTATAGCAAATCACGCCGTTGTATCGTGCCAGAGGATTTACGGTTAAGAGATGTACTAGACATTCAATGTTTTCGTGGTGCGAAATCACGTCGGGGTCACCAATGTTCCGTGCGCAATGAATGTCTATGTACATATGTATTTGATAGAATACAATAAAAAAAAACGAGTTACCCTTTTATGAGCAAAGGCAATGATATTTAATTTTTATATATAATTTATTTTATTTAAGGCGAAGCGGTTGGCACAAAGTTCTTAGATCGACTGACTTCAAGTATGAATGTTTAAGAATAATAATTAGTGTGAATGCAAAGAGCTCGAAGAGGAGTACATAACATAGAGAATAATCAAATTTTAATCGAGAGCAAGTAGATGTACGTTACAGTGGTATTAGAAAGTCACTTATCATTAACAAAATATTTAATTAATTTAAAATTCATGAAAATGAGGAGAGGTTAAATTGAACAATTATGTATATATTTATTTAGAAATTCCCGTACGTTGTCGCATCTCAATTGCTTTACTCTATTTCCTGTTAAATTTTCTAATTGATAATTGATATAAACTTCATTTTTTTCTTTAATAGGGTAAACTTTACTAAAATCGTCAATCAGAATCAAAAAATATTTTTCACCCATATAAACTACTGTAGAATGCGGTCCATTTACATCTGCATGAATAATTTCAGCTATTTCTTTTGTTCTATGTCTATCGTTTTCAAAAGCAGTATTAGTCATTTTATTTTGTATGGATGTACCACACTTCAAATGCCCACTTTCTAAATTATTCCGCAAACCTTCAACTAAATTATTTTTACTCAACATATTTAAATATCCAAAATTCACGTGACCTAATAATCTATGATATCTTTCAGAATCATATTCTTACTATAAACTTCTGTTAAGTGGTTTTGATTATTCTCAAAAAAACTATTTATCTTGTAGAAATTAGTTACTTTGTTAGCTATGGCTATCAACTTATTTTCTAGCGTGTAAATTTACTATTTTAGCTTTATCAGTAATTTTTCCAAAACTCATAAGATTTTTATCCATTTCCTTAACAAAAAATACATCTTTAAGTTCCACTTCTGTTTCATTATTATTTGCCACAAATTTTGTTATTACATTACCTACGTTAGTTGCTTTCAATTCACAACCATCACCTATTTTTACATTGATCGGTTTTTCAAATCTTTTTGATTCTATAAAATATTTATCATTATTTATTATATGATCAGTGCATCTAAAACACTGTCTAAAACCCATTCAACTTTATTTGTACAATCATTTACCTCGATATTGTAACCTACTGCAGTTACTACACTACCTCTGTTACGAAAGTCATTCTTCCTTGGTCCAAACTCTGACGATCTTGCTGTTGTTGATAGCCTCGTCCTCGTTGACCTGCAATTCGTACTCTGTGGCTGCTTTTGCCTCTTCTATAGAAGGTGTCATCTCGCTGCTGCAGGAGCTGGTATAGTGCGCCTCCTCGACCTTGCTGCTGTCTTCCTCCTCTCCAGCCTCTCCATACATTTCCAACGTTAATCTGGCTTGGGCACTCGTGCTGAATATGTCCAGGTTTTTGGTATCTATAACACGTCTGGTCCTTTTTTACTTCACTTTTGAATTTCTAGTGTTATTTTTTGTACTTATATTCTCGTCCTTTTCTTTGTCTTCGTACATCTTGATTTTATTAATTACATAATTACATAATCAACCGTTCGATCTCCTTCGGGTAACACATCAATTAAATCTCCGATATGACTTAACGAATTTAGTAGCGTTCTTAACAAATAGTTGAGTTTTTCTTTTTCAGTAATTAGCGCCTGCAATTTTCAATTCAATTATCAATTTTCAAAGTCACTGTAAAATTCACTCGTTTGATCATAGTCTTTCAGTTTAATCCTCTCTAATTTATTTCCCACACACATTTGTAATGCGGTTGACTCACGCAAATACAATTTGTCTAATTTCTTTATAATTCCATAACTAGTCGTTTCATCGTCAATAAGTTCCATTTGTCTATTTGATAAGGCACTATATATATAATTCATTATTTTTAGATCAACATCGTTCCACGTGGTTTCATTTTCCGATTCGGCGCGCTGACATAGTATAACCCCTTCAAATTTTTTCATTTTTAAAAATATTGTAATTCTTTTCCTCCATGTGCTCCATATTCGTTCCCATCAAAAACTGGTAGTGTTACTTTGAATTCGTCTGCCATATTGACTCGCTCGTTTTCTTTAGTTACTTTCTTTTGGCTCATTTCGGTTAATTCTAATTTATCTTTTAAATCACCTTTCAAATCACTGCCACGTGTATCCACCTCTGCTACCATGTTAAAATTGTAGATTAGCAAAGTAAATTAAGTTTCTTTTATTTCCATTTTATTCATAGTCGAAATTTTCATATAACTAAAGAGCTAGGATGCGTGCCCATCACGAGAGAGTTTTATACAACGACTGACTCAATACATTGTTGTATTTGCTAAATTTATTCATAAATCAACAAAATCCACTCGATGGTTTTTACTGGGGAGCAGTAAAAGAAAAAGTTTATTCTAAGCCGAGAGAAAATTTAAACGCCAAAAAATTGCAGAAGCCGTTGAAAGCATCAACTCCAGAAGATATGCCCGTCTTATTACCAGATCATTTGTAAGAAGATATAGAGCTTGCAAACAGGCAAACAGTTTGAAAATTTGTTGTAATATACAAGACCGGTAGATGGCGTTTAGTCACGGAACAAACAACAGTTGTGTAAAGCGATGCTGAGAGTGTACACCAAGAGAACGTAGTGTTCTGTGTGCTCTGTGATGGGAAAAAAACTAAATGAAATGATAAGGGTGGCATATCTCTATCTGTTTCACTCACACTAGTCGAAATGGGGTATTAATCCATCTCAATCACAACGTCACTGTCTGTCTCGCTCACAATCGGGATTCTTTATCAAAATATTTTTTTTTGTCCTCAATTAAGCGTTAGTCTAACAAGTGTCATACCATTTTGGAATCCAGGCTAAATACGCCATCTTTTAAAGTTACTTTGCAAAATGGCATAGTACATTTTTTGTCAGTACAGTCAGTTCAAGTTGGGTGATTAATGATTTACATACATAAATGGACAAAAAAAGCAATATTTTAGTTAAAACCGATATAGTTATGTTTCAATTTTGGACCGTAATTTACAGAAGAATTATTCCGGGTTACGTGACAAAAAAAAATCGAATAAAAGTTAACATTTGCGATCACAGTACTTGAAAGATCGTCACAGGGTGTCAGATTTCTCGATTTTTTTTGAGTGCCAATAATTTTAAAACTACATGACTTAGATTTTTTTTATAATTTAATGATAACCGACACCACTTGACCTATCACCCGTTTCCGGCTTGACGTTGATTTTTGGGACACCCTGTATATGCATGATGTGTATATGTAAGTATGTATATATGTATTTATTTCTTACCCAAAATCGTACAAAATAATTGTTTGAATAAAATATACAAGGTGTCCCCTTATTCGTCAACGATAATTTGGGAAATGATTCCATATTGTAAAATTGTAAAAAAAATCTTTATACATTAAGGGGTTATATACGTTTCTCCGCTCAAAAATGGAGAGTTTTTCAAGATTTTTTTTCGCTACGATATTAAATTAATATAAAAAAAGTAAAATATACATTGTGTAAAGTATTCCTTGACGAAAACCTTTATTGACAATTGAAGAAAAACAATTATAAAGTATACTTCGCTCATCTCCGGAAACCTCTTTTCAAAAACGTGCTGGGCGGTACCGGGAATATCTCTGGTAGGACTCATTTGAAACAAAACAAAAACTAATGGTAGAAACTTCGTATAGGACTGTATTTTTAGAAAAAATATCAGCCTTTGACATCTTGGTTGAGTCTTTTGATATTCAATTTTTAACCCCGTTCCATTTTCATTGCCCATGCTAATTTTTGACTTTGTGGTCACTTTTCTCTAGAAAATGTTTAATTAACATAGCGTTTTACTATTTTTTTCTTATGAAAGTAACAAAAATAAAAAACAAATCATCAGCAAGTTAGCACAAAATCCTATAGATTTTATGATACTTGGGAAAACAAGATTTTGTGTGGGCTTAGGTCATTTTTATTTGATTCGTATGTGTGTACTAAGTCAGTCATAATAGGTGCTCAAGGTGTCCTCCTTGGTTTTGTATATATGCTAGGGCCCATTTTTGGATTTCACTGTAAATGTTTATTGATGCTAACTGCTGCCTCACTTTTGATGACGCTTCTAGAATACGCTCTTCCAATTCAATTAAAGTTGCTATTTCGGTTGAATAAACAAGTTCTTTCATTCTTCCCCGTACAAAAAAATCCAATACTGTAAGGCCAGGAGATCTGCAGATCAGTGAACTGGTCCATTTCTTCCTATCCAACGGTTACCGTACTCTTCATCTAGCCAATTCTTAACTTCACGACCATAGTTTGCTATAGCACCGTCTTGTTGAAAATATGATGAAGCTAGTTGAATTAGTGGAACGTTGTCCAATAGTTCTGTTAAATCAATTCGCAAAAAACTCCAGATAGTTTGTAGAATTCAGCCTAGGCGGTACTTTGAAGGGGCCGATGAATTTGTTTCCAATTACACCTGCCAACATATTGACGCTAAATTTGTGTTGAAATGATGTATGCGGATTGTCCGCAGCCTACGTATGAAGATTATGAAAATTTGTGATCCCATCTCTTGTAAATTGAGATTCGTCCGTCCAAAGAATTCTTCTAATGAACTCGTTTTCATCCAAGCTCCGCCCCAGCAACTAGTTAGAAAACCCAACTCTCTTTTCCAAATCATTAGGAAGGACAAAGCAATATTCCTTTTCTTTCTGTTGCCCGGATATTTTTCCCCCATTGAATTACACTAATAAAATTTATTACAATATAGGACGAAAGGAAAAAGTGTAGATACACTCCACTGACCAATAGCGTGTCACTCCTTACAAATATTTATTTAAAAATGAAAATGATACTGTGTGGAAAGATTAAATCTAATTTTCATCGATAAATATTTCATTGTTGACGTCGTGTCCGATAGCATTCCTCAGATCTCCTATGTTGTAATTATGAATGGAATTTGGCTGACTTCAGTGCGGATATAGACTTGTCCATTGAAGATTTGCACGGAGGATATAAGTGATTTTATTTGTAGTTTCCAGTTTCCATCACAGCTAGTCTTCTCCCGCTTAAACTTGTCAATAACAAGTTCCAGTAGCTTAATATCTTGAGACGCTTTTTGTATTTGTAATTCAAGAAGCGCTTTATTTTCACTAAACTGTGCAGTAAGACGACCTTCTAGGGCAGAGAAAGTCTCCACCCATTTCTCCAATTTTTCTTCAATACAGTTAATCAGCAATCCCTGCTGAATTTTGTGCCCCAGCGTCTCTCGGGAACTTACATAACGCGCATTGGCAGGGAGTAGAATATACGATAGTATATAATATATACGTAGAATATACGAGTATATATAGGGTTTTCCAATAAGGACTTGACAACTTTTTTTTTAAATAAAATGCAAACCATTTGAGATATTTCAAAAACTTTATTATCGGCTTGAAGTACAATCAAAACACTTATGAATGGAACTCTACTTCGTTCATATGACCATCGCGAGCACGTTTGCAGCGGTTGATTCGTTGGACCCAATTTTCAACGACTCGGCCACACATTTCTTGAGAACTCCGTGGAATTGCCTGATTTGGATCGTTTGCTGCGGACGCCTGAACGGCAGCGCTATCTTCGACACTTCGACCAACCTGTTATTTCACTGACACGGCAACATCACACAACGAATATGTAGACCCAAATTTTTGCATTAAATTTGTTATTGCCTGTCTACTAGGGCGAGAATTACGACCGAAAATTGGAGTTAATGCTCTTAAAGTTGCATTCACCGACTCCGAATTTCGGTGGAAAATTTTTATAATTTGCAGATGTTGCTCGTTCGTGTACTTTACTATGATGATAATGTTGAGTTTACTGAAAAAATTGACAGTGACAGTTTGGTAAGTGACAGGATTGGTAAGATCCATACAATGCAGTCACCGACAAACCTTCAGGCCGGTCAGATATCTCCTGTGTGATTTGACATTTTTCTTCAGTGGTATACGATTTACCTCGTAACTTTGTAGTGGATTTCTTTCGCTAAAAATTTATTTTTTCTTTTTGTGATTTTGTTAGTGAGAACCCTTGATATCTCTCCTTTAGACGAAGATACTAAATTAACATCTTTCAGCGTGTTTCTGTTAAAAAAAGCAATTGAGAGTATAAGCACTGGATATGAGTCCATAACTCAACTGCGCGATGGCAATTTGTTAATCTTAGCAAAATCAAAAAAAAATACCCGATCTGTTCCTATAAAAAAAATTTCTTTCCAATTCCCCACCCCGCGACCACAGAACAGTTACCAGCAATCAATAATACCCCATCTATTCTTACTCAAGCCTTTTTAATGGAAAGCACCCAAAACAAAAAACACTCACCATCAATCACACAAAGCAATAAAAACGTTACTCTCAATTCACTCGCTAGCATCAAACCATCAAACGTCTCGAAAAAACTCCGAATCATCTTCAAACCACTCAAACACTACACTCACTAAAATACACCCAAATTTTTTACAGCTCCCTTTCACTTCATATTCTTCTACAATAACTCAAAGAAAAAATGCTAATCTTTCTGCCCCAATAGGCACTAGACTGCCTCAAACAAAGGCATATTCCACATCTACTCATACTCAACCACCTAACACAATTAAGCATACGTCCGCTATAGAAATAGACGATGATAACACATAAAAGCAACAATGATTCTCCCCGAACTGACTCTGTAGTCACGAATTTGAATCGCTCAACAGTAAACCTGGGCGCTTCAACATCTGGACTGCAGAGTCAAATCTCTAACACCCCCAATTTTGCTAAAGCAGATTTTTCAGAATATAACACTGATTATATTGTACAGAAGCCCGGGCTAAAAACAAAATCATTGTTTAAGATCCTCAAATGGAATCTTAATGGTTATTTCAATAACTGTCATGAACTCCAACTTATCATTGATGAACTAAATCCTCCTACTATTTCCCTTCAAGAAACACACACTATCATTAATTTTCAACCACAACCACCCAAGCATTATTCACCTTAGTTTCATAACTTGCCCTCGATTACCTCTTCGACCCAAGGTGTAGGCATTCTTATACACAAGTCCATACCTCATGAATGCAAAAGCATAAATTCCAGTTTTCCAGCTATAGCCGTGGAAATAGAGCTTAAATTCAAAATAACAATAATCTCAGTCTATATTCATCCAGATCAAATATTTACTGCTTTAGACTTGGAAGACATTATTAATGGCTTCCAGACTCCAGTCATCGTCACTGGGGATTTCAATTCATGGAATCCATTATGGGGTTCACCTTCTCACAATAGCCGCGGTAGGATAGTAGAAGACTTCCTATATAGCTCAAACCTTGTCCTCTTAAATGACGGCAACCTACGCACTTCTCACCTCAACTCTGTGCCAACTCCTCCTGGTCAAGGCTATCTGATTTGCATGGCAGTGATCACTTGCCAATAGTGACTACATTGATATTCGAAACTCCGCAACTAAATATAAAATGCCGACCAAAATGTCAAACAGATAGGGATATCTGGGCTTTATTTCAGTCTGAAGTTTCAAACTTTCTATCTGACAAGAACCCATCGCCAAACATAAACAAAGAAGCTGCCACTCTTCAAAAATCCATTCGCTTTGCAGCAAATATAGCTGTCCCTCAAACGCATTACAAACCAAATACATCAAAAAAGGTCCCTTGGTGGAATAAGAAGATTGCAGAGTTCAGAGAAATCAAACAAATTGCCTGGAAAAAGTTAAAAAAATATCCACCAGATCCCAATCTCATAGCCTTTCGCAAAGCCAATGCAATTTTTAGGAAAGCTGCAAAAACTGCTAAAACTTCACGCTTCCAAAAATTTACAGAAAACATAAACCCCAATTCCAGCTCTAAAAAGCTCTGGGCGGATGTAAAGTCATTAACAGGCAACTATAACAGCCTTATGGTGAAAACTATAAAGACTTCATCTCAAAACCTAACATGCCCACATGAAATCGCAGAGCTGTTTGCTCAAACTTGGTCGCTGTATTCTGAGGACAAAAACTTTACCCCCGAATTCATTACCCAGAAACAAGAATCCATTAATAACACGACCCTGACTAATGAAACTGATTTAACAGCCAAATCCATCGAGCTTCCTATCGATTCAATAGAACTAGAAAGCTGTCTTCGCTCCGCAAAAGTTTCTATGTTTGTACAATGAAATCTTTAACATCGGGACCTTCCCTTAAGTATGGAAAATAGCCAGTGTCATACCTATTACAAAACAAAACAAAAGCACTTCCGAAATAAGTGCTTATCGTCCCATATCATTGCTACCATGCGCTGGCAAAATACTTGAGAAAATCATTGTAAAAAGACTATTTTGGTTCCTTGATAAAAAAAATCTTCTTAGTCCAAACCAAGTGGCATTTAAACATAAGCATTCTACAATCGATGCTTTACTGCATGTTGACTACTTCGTTGCATCTGCACTATCTTCGAAAAATCATGTTTCAATACTATCCATAGATTTCGAAAAAGCCTTTGATAGAATTGGAATTCATATTGTCCTTAAAAAACTAGCTGAATGGAAAATCTGGTCAAAAATTTATAATTTTATTAAATCCTTCCTAAATAACAGACAATTCCGAATAAAATTAAGTCATGTGTATTCCTCAGTAAAAAATCTTGAAAACGGAATTCCTCAAGGATCTCCTCTTTCAGTTGTGCTTTTCATTATAGCTTTTAATGATCTTAGCGAAATTATAAAACAAGATAATAACTTGGAGCATTTTTTGTATGCAGATGACTTAACGTTGTTTACAAAATGCAATGATCTCACAGCTACTGCCTCTACATTTTCAAACATTCTGGCAGATATTTCAGCCGGGTGTTCTTACTCCGGCTCAAATATTTCAAAAAAGTAAAATTTTACACATCTGTAGAAAAACTAGTTGTCCAAAAAATATTTCTTTATGACCGAATTACAAGGGTCATTGTTTGTACTTAAAAAAAAGCTTAGCTATCAGACTTAACATTATTAAGTACTTATCATCTAAGAATATTTTAGTTCACATTAATTCCCTTATAAGTATCATCAGATCAACCATTCTTGCCAAAATCGATTATGGAATGAGTATTTATGGAAAGTGCTCAAAATCTTCAATAAATATAATAAAACCCCAGTACCATACAGCAATACGATTAAGCCTAAAAGCTTTTAGAACTACACCTATTAAAAACATGTTAGCTGAAGCGGGTCTTCCTTCCATAGAGCAAAGCGTTCAACACCTCACATCTCTCCTCATTCAAAAGTTTAGTACAATCGAAAATTGTATTGCCTCAATCGATGTTAAGCAATGCTTAAGCCGCAATAAAGTTCCGAAAACCCCATCTACGCTTTATAATGCTATACAATTTTCAAAACAAATGGATATCCCAATTTTGAATAACGTTATACGACCTGCCGCCAAACCACCTTGGAATCTACCAAAAGGTTGTGTAAATACCCAACTCAAGTGTTTACAAAAAACAACAACTTCGAACGAGCAGTACAGGCAGAGTTTCCTTGAAATAATGCAGACCGAAAAACAAAATAAGTTTAATTTCGTATTCAGCGATGGATCTAAAAATGACCTTGGCATAGCTTTTGCCGTCTCCACCCCAGACGGTACCATAATATCAAAAGGACTTCTGAGATATACTGCTTCAATTTGCTCAGCCGAAGCTATGGCTCTTTTAAAGGCAATCGAAATCTCAGGTTCGAAAAAGACTATCTGTTCAGACAGCCTTTCCATACTAGAAGCAGTGTTAAATATTGACAACAGAATGCTTTTTACTGAGATTATCCGCAATAAACTTATTGGAAGTCAGAAAAAAATAAAACTCATGTGGATTCCAGGTCACGTTGGAATAAAAGGCAACGAAACAACAGGTAAGGTCGCAAAATCCGCAACAAGTGAACTATTAGTTACGTTTTATATTCCAAATAACAAGGACACAAAAAAGAAATAAATCATTTTTGGAATGTTGAACTATATGACGGCTGAGCGGAATATACACATCATTTCTCTGATATTAATCCAAAAAATGGAAAAAAATCAAAATATATCTGCGGCTTCGAATGGGCCACACTTACACCACACACGACCATCTAATATCAAAATCGGATCCTCCAAACTGAGATCTCTGTAACGAAAATGAAATAATCACCACCACACCTTGTCTATGATTGTACCAAAATCAAAGATATCGCAAAAATACTCTTTCCCAACTTATCCTTACTGAATCTACTTACAAACTCATAAGAAGAAAATATCAACCAAACCTACAAACTAATCTGTGAAATAAAAATGGAAAACCAGCTTTCAGATAGCTATTTATTAAATTGTAACTATTATTGTACGTAAATGTCATAATATTGTGATAACCACTTAAATGTGAGCAGCGACATCTAGCAGAAAATGTCGAAGACTAGAAGATTTCGATATTGGAATAACAAAGTCTCGACTGGAGAGTGGAATCGAATTTTCTAGCAAATTGGAAATTGTATGGGACGCTGGATGGCGAGGATTGTTCTCGAAGTATGTCATTCGAGTATAAATACCAGCATCCCAAAGGTATGCAAATCAGTTTTAAAGTGTAATTTGAAGTGTTAATTAGGAGAAGTGATTAAGTGGTTTAAGTAAAAGATAAGAAAAGTATAAGTGGTTGAGAAATTGAATTGTACTGAGAGAAAGAATTAAATAGTGAATTGTAACTGTACTGAATAAAGGGATTTGTATTGAAAATAATAAGTTCTATTATTTGTACCCACACAAACATTCTACAATATTATGTATTTTATTACCGAGCTTGTAGTCCTGGTAGCTAAAGCTCAATAAATTATATTAGCATTGTAATTTATTTGCGTGCTAATAAAGATATAAATAAATAAATAATCCAAACAATGCGATAACGTGGATTAATGACGTTGTGTACCGGATCCAGCGTGCGGATCGAGTTAATTTGGATAGAATGTGTCATTTAAACGGAACGACGAATGATATCCATTTGAATGTAAGAAGCGTCATCTATATTTCCATAGCAGAAGATTTTCTTATTTGAGTAGCAGAACCCTCAACCACTGGTGAATCGTGTGTGGAATCGAGTTTTCTAGCAAAATAGGGATTGTATGAGACTTTGGATAGCGCGTATTGTTCTCAAAATATGTCAGGGAGTATTAATATCTGCATCACAAAAGTGTCCAAGTCAGTTCGTTAGTTGAATTTGAAGTGTGAATTAGGAGAAGTGATTAAGTGGTTTCAGTAAAAGATAATGAAAGGTAAAAGCGCTCGATAAATTGGATTGTATTGAGATAAGCGATAAAAAGCGATTTATTGAGCGGAATAAGTTATATCATTTGTATCCACACAAACATTTTTTAATATTTTTATTTAGACATTTGAGTGTACAATTTTCTATGTTTTCATTTTGTGTTTGATTTGTATTTCATTTTACTTAATAAATATTCTATACGCAACGGTACACGTACGATGTTTTCAAGTATTTATTAAATAAGGAAAACCTCCAACATTATCATGCATCACCATTTCAGGAGTTAGTTCTAGCAGATCTGTCTCGACGATCGGAATTTTTCAATTGGTTGCTGGAACGGCATTTTGATTGGAATACATTTGTTCAAAATATTCTATGGACATACGAGTATGAGTCGCAATAGAATAGAGATTGCATTACCAACTTCCGTAACCTACACACATGGGTTAATGAAAATCCGCATGCAACAAGAACAAGATCATTTCCACATCGATTCAACTTAAACGTGTGGTGAGGTGTAATTGGTAATAAGTTAGGTCTTTCATTCTTAAACAAACACTAAACTGTGAAATTTATTTGCAAATTTTGTAAAATGAGTTACTAGGACTGTTATACTGGGTGAGTTCTTTAACTTGAGACATCCAAATTACTCGAAAAATATGCGATATCGCGAAAAATGTTTCAGACAAGAGTCACAAGGTTTTGACGGGGACATAAGATGGTGACCACGAGTTTGACATTGAGCCCCATTTTCAAGGTCAAACGAAGGTCACTTTTGATTTTTTAATGGGAACCCCTTCTTTTTTGACAGATTCGTAATCTGCGTGAAGAATTACAATTCCTTACCCTCTACTGTCTTTAAATAGAGTATATTTCTTCTATATCTTTGCCCTGTTTCACCGTTTTATACTATTGCATCTCCGCCTTCAGAGCGTTCGACAGTATGTGTCTTTTTTTCGAAGTTTGGGCTCAATTTATTTGGTTTGTCCATAATCTTCAAATAGACCTTATCCACTTGAGAAATATCGCTAACGGCTGCTCTCCTTTTCTTATCCACGTATTCCTTACCTTTGTCTTTCTGTTCTTTATATCTATCTAGTACATCCAAATCAGTAATTTTCATGTCTATTTGTTCTAGTGAAGGTATTTTTCTCTATTCTGCTTCTTGAAGAAAAGCTCGGATGGCCTTTTACCAGTTGTGGAGTGAGGTGTGCTATTATACATCACGAGATATTCAAATAAAGTATCTTCATGTCTGTATCGCGAGGACACTAGCAATAATTTATATTTTTTAATTATTCCCGATCGCTCAACCACATATAGGAATCGACTTTGAAGAAAAAAAATTTGTAAGAAAAAAAAAGACTGTAAGATTTTCTATGTCAGAAAAAATAGTTTTTATTTGTCCCGACAACTGTCTCAGTGTAATGTGTGCTTGACTGTGAATTGTGATTTCCCTGTTTGCTATTACGTAACCTCGTCTGGGGTTGCCCTTGATAACACTCCCAGATCGTTGAACCGTCTTTTGCGGATCTACAGCTGTTACACCGGAACTATTAGCTCCCGATGGTCGCATGCATCGTGTGTAGATTTCCTAAAATGTGTTTGCTGTCGGCATGCATACTCGTACAATACATACAAGTTCTGCTCTGGTGTGGTGTGCGTAACTTAGTGGGCAGTTTGAGATGACAATGGAAAACATGAAATTTTTTATGTATGAATTTCTACATCTGGTCACTCCTTCTCTGTCTGCTATATGTCGGCTCTCTAGTCTGCAGTCGTTGACTTCGGACAATGTTGTTGTTGTTGTTTGATTTTGTCGAAGACAAAAAGCCGTCGGTAAAACGCACTAGGGCTTTTTGCGTTTTTCGTGATGGACATGCGATTCATTTTGTAATTGTTGCACTGCAACATCTTGCCGGGCCATGGGTGGACATAAATAATGCTGTCTTGATGATCGATGGTCAGCGGTTACTGCAATCTTTTTATATGTTTTGCATCTTCTTTTTTTGTGGATGATTTTTTTTCCTGTTCTCGCTCCCAACTATGTTACGAGATTACTTCCTGTGTATATCTGAAACTTATTCTTGGAAGCAAGCAAAGCTTTGTGATTGGCCGCTTTAAAGTTGCAGTTGCTGTCTTAATTGTTACGACGCGGATTTTTCCGTCAGCTCCAGGATGTGCTTCTTCAATTCTTCCAAGTCACCAAAGTGTTGGTGGTATTTGGTCATCAGTGAGGATTACCATATCCCCTATTTTGAATTGACGTTTTAAATTAAGCCATTTGTGTCGCTGTTGGAGACGAGCGAGGTATTCCGTTTTCCATTTCCTCCAGAAATCTAGTTGGATTTTCTGCATTAGCTGCCATCTTTCCAGTTGATTGATCTTGATGTCAGAATGGTTTCTTTCGGGTATTGTGTTAAGCGCCGTATCGATGAGGAAATGCCCTGGTGTTAAAACTGATAAATCGTCGATATCTTCCGTGACTGGGTAGAGCGTGAATTCAAGCACGCTTCCACTTGCGCTAGTATCGTGGCATACTCTTCAAACGTGAGTGTGTGGTGTCCGATTATTCGTCTGAGGTGATACTTCATCGACTTCACTCCTGCTTTCCACAAGCCTCCGAAGTGAGGAGCCGCAGGAGGGTTGAAGTGCCATGGGACCATTTGCCTGCAACTGATTCGCGATGTCTTTAGTCCAGTGCTTTGAAAGCTGTGATCGCTCTTGCTCTATACTGGGTGCCGCTCCCTTAAAATGGGTTCCACAATCACTATAAAGGTTCGTGCAAATCCCCCGACGAGCAGTGAAGCGTTTGAATGCTGCAAGAAATGCAGATGTGCTATAATCGTTGACCAGTTCCAGATGGACTGCCTTTGTGCAAAAGCAGACGAAAATTGCAATGTTAGCCTTAGTTATTCTGTTACAACGACCTCTCCTTTAGATGTACAGGGCCTGTGTAATCCACTCCCGAAGTCTGAAATGGACGAGCCTCGTTGACTCTCAATGGGGGTAGATTTCCCATTCTTTCTTGCATTTGAGTCGTTTTATGCCTATAGCATTTAAGGCACTTGTGAATGCATTTTTTAACGTTGGACTTCAGATTCAAAATCCAATATTGTGTTCGGAGAGTAGCCATCATGAGTTGCCGACGTCCGTGTAATGTCTTCACGTGCGCTTCGTGAATTATCAAGGTTTTTAACGTGCTATTCAATGGTAAAATAATAGGGTGACGTTGTTCATATGGCAGATCGTCATTTTCCAGTCGACCCCGAACTCGCAGTGTACCCTTTTCGTCTATTATGGGCGACAGTCTTGCCAATTTGCTTGAATTAGCAACCGTTTCCCCCTTAGATACAAGACGAATACTATAAGCGAACGATTCTTGTTGGGCGAGGGCAATTAAACGAGTTCTTGCTGCTAAAATTGCATCTACTGATAGCGGTCCAATGATTCGTAAATTTTTTTTCAATGCTTTATTAATAAACCACAGCCAGTAAGCCGTTGCTCGCACTAACCGCTGTAATGTGGAAAAATAATTAAACAATTGATTGCCTTCCACCATGCTAACGTGAATGTAGACGTGAAAAATACTTTTTAGCGGATTACCTCTTACGATGAAATCAGTTTCGATCTTCGATATCTCTTGTTATTTTGTTTCTAAGTCTGTATTAAATATATCAACTGATGGATGGCAAGCTGGATCAAACGTTTGTTAGAAGTCTGGACCATGCCACCACTGGCTATTTTTGACGAGATCCACTGGGGACAATCCTCTCGAGGCGGTGTCTGCTGGTCTTTTGATGCCACGTAGTTCCAACAGTTATGTAACGTTAGTTCCTGGATTTCAACTACTATGTTGGCTACAAATGTAGTACGAATGTGATGTGGTGCCCTAATCCAGGCCAGCGTTATTTGCGAGTAGCACCAAACAAATACTTTTGCGTTTTGCAAGTCCATTGTTCTGACTGTATATATCAACAGTTTAGCTAGAAGTAATGCTCCACACAGCTCTAATCGTGCCAATGATTTTTTCTTTAGCGGTGCTACACGCATTTTGGAAAGAAGAAGATTTATGGATTGTATGTCTCCATTGACAGAACGAATATAGACGGCCGCGGAATACGCCTTTTCGGATGCATCGCAGAATCCGTGAATTTAAGTACGCGTTGCCTTTCTAAACTCTATCCAACGAGGTATTTCCAGAGTGTTGATCCCGGTTATCTCATCCTTTAAACAACGCCAATTAGAAATTATTTCTGGTGATATATCGCTATCCCATGTCTGGCCTTCTTTCCAAATTTCTTGTAGCTGAAATTTTTGTGGATTTAGCTTGAGGGCAGCTAGATGATCTTTGTTCCAATACATCTAAGGTTCTGGACCTCATTAATAAAAATCTTCTAGTACAGTATACGCTGGATAATCTGCATATGTAGAAATGTGTGATTCCCAAATGGCCTGGGTAGAAAAAGGTAGTTTCTGCACGGTGTGGTATATTAAAACGACTTCCCAGGACTTAACCGCTACTCCAAGATTTTCTAAAGATTTTTTGCTACGTTAGTAGTATCTAAGAGTAACTTTATATCATGTGACGACTCTTTAGAAAGATTGGCTAAAAAGCAATTTTAATTGATTATCCTTGTAATCGCTCAGCTTTACCACTTAAATTGGCCTTTAAATAGTGTAATTTTTGAACATGGGATAGAGACGAATTTTTATTCACCAAGCTTTCAAATAAACTTCTAAATTCTGGCCACATTTGGAATGATCCAGCAAAGTTACTCTTTCAACTCTTTCAATTCATGGAAGGTTAACTCTTCCATGTATTTAATTTTAGCTTCTTCACTAGGTGCAGCAAAAATTTTCTGATGCAATCCTCTTGCTTCTTCAAATGATTTCTCTAAATTGTTTAATCATGTGATTCGATTTCTTTGATGGTTCTAGCACTAAATATGCCTTGTATTCGGCACCTAACTCAAGTGAAATACTTTGAATAACTTCAATTAAACTCGACACCTTCCTTTTGCTCATAGTGAACATATTATAAGTCGCCAGACACGATATTTATTAGATCAAAATGACCGGTTAATTATATACTATATATTATAAGTGCCACACACCTGTTAATGCGCGTTGAACTCCCTATCTCCGTTTCCCGAGTAGACTTTGAATTTGAGCAGAGAGCTCTTCAAGCAGCAACTCCCCAGTAACCCCAACAGCAATTCCAGCAGCAAATGCAGCAGCCCTTCGCCCACACTTGACAAACAATCGTTTTAGTTTAAAAATTTCATTTTTGATAAATCCCACTAGAAGGACCATATGTATCGCGAGAATACTAGCAATAATTTATATTTTTTAATTATTCCCGATCGCTCAGACAACATATGAAAACAGCAAATTTTTAAGAAAAAAAAAGACTGTTTCTATGTAAGAAAAAATAATTTTTATTTGTCCCGACAACTGTCTCAGTGTACTTGACTGTGATTGTGATTTCCCTGTTTGCTATTACGTAACTTCGTCTGTGGTTGCCCTTGATAACACTCCCAGGTCCTTGAACCATCTTTTGCGGATCTACAGCTGTTACACCGGAACTATTAGCTCCCGATGGTCTAGCATGTATCGTGTGTAGATTTCCTAAAATGTGTTTGCTGTCGGCATGCATACTCGTACAATACATACAAGTTCTGCTCTGGTGGTGTGCGTAACATAGTGGGCAGCTTGAGATGACAATGTATGAATATGTCATGTATGAATTTCTGCATCTGGTCACTCCTTCTCTGTCTGCCATATGTCGGCTCTCTAGTCTACTTCGGACAATGTTGTTGTTGTTGTTAGATTTTGTCGAAGACCCAGTGCGTTTTACCGACGGCTTTTTGCATTTTCCGAATTTTCAAATTATGAAAGTTTTTCTTTCTTTCTTGATGGACATTTTTTTTTTTTTTTTTTTATAATTTACGCTCGCCTAAGGGGTTAGAGACCCTTTTACTGTTGCCAGGGCGCGGGCGGAAAGATAGAAGGAGGAGAAAGGAAAAATTGTTTTGTAGTGGTTTGAAACTCAGGTGTGTTTGGTTTCGATATTCGCTCTCCAGGGGCCGGAAGTCCGAATAGGACGGAGAGTTTTTTCTTCACTCAGAGTGATTCGAGGTATAATTCACAGTATTTTTTCTGTGCTTAAAACTCTACAACAGCCAAATCTACGTGTCAGTGTTATGCCTTCACACGCAGAATTTTTCTGTCTGAGTTCCAATTACACAAATGAAAAACTGACTTGCCATGGGCAGGATTCGAACCTGGACCCTCCGAGTGAGAAGCGATTGCTAGTACCACTACGCCAGGGCCACCCCTGAGATTCATTTTGTAATTGTTGCACTGCAACAATGACTTTCCTTTCAACGTTGCAAATCTGCAGGCGCTCAAGAATATCCCGATTTTGTCTTCAACTTCCTCATTTTGGTGAGGCCAGTATGGAATCGTGTTAAACAATTTTATATTACACTCTCTACAATAAAATTTAAATTCGTCGCTAAAGAATTGTTCTTGAGATTTTTATTTCTTTGTACCGGCTGTAGTAATCGACGACAACAAATAAGTAATCCTCACTAGGCAGGGGTCCCAGAAGATCCATAGCAATGTCAACCCAAGATGTTGTAGGGAGCTCTCTTCTTTTTAGAGGTACTAGAGGGTTTGGCAGACCTACCAAGGTACATCCCTTGCAGGTTTTGACGAGTTTCTTGACGTTTTTGTCTATACGTGGCCACCAAACTTTTGCTCTAAGGCGTCCTTTCATTGCCAACACACCCGGGTGACCCTCATGGGCTGCATCTAGAATACTTTTCCTTAGGCTTTGTGGGATGACTATTTTATTCCCTCTTAGCAGTATGTTTTCGTAGAAACATAATTCATTTTGGAAGATTTTATAGCCTTTTACTGACTGGTCCCAATCTTCGTGAAAAATGCACTTTTTTACTTTGCTTATGTCATGGTCGTTTTCTGAATGCACCCTGATGTCGTTCAACGACATGGCAAGTGGTTGGGAGTGTTCAACAACTTGATGTACATGTGTATTTTCTCCAATCGGTGTTGGATCGGAGTAAATGCACAGGCGTGATAATGAATCTGCTATGTTGATCTTTCTAAGTACGTACGTAGATGGTATTGAATTTATACGAGTGCAATATTAAAACCCTCCTTTCAATACGAGCACAAGGTTTCGAATTCGGACTGAAAATGATTTCAAAAGGCTTGTGATCGGCAATTAAGTCAAACTCTTTTCCGTATAGGTATTCATGTTCAACTGCCCAAACTAGCGCAAGAGCTTCTTTTTCGGTCTGGCTATATCTGGGCTCGCATTCTGTCAATGTCCTATTACCATATGCGATGATTTTAGGGCCTTTATGGTCTAATTGAATTAACACAGTGCCTAATCCAACAGGGCCAGCATCTGCGACTACCTGTGTTCTGTCGTGGACGTCGTAGTATCCTAGTGATTGAATTTTTGTTAGGACTGTTTTTAAATTCGCAAAAGCTGAATCTTGTTCCTTCAACATAACCTGTTTAAGTTGGTATGTTTTGCTAGTTTTTACCTTAAAATTTGTTTTAATGGCTCTGTTACCGTTGCTAAGTTAGGAATCCATTTCCATCCATCCATTTCCCAATAAAATTCACCAACCCTAAGAAGCTTTGAAGTTCTTCAGGCGTTTGAGGAACTCTAAATTTTGTAATGCTCTCAGCGTATTTCTATAGAGGTTTAATGCCGTCGGGTTTTAGCTCATGTCCCAAAAATTGAATGGTTTTCACCTTAAATATGCACTTTTTTGATTCAAAAGGACATCTTTTCGTTTTAAGGTGTTAAGGACTTTCTCTAATCTGCTATCATGTTCTTCATTATTGCTCTGAAAAATCAAAATGTCGTCTATAAAGTTAATTACACACGCATACTCCAGCAACAATCTCTCAAGAATTTTTTGAAAAATTTCGGGGGCACAATTTATTTCGAACATTAATATTTTGTAGCGGAAAAACCCTTCCATTGTGATGAATGCTGTTATGTGTCTGGAGTGAGGATGTAGTTCTTTTGGTGGAAAGCGTTTTTGATATCCAGTTTGCTTAAAACATAAGCTTTTCGAAATTTAGACAACATTTGGGACATTGTGGGCAAAGGGTGGTTTTCTCGCATAATCGCGGCGTTAGCCCGTTGCATATCCACGCAGAGACGCATCTCGCCATTCTGTTTTAAGATTGGGACAATGGGAGATACCCATTTCGATGTAATCAGATGCAATTAACTCTTGTAAATTTTTCTCTATTAAGGCTTCTAAAGGAATTGGTATCCTCCTACATGGCTGTGACACAGGTTTTCTTGACTAGTCGATTGAGATATTTACTGGCACGTTCTTAAACTTTGAAAAAGCACTACTAAGGATTTGATTTATACGGATTAATATTTTTAAAACTTTAAGGACCACTACTGTGTTTTTTCCTAATAAGTCCCTTGTTCCTCCAGTTATAACATAAAATGTCGCCTGTTCTTTCGCACCATTACCAGGATATTTGCTTCAAATGATCCTTTAACATCCAACGGAGTGTGGCTGCCATATGCCTGAAAATTTTGTTTGGTTTCTTGATTTGGTTTAAAATGCAAAAAATCTAGGTTTTTGATTTTTTTGCATTTTAAATATTCCCAGGTCTTGTCTGTTGTTAAGTTCATCGCGAGTCTACAAGCATTTTCGTTCCTCCTATATAACAATCTATTGTCGCATCGTCATCGATATGGAAAACGTAATTTGACTCAGGTTTTTCGTCTTCCATGTAATCGACCGTTTCCGTTCTCTTTTCAATCCTTTTGATTACCGTCGCGTGTGTCAAAATACTGGTATTTCCGTTTTTGTGTAGACCGTGATTTGCAGTACTATCGAAAATGTCCCATACGACCACAATTGTGACACTTTTTGTCCCTGCCCGGGCATTTAGCATCCTGGGATGAATGTCGCTAATTTTCAAACCTCCCGCATGATTTTTCGTCGTACTTTTCTCTTTTCGCGAAACTACTATTTTTTTACAAGCTATTTCGTTTATTCCCTCGGTCTTTATTTTGTGCCCATAACCTTCCAGCTGATGACTGACAGCCTCTTGCGTGTTCGCTTCCGCTAATATTTTGTCGAGTGTGATACTTTCACCGGTTGTCAAAATCTTCTTCCTAAGCTCATCGGAGGTACATTTCTCTGTTATCTGGTCGATTGAATGATCGTCTATATTTGTAAATCCATATTTTGCGGCTTGGTTTCTTAAACTCAATAAGTATTTTTCAAATTTATCCCCTTCCTCTTGCTTTAGGAGCTTAAATACGTGCCGTTCGTATACCTTGCTTTGTTTGTGAGAAAAGTATTCGTCAAGTTTTGTAATCGCAATTAAAAAAGTATCGTTCTCTTCAGAAATATCAGCGCGTGGAAGATTATAGAAAATCTCCTGGAGCTCTAAGCCACCGAAATGTAGTAACGTAGGTCTTTTTTTTAACAGGAGACTCAATAAATGCTGCCTCCAAATAAATTTTAAACCCACGATTCCATTTTTCCCATCTCAACCCAGTTGATGTATTGTCTCCCTCCACAGAAAACCTTTCCAATGTTGGTAGCAATCTGCCATTCTTTATTTCGAATTGAGTAGGAGCAATCTGAAGGCAAACGCTTATTTTCAGACTGATCGTACCTACTTGATTTTTGTTATTGAGCTATACAATATGTAATACTTTAATAAGCACCCCTTTTGAGCAAATTTTGTAATTTAATGAAGGTACCATTGTACCAAGCATCCATACGTATATGCATATTATTATGTACTTGCTACAGGCATGTAGTAAGCTTACCATTTACCATTCACCAAGTTTACGCGGGAAAATTCTTCAATTCAATGAACGTAGGTACCTTTGTATCAACTATTTGCATATATACGTACGTAGGAACTTGCGACTGGCATACTTGACCACTCGGGCAATAAATTTTTCAATTAAATGAAGGTACGAGTGCACCAAACATACATATGTATTATGTGCAAGCTAGTGACATGTGTGCCTAACTTCTTACAAGCAGTATCTATAGGGTTTTCCAATAAGGACTTGACAACTTTTTTTTAAATAAAACGCAAACCATTTGAGATATTTCAAAAAAATTTATTATCGACCATTTATGAATGGAACTCGACTTCGTTCATATGGCCACCGCGGGCACGTTTGCAGCCGTCGATTCGTTGGACCCAATTTTCAAAGACTCGGCCACACATTTCGGCCGAAACGGCCGCTATTTCGCGTTCAATGTTGGCTCTGAGCTCTTCCAACGCGTCGGCGTGTTGTCATAAACCAATGACTTAACGTAACCCCACAGAAAATAGTCAAGTGGCGTTAAATCGCACGAACAAGGCGGCCAATCGACTGGCCCATTTCTTGAGATAACACGCTCACCATACTTACTCTTCAATAAATCGATTGTAGCGTGTGCTGTGTGGCTTGTGGCATCATCCTGTTAAAACCACATGTCGTCCAAGTCCATATATATGCATAAGTCCATATTCGGACCAAAAATAATCGCTGATCAATGCGCGATAACGCTGACCATTCACAGTAACGTGACGATCGTTATCGTCGACGAAAATATATGGCCGAATAACGACGCCGACATGCAAACCGCACCAAACAGTTATTTTTTGTGGATGAAGTGGTGATTCATGAAGCACATTTGGATTTTCAAACGAGCATTAACGCATATTTTGCTTATTGACGAACCCATTGAGCCAAAAGATGCCACTGAAGCCACTGAAGATGATTTTGCGATGAAATTCATCATCTTGGCGCATCTTCTCCAGAACCCAATCGGAGAACGTACGTCGCTTCAAATGGTCCATCTGCTTCTATTCTTGAGTCAGCTTGATCATGTATGGGTGTAAACCAATTTTTGAGAACGCCGTGGAATTGACTGATTTGGATAGTTTGCTACGGTCGCCTGAACGGCAGCGATATTTTCGACACTTCGACCAACCCGTTGTCTCACTGACACGGCAACATCATACAATGAATATATAGACTCAAATTTTTGCACTAAACTTGTTATTGCCTGTCTACTAGGGCGAGAATTACGACCGAAAATTGGAGTTAACGCTCTTAAAGTTGCAGACACCGACTCCGAATTTCGGTAGAAAATTTTTATAATATGCAGACGTTGCTCTTTCGTGTACTTGATGAAAATGTTGAGTTTACTGAATAAACAGTGACAGTTTGATGATTAGTGAAAGAGTGCGTTCACAAATTAAATTCAAAGTTATCAAGTGCCTATTGGAAAACCCTTTATTTTCAATTCAATGAAGGTACCTTTGTACCAACTCCACGATCTTCGTGGTCACATTTCCACAATTTAATGTAGGCACCTTATACCATCTCTCTTTTGCATAAGCATTTAGTTAGTTATAGAAATTCCACGATTTGGGATTACATTTTGTGTTTTATAATTTTTTTTTAGTAAATATGTATGTATGTAAGAGTACATACCAGTTAAGAACTACTTCGATGAAAAATTCCCCAATTGATTGATTGGAAGAAATGGTCCAATACATTGGCCTGTAAGATCACTATATTCGACAGTTTTGGATTTCTGGGTATGGGGAACGATGAAGGAACGTGTATATTCAATAAGAACATTAGCTGAATCGCAAGAGCGGATAGCAGCATCAGCACAACATATGAACGAGACTTTACCAACTATTAAATTACAAGAACCATTCAAAAACGAGCTTTAGCTTGCATTCAGTCTGATGGGGGTCACTTTGAGCAATTGTTGTAGATTAAAGATTATGTAAATTACGGTTGGCAATAAAGTAATTTATTTCTTTATAATAATTTATTATAAGGGTAAACGAAAGTGCACTTATTTTTGAGTAATTTTTTAGTAATAATGAAACATAGTCATATTGGGGATTAATTTATTTAACCTTATACATAGAAAACTGTAAGCCTCAGGTAAAAATTTTGTCTGGTAAATTTGTAGGTAACATTATGGCGCATCAAAATAACAAACAAAAACATTAATAAACACACTTTTCCGAGGTAAATGCGATTTCCCCAAAAACATGTTAAAAAAATTTTAAAATTTGTCTTTGAAGACCAATATCTCGAGGCATGGGTGATAATAGTGTTCAATTATGGATTAACCACTAATCAATTGGCTATCAAACGATTCCAGCTGGGTTGCTGTAGGTTTAATACACTAGGAGTTATAACTAAATAATTGCTGGTACGTACTTCCTCGAAAGAAATTTTTTATACACCCTGTATTTCAGTGGGTGTTGAAGATAGACTCCTCCTCCCATACGATTTTTTTTTCATAACATGAACCAATGAATCAAATCCAAAATATCTGTATCCCTGTAGACTAATTATTCATTGAAACTATTGTGACCTACGAGTATGTATATGAGTATCATAACAAAAATAATTAGTCTAAATTTTGATTTTGGCGCCGACCAGCCATCCTTTATCAAGGATGACGTGAATAAAAATTGACTCAGCTGCATTTGTCCAGCACAACGCACGCCTTTTTCATTTATCGGCACCATCAGCATATGAAATATCTCGATGACCGGCTGTACGGTTTTCGTAGTAGCAGGTCCACTAGTGATTTGATGAAATGTCTTATCGAAAAGTGGAACCAAACTCTACACCAACCTGGTGAAAGCAATATAGTTGCACTTGATGTTTCTAAGGCATTTGAAAGAGTTTTGCATTAGGCTCTTTTGTCGAGGACTCGCTTCTTCAATGGATTAAAAATTACATTTCGGAACGTTCAACTTAAGTTATCGTGGATGGTTTCAAGTCTAGTATTCGCAAAATAAAAGCTGGTGTGCGCCAGGGGTCCGTTCTGTCTCCGACACTCTTTTTAATTTTCATCAACGATATCTTGTCTGTTACTTTTAATCAAAAATATTCCTTTGCTAGCGACAGTACTGTCTGCTTTCCATATATTCGTTCCCGGACTCACGCCCCTGTTATTCGGCTGTAGAACGGGAACGGCAGCATGTGTTAAGCTCATTAAATTCTGATATTAACATCATAACTAATTGGGGAACCACTAACAGAGTAGAATTTAATGTTTCCAAAACTGTCTGCTGTCGTTGAAGTGAAATTTAAATACCCAGCCTGAAATTGGAAATTGGAGTACAATGCCCACATCTGGTCGGGTGCGCCTAAAACATCTCTGCATCTGCTAGAAAGGATTCAAATCCGTGTGATAAATTTCATAGGTGGTACTAATATCAATCAAACAATGGACACCCTCGAACACCGACGTAATGTCTCCTGTCTCACACTGTTTTATCGCTATTTACACCAGTGCTCCATAGAAATCGCCAGTAGCATTCCGCCCCTTAAAACTTTTAACCGTAACACCCGTCTCGCTATGAATGCTCATCAATATACCCGCAATCCCACTTTCGGACGTACTCCAAAATATCGTGATTCGTTCCTAAGCCATACAACTCACTTATGGAATGCCCTGCCTAGCTCTTTATTTCCTAGTCATTACAACCTTCAAACGTTTAAAACCAACGTTCACCAGTACCTCTCTTTTCATCCTCCCTAATTTTCCTCCCTTCGCTCTGTGTTCAAGCATTTTAAGGGTACTTACATGCCTTGAGCGCGCAAATTATGTAAAAAAAACGCTGTCTTCCAAATTTTGCAGCGAAAAAGTAGTGGATTTTGTGACTTTAAGAACCTCCAATAACAAATTGATATGCTCTTGAAATATGAGATATTTGTTATTAAGACGATTAACCAATCGCTCTAACTCTAGTTTGCCACGCTTGTTATATTGATTACTATTATGCAGCTTCTTTTAAAAAAGGCTTCAAATAGTTCAATTATTTCAAACTACAATACGTACTTAATTCACACTTGCCATATCGATTCTTCTACTGCTCATAATGCAGGTCCTTTTACACGACGCACAGTGGGGCAGAAGTAGTGGTTTTGTGCGATAAATAATTTTGAAAAGTCTAAAATGACTTTTTGCGTTTTAAGGCCTTGTATAAGAGTAAATATGAGTTGAAATTTAATTTCTGTTAAGAAAAGACAAATTTGGAGGGTGGTTTAAAGATAAACTTACGTGTTTACACTGAAAACAATCTGAAAACAATGTTTTTTTTTTGTGTTTATTATCAAGGATAATGTAGGTTTTTTTTTAAAGACAAATGTGTTGTTAATAATAAATATACAAAGAATTAAATAAATATGAAAATTATTAGTAATATTTTTAATTTTTGAAGCAAAAATTTATATTAACAATATTTTGTAAAGAATCTCGTAATTTACATTTAATAATACATTTAATATTTAGTAAAAATTTCTTCATTCATTTTCAAAAGAAATATTCTCCAACTGCTCTCTAAAAATTTTAAAATTTTTGTTTCGTGATTCTAAAGCTTCTTCATTTAACTGAACAATCAGTAAGGGGCAAGTAGAAGCAATTAAATAACCATGAATTAATATTTGTGGTAACCGTATTTTTTAATTCCGCAGTTTGTTTGCGTTTTGTTGATTCACTGCATGTTTAAAAATAAAATCGATGGACAGATGAACAATTTTTTTTAAAAGAAATGAATCCATTGAGCCATTTTAACTCTGAGGCAAGAAACAGTTTATTTGTTCGATTTGATCATTCCCATTCGCTGTTTAGTTGATGATTGAAATTTTTCAAGTCTTTTTGAAGCTCGCGTAAATGAGTTTCGCTGCATAACGTCTTACGTTGAAGGAAAGTCTTAACTTCAAAAAATCATATCAGAGTCTTCTTTTCACAAAAAATACTTCAACCAGTTGAAAGAAATTGTGATGTGAATTAAGCTGGATGAACTTATCTTTCTATAAACAATGCAAACTCAAAACAAAATCGAACAGTTATTGCTTCTGAGGTTAATACAACAAAAAAAAAACAACAATCGGCTCTCTTGAAAAATCGCTAACCCCATTTTTTCTAAAATAAATAAAAATATTTCCGGCGAATATTTTAGCACTTCTAAATATTTAGCACTTTCCTTTACATTAAGGAAATATGCCTTAATTATGGACAATTAATAGACCTGCTAAACTTTTGCCGGAACAGAAGATAGTATGCAAAAATTAAAAGGAATTCTAAAAAAAATACTCACATTTCAAACCCCCTAATTTATTATAAGAATAATTTTTACCACTTATGAAATAAACAAATAAATTTTACACATCTTAAAATTTCCTGGACATATTTTAGATTTTTAATCGCACAATAAATAACAAAGATATTGCAAAATTAGTAGGAACTACTTAGTTTACTTCTTTTCAATTGCAAATTTCACAATAAACTTGTCAACTTTGATCGCTTCACTAACTTAGTGCAAAACATAAAAACAAAAAAAAATATTTCTGATCACATATACCGTATACTTTGTGAAAAGTAATATTTTTTTCTTGTTTACCCAAAATTTCAAAGTGACTTTTTGCTCACTGATCTCTATGGAGCTGCCCTAGTGTGCGACGCACAGTGGATCATTTTGATTTTTTTACTTGCAAAAATTATAACTCTTAAACGAATATTTTGGAACAAAATCAATAACAAATGTTTAATACGCAATACAAGAAAAAAAGAGAGAGAGAAAAAAAATTTAATTTGCCCGACCTATTCAATTTTAATATCAAACTGCGTCCAATTTTAATATCAAAAATTAACAGATATATCACACAAAACAAAAAGGAAATTATGTTTTGCAACGCTTTGCCTAGTTTTTGCACTTAAACCTAAAAAAATCGATTTTTAGGTGACTTTAAAAATTACTCAACTTTGACTGGCTCTATCAGCAAAACCATTGATTCAAAAAAATAAATTTTTCAACTACTAAAGCACCAAACATTTATTAATCCAGCGAATTTAAAAATTTGGCCTTATAGACCAACCCGAAAATTGAATTATGCAAGCACTTTTGCCTAAATGAGCCACAGTGCGACGCTTCAAATATTTAGTTACATTTTTGCAAACTATCTGTAATGTACATCACAACTTATAACAACAACCCTGTTGTGCTGAATGAGTTCGGAATTAACAGACCTAATTATCGCTCCCTATTATAATTTAGTATTAGATCTAGTTATAGTACGTAAGAATAAAGATAAAATATTAGCTTGCTTTATTTTTCCACTAGCAAAACACTTTTATTTTATCAATAGTCGATAAAATGAGATTATTCGTAATTTAGACGTAAAAATTACTTGATTCCGATTCGATTGCTGTGGTTGTGGGTCTTCAACTGTCCAGAAGAAGTGTATGTCGGTGTTTGTGTTTTCTGTGTTTATCTGTGGTTATGACTGGGGAATTCAGGGTAGACGTAGCCAATATACGCGGGCTAAAAAGTAATCACTTTTTGCGTACGTCCACATCTGTAAGTACAGACCAGCTGTTTTGACACTTAGTGAAACACAGGTAGATCCCCGCCAACACCTCTCAGATCATTCAGATCTGAAGCTACCTGGCTACGAACTAGTGTCATTATTCTTCTCTCACCGCGGCCTCGCCATTTACGTGCGTAGTGACGTAGCTTACCAAACTCCACCACATGTTCCAATCCAAAATTCAACTTCATGGGGTTAAAACTCCATCTCCGTAAACAAATTATCCACTACTGCTTTATTTACAGAAGCCCCAAACTGGACAGCAATTAAACTTTTAAGGAGTTTGATGCGCTGTCTGACTCCATTCAAAGAATTGTATCCCTGTATCCTCATACTGAAATCGTTATTACGGGCGACTTCAATATACACAATTCTGGGTGGCTTCGACATTCTGGACAGGCAACACACAAAGAACGGTGTGTTGAGATCTTCGCTGCGGAAAACAACCTAACCCAGCTTGTTAATGAGCCTACGCGAATACTAGACGTTGATAGTCATACCGCCAACACCCTGGAATTGTTTTTAATTTCTCACCCAGATAAGTACACCGTTGAAATTCTTTCCCCTCTAGGCTCGTCGGACCATTGTGTCATATCAGCTAATTTCTCATAGACCGATCCCCCAGTTAGAACAGAAATTCCTAAACGAACCGTATGTCAATACGAGAAAGCCAATTGGAGCGGTCTTAACAGCTTCTTTAGGAATTTTAACTGGTCGTTATGCTTCCTCGATAACGACGTGGATGCCGCTGCTGATATGATTACAGACACCATTCTCTTTGGAATGAGATCCTTTATTCCTCATCAGATGAAGAGTATCAAACCAAAAGAAAAGGCATGGTACGACTCGAGCTGTAAAGAGACCGTCAAGGTTAGAGAAATTTTTTTTCGGTCCTTCAAGACCAACCCGAAAGAGGAAAACCGAAAAAGTTCAAACGAGCCAGAAATGAATGCAGTAACAATTTTTGGCCGTTTGTCAAAAACATAAGAAATTCTGCCTTATCCTAAATCCCAACGCTCATTTACAATGACATTCCAGCTGTCAGCTCTTTGGATAAGGCCAATCTGCTTGCTGCACACTTTGCGGCCAGCTCAACACTCCCAGATTGTGCTTTGTCTCCGCCTACATTTGAGTGCGTCGAATCTTCAATGGGACGAATCTACTGCTACTGTAGTAGCAAGAGTACTTGAAGATCTCAAAATACATAAATCCGCTGGCCCAGATGGTATTTCTCCCCTTCTTCTGAAGAGGTGTTCTTCCCCGCTGGCAAAACCTCTGCCTAAGCTTTTTCATCAAACCTACTCTTTAGGACTATTCCCGGGCAGATGGAAAACAGCATTTGTCCAGCTCGTCCCTAAAAAAGGCGAATCATCTTCTCTGTCCTCCTACAGACCCATTGCACTTACGTCCCTTCTTTCCAAGGTCATGGAAACACTGATAAATCGTCAGCTCATGAAATATCTCGAAACACGAAAACTTCTCAATGACCGGCAGTACGGTTTTCGTAGCAACAGGTCCACTGGTGATTTGATGGCATGTCTCACCGAAAAGTGGAACCAAAGCTTACATCAATCTGGCGAAAGCAAGATAGTTGCACTTGATATTTCTAAGGCATTTGACAGAGTTTGGCATCAGGCTCTTTTGTCGAAAATGCATGCATTTGGGATCGACGACTCTCTTCTTCAATGGATTAGAAATTACATTACGTTCAATTCAAGTTGTCTTGGACGGTTTCAAGTCTGATATTCACAAAATAAATGCTGGTGTGCCCCAGGGCTCTGTTCTGTCACCGACTCACGGCCCTGCTCTTCGGCTGTAGTACGAGAACGGCAGCGTATGCTAAGCTCATTAAATTCCGATATCACCAGCGGATTTATGTATGTTGAGATCTTTAAGTACTCTTGCTACTACACGAGTGCGAAAGTAGATTCAGCCTATTGAAGATTCGACGCACTCAAATGTAGGCGGAGACAAAGCACAATCTGGGAGTGTTGAGCTGGCCGCAAAGTGTGCAGCAAGAGCTGACAGCTGGAATGTCATTGTAAATGAGCGTTTTGATGGAGGATGAGGCAGAATTTCTAATGTTTTTGACGAACTACCAACATTTTTACTGCCTTTGGGACATTGCAGTATTTTTTGCCTCAGTTTTTGGTCGTATAGGAATTTCACACGCTTAAGAAAGGCGTTGCAGTTATTTCTGGCTCGTTTGAACTTTTTTCGGTTTTCCTCTGTCGGGTTGGTCTTGTAGGACCGAAAAAACATTTCTCTAACCCTGACGGCCTCTTTACAGCTCGAGTCGTACCATGCCTTTTCTTTTGGTTTGATACTCTTCATCCGATGAGGAATAAAGGATCTCATTCCAAAGAGAATGGTGTCTGTAATCATATCAGCAGCGGCATCCACGTCGTTATCGAGGAAGCATAACGACCAGTTAAAATTCCTAAAGAAGCTGTTAAGACCGCTCCAGTTGGCTTTCTCGTATTGCCATACGGTTCTTTTAGGAATTTTTCCTCTAACTGTGTGGTCGGTGTACGAGAAATTAGCTGATATGACACAATGGTCCGACGAGCCTAGAGGGGAGAGCACATCAATGGTGTACTTATCAGGGTGAGAAGTTAAAAACAAGTCCAGGGTGTTGGCGGTATGACTATCAACGTCTGGTATTCGCGTGGGCTCATTTACAAGCTGCTTTGGGTTGTTTTCCGCAGCGAAGATCTCAACACACCGTCCTTCGGGTGTTGTCTGTCCAGAATGTCGAAGCCACCCAGAATTGTGTATATTGAAGTCGCCGTAATAACGATTTCAGTATGAGGATACAGGGATACAATTCTTTGAATGGAGTCAGACAGCGCATCAAACTCGTTAAAGGTTGAATTGGTGTCCAGTTTGGGGCTTCTATAAATAAAGCAGTAGTGTATAATTTGCTTACGGAGATGGAATTTTAACTACATGAAGTTGAATTCCGGATTGGAAAATGGATCACATTGTGGTGGAGTTTGGTAAGCTACATCACTACGCACGTAAATGGCGAGGCCGCGGTGAGAGAAGAATAATGACACTAGTTCGTAGCCAGGTAGCTTCAGATTAGAATGATCTGAGAGGTGTGGGCGGGGATCTACCTGTGTTTCAATAAGTGCCAAAACTTGATGGTGGCTCGGTGAATAAACTACGCGATTTAAGTGACAATGTGAACTCTCATATAAGGGCCCTCAACTCGCTTGGAACTAAAGAGCAGATTTTGGACGGATTGCTCATCCATCTCGTCGTGAACAAATTGGATGCAAAGAATAGGACAAAATGGGAGGAAGAAGCAGCAATCAACGCGATACCTAAATGGGATCAACTTTCATCTTTCATAGAAAAACGGTGTCAAACTCTGGAAACCATGGACAACGCGTCATCTGGTAACAGCTGCAGGTTTACAACCAAGTTCAATAACTCACGTAAGTCATATAAACCAGTAGCTAATAGAACTTTTGTTACATCGAAGTCCCTTTCCACTACTTGTCGCTTTTGTAATTCAACTGATCATGCTATATATTCGTGCGATGCTTTTATCAATCTTTCGCCTGAAAGAATGATTGATGAAGTTAAAGCTAGAAAACTATGCATTAATTGTCTTCGATATGGGCATTTGGCACGCAATTGCAGTTCTCATCATTGCAAACATTGCATCAACGCCATAGTACATTGCTACATATGGGTCCTACTCTCAACTCCTCTTCTCAATTATCGACCACTCAACAGCCAATAGTTCAATCCATCTCAAATCCACCTTTGACAAGCAACGCAAATACATCTATTTCTAACACACCGTTGATAACCAATGCAAAAACCTCTTTAGTTTCAAAATCTACAGTAAAAAATGATTTCGCCTCTGTGAAACAACCCGATCAACCATTCGTACTTTTAGGAACAGCTCTAGTATTAATTAATTATTGTTACGATTCATACGTTCCTTGTAGAGCATTGTTAGATTCATGTTCGCAAATGCATTTCGCTACGGACCGTCTAATTCAAATGCTCAATATAAAGCGTGTTAAGGCCACAAATGCTATTGGTGGTATTGGAGAAACCTACACTAAATCGAAGTACAAAGTGCATCTATCATTACGATCGCGTTTAAATGATTTCACCGCAAATCTAGAGGTTCAAATCCTACCTTCCATTACATGTAACCAACCTGAAAAAAATATATAAATCTCTGATTTTAATTTGCCTGCAAACGTCGAACTTGCCGATCCCTATTTCAATAAATCTCAAAAAATTGATTTGCTCATAGGCGCAGAGGTATTTTTTGATTTGTTATCCGTGGATCAAATTCGTCTCGGCGGGAATCTGCCTGTACTGCAAAAAACTCTTCTTGGATGGCTCGTTGCAGGGAAAATTACTCCTAAAAACACAACGCGGTATAGTTTTATCACTTCGCTCAAGAATACTAGTGATTTGGAAGTTGATAGAATAGATGAGATTCTTAGATCATTCTGGGAAGTCGAATCTCATGATGTTGTTGCCAAGAAACTTTCTAAAGAGGAAGTGAAATGCGAAAATTTGTTTCATGAAACCCATCAACGCCTTCCAAATGGACAATTTGCTGTTCGTCTTCCATTTAAATCATCACCAAGTACGTTAGGTGATTCGTTTCAACTCGCCCAGAAACGGTTTTACAATTTGGAAACAATATTGCTTCGTCATCCGCACAAGAGATCTCAATATGTCGATTTTATAAATGAGTATCTTCAACTGAACCATATGTCGAAAGTGGATTGTAAAATTCTTAATGAAAATCATTGTTTTCTTCCACACCATTGCGTGGTAAAAGAAGAGAGTACCACAACAAAATTGCGCGTCGTTTTCGATGCTTCAGCCAAATCGTCATCGGGTTTCTCGCTAAATGACATCCTTATGGTAGGTCCAACTATTCAAGATGAACTATTCGCCATTCTCATTCGCTTTCGGATGCATCGCTTCGCTATCACTGCCAATATTTCAAAAATGTACAGATGTGAACAGGTTCAACCACCTGATGACAATATGCAGTTAATTCTTTGGAGAGAAAATCGTAATGAAGACTTGAGCATTTTTAAACTAAACACAGTCACATATGGGACAGCTTCCGCATCCTTTCTCGCTATTCGATCAATGACTCAACTTGCATCAGATAGATGTGAACACTTTCCTATTGGCTCAAAAACCATAAAAAAGGATTTTTATGTCGACGACCTCCTCTCTGGAGCAAATACTCTTGATGAGATCATCGACATTAAAGATCAAACTACGAAGCTTCATAGCGAAGCAGGTTTTTATCTTCGGAAATGGTGTTCCAACAACAGTTCCTTCTTAGACACAATTGAGGAAAAAGATAAGGAAACTTTTTTGGACATTAATCAGAGTCAGGTGACAAAGACTCTCGGATTAATTTGGCAGCCAGATTTGGATGAATTTATCTTCTCTGGAGTACAATCAGATATTTGTCGAGTTGCCACAAAGAGATTAATATTGTGCAGCATTGCAAGGTTGTATGACCCCCTAGGACTTATTGGTCCAATAGTCGTCAAAGCTAAGATTTTCATACAAGCATTGTGGAAAGAAAGACTGCATTGGGATGAATCACTTCCGCAGTATCTTCATTCAAACTGGGTAGACTTCAGTAGACAGCTATCGGAAATAAGCCATTTAAGATTTCCACGTTACGCTTTATTGCCAAATTCGCAAATTCAGTTGCATGGCTTTGCCGATGCTAGTCAGAGTGCTTATGGAGCATGTATATATTTGCGCTCTCAAGATTCGTTCCACAATATAAATACACAGCTACTCTGCTCAAAATCTCGAGTCGCACCGGTAAAAACTATTTCCATTCCCCGCCTAGAGTTATGTGCAGCACTTCTTTTAGCTGAATTAGTGCAACGGATTCCAGCGATTCTAGAAATGAAATTTTCTCAAATATTTTGCTGGAGTGATTCAACTATTGTTCTCTCATGGATAAACTCCGACGCTTGCAACTGGAGCACATTCGTTTCGAACAGGATAGCAAAAATTCAATGTCTCTCTGAAGATGTAGTTTGGATGCATGTCCCTACAAATTTTAATCCAGCTGATCTTCTTTCGCGCGGTGTCTCCCCCCAGGAATTGTTGAATCCCAAGATCTGGAACTTAGGTCCAGATTTCCTGATCGATGATGAGAACAACTGGCCCAAATTAGAAAAATTTGAAGATAATCTTGCAGAGAGGCGTAAGACCAAGCCGATTATTTTGTTAGCGGGCATCAAAAGTGAGGATCTGACGCTAAATTGTAAATTTTTAAATTCATTTGATAGGATAGTAACCACATTTGCATATGTTCATAGATTTTGATATAATGCGCGCTCAAAGGCCAATAGACGCAAGAGAGGGCGGCTAAGCACCCAGGAATTAAATTGCGGATTAAATTATATAGTTCGAACAATACAGGCTAATGAATTTACAGATGATCATAAACGACATTCGAAGAATCAAGTTTTGAAATCAACGAGTGATCTGAAATCACTAACTCCTTTCATGGATGCTCATGGTGTAATGCGAATTCGCGGACCACATCAAAATTCATCGTTACCCTTTTCAACTAAACATCCTATCATCCTTTCAAGATTTCACCCCTTTACATCAACCGTTGTTAACCATTTCCACATCAAGAATATGCATGCGGGACCACAGGCTTTGTTAGCAGCGTTGAGAATGAGATTTTGGCCGATCGGAGGAAAGCAAACCGTTTGGAAAATCGTTAATAAATGCATCTGTTGCTACAGGGCTCGTCCATAAGTTATGAGTCAACTTGAAGGCAATTTGCCAGCAGAGCGTGTGGAACCATCTCGACCATTTGCCATTACCGGAGTAGATTTTTGTGGGCCTTTCTATGTTCGCTCTGGAATTCGTGGCCAAACGCCTATTAAAATCTACATTTGTCTTTTCGTATGCTTCGCGGTCAAAGCTGTTCACATGGAGCTAGCAGCTGACCTTTCTTCGGAAGCCTTTTTAGCGGTTCTTAAAAGATTTATCGCCAGAAGAGGTAAGCCACTTACTATTTTTCCTGATAATGCTACAAACTTTGTTGGAGCGAAAGCGGAGTTAAAGGAGCTTAAGGCATTGTTTGAGTTGCAGCAACACAAGGATTAGGTGCATCAGACTTGTTTGAATGATGGTATCCAATGGAAGTTAATACCAGCCCGCTCCCCTCATTTTGGCGGACTTTGGGAGGCATCGATAAAAACCGCAAAATATCACTTACGTCGTGTTGTTGGCTACGTAACGCTGTCTATCGACGAGTTGCACACTTTAATATGTCAAATCGAGGCTATCATTAATTCTCGTCCTTTGACTCCCATTTCAGATGATCCATCCGACATGTATGCTCTCACCCCAGGTCATTTTTTAATTGGTGGTCCTCTTACTGCTAGTTTGGAACCAGACACTCAAGACGTCAACATTAGCAGACTAGCGAGATGGCAATTGGTTCGTTACGTGATGCAGACGTTTTGGAGAAAGTGGTCACGGGAATATTTGACTACGCTTCAGCAACGCCACAAATGGAAGCAAGAACAATCGAATGCTGCAGTTGGGAACCTGGTTCTTGTGAAAGACGACAATCTACCCCCTTTGAAGTGGGCACTGGGCAGAGTGACTAAGGTGTATCCCGGAGCAGATGGACTCGTCAGAGTTGTTAAGGTCAAGACGCAAAACGGAGAGATGAAGAGATCTACCGCCAAGATTTGCAACCTTCCTATCAACAACGATCAACATTTTGTGTTGAACGCAGAGCCTTCAACGCGGGGTGTATGTTCAGAATTACAACACCACATTATTCATCATTAAAATATGTCTAATGTCATGTAACAATGCTTTTGCTCACTACTGTTTAAGTACTCCGAATCTACTATGTACTTTATATACATTTACTTTTGCTTGAAATCACTTACTAATCATAACGCAGTTGTTATCGATCATGTCATTTTTGTACCGTATTTTTATTGTATGTGCACCGCTACCCAAAACGCGGCTGCTTCCTTTTTTTTTTAAGAAAATAAAATCATTGTCTCGCATCACTTCGCATCGTAAACATCATCTCGCATTTTTCACTAAGATTAAAACGCTTCGCTCAAATTTTCATATTTCGCCTTTCTTGATTCAAAAAATCTTGAATGAACTAACAGACCCATTGGACATACGTCCCTTCTTTCCAAGGTCATGGAAATGCTGATAAATCGTCAGCTCATGAAATATCTCGAAACACGAAAACTTTTCAATGACAGGCAATATGGTTTTCGTAGCAACAGGTCCACTGGTGATTTGATGGCATGTGTCACCGAAAAGTGGAACCAAAGCGTACATCAATCTGGCGAAAGCAAGATAGTTGCACTTTATATTTCTAAGGCATTTGATAGAGGCAGTCGTTCACAGACCACAGTAGTATACAGACCTGTTTCGGCTTTTCTTGAGCGAATTCTGTAAATTATTAAATTAACACACAAACTTTCAAAAACACGGCTGGCGTAGTGCAATAGTGCGCGGACGCGAAATTTTAATATTTCAAGTTGTGCGGGTGCCCGTGGACGGAATTTATCTAATTGATACGAGTATTATATCTGATTGAAAATCAATAATAAAATTAGTGACGTAGCCACAAATACGAAATAGTGATGAGTGACAAAGACCGTCCCGTTATCCCCATTGTGGGATTAGTGGACGGCACAGCAACAACAGTAGCGAGTGAAAGAGCAGTTAAACGGAGGAAAAAAATGGATCATCGAACTTAGCAAAACGCCCCTCTCTTTGCCCCTCTAACGAAATGCTGTTAAGAGGAGAATTGGGGGGGGGGCGTAAACGTCTGCGGCAGTAATAGCAGCGCAAAAACAAAGACGTGACGAGACGGAAGACGAATACGTCTCTGATAGAGTGACTAATGACAAAGCAAGTAATAACAGCTTTGCATCGTTGGCAACTTCTGAGTCGGACGAAGATGAACAACTGAATGCCATTAATAGCAGCATCCAGCAACTACAAAAAGAGGTGCTTGCTATTAAAGCTAGGCAAATCGCCCGAAGGCAAAGGGAGCAAGGAGCTAAGGCAAGCTCCCAACAGCAACAGCAACTGCAGGAGAAAAGAGCGCAGAAACACCAGCAAACACAACAAGTGCAAAAGCAGCAAAAAACAAAGCAGCTAAGGCAACAACCGCAGCAGCAAAAAAGTTACCAAAAACAGCAACATCAGCAGCAACAACAGCAACAGCGGCAAGAACACCAACAACAACAACAACAAAAACAACAACAGCAGCAGCAGCAACAACAACAATAACAGCAGAAGAAGAAGAAGGAGAAGGTGCCTCCGATCAACACCTACAAACTTGAGGTAAACGCAACCAAGGACCTGTGTAAGTTGGTCATTGGTAATAATTTTAATATAAAGAGATTGGGGAACGATCGCCATGCCATCCACTGTAATACAGTGGAGGGCTACGCGAAAGTGAAAGAGCTCCTAAAAGAAACGACGACGGAGCACTACTCTTTCACACCGAAGTGTGAAAAGCGGCAATCGATGCTGCTGAAGGGGTTGGAACCGTCTTCTGATCCTGAGGAGGTCCTGGCACTGCTCAAAGAGAAGGAGTGCGAAGGACTCAAGTTTGTGGGGGTAAAGCCATTTACCACAGCTAGAGCCAGGCGGGAGAAACGGAGTCTGCCGTTCTCCCTGGTGCAGCTGAGTCCCGAAAGCCGTCTGGATAGTCTAAGGAGTATCAATGTCCTAGACTACCAGGTGGTTCACTGGGAAAAACTAAAAAGGAGCGAAGGCATTATACAATGCGTTCGCTGCCAGAGGTTCGGGCACGCCGCGTCGAACTGCCAAATGCAGCCTCGATGCGTGAAGTGCGCAAAGAACCACAGTTCCGAGGAGTGTGCTCTGGGTGTTGACGGAGCATCCGATAGATCGCAGCTCTCGTGCGTGTTATGTGGGAACGTGGGACACACCGCAAACTATCGGGGTTGTCCTAAGTTCACCGACATTAAAAAAGCAAAATTGGCGAGGCAGCAGAAGGTGGAGGTCAAACGTTCACCTGTGAGGTTTCAAACACCAGCCGTCACGCCCCAAATTTCCTACGCCCAAATGGTGTCAGGTAGGGGGGCTACGGTACAACAAGCGACTGTTGCTTCTCCGGCGTCAATGCGAAAAACAACGGAAGCTGCACCTAACATGCTAGCCATCTTGCTCGCAATCCAAGGGCAGATGGTTCAGCTGCAAAAGCAGGTTCAAGAACAGGCCAAGCGGGTGGACCAGATCTACGCTTTGCTGCCGGGCCTAACGCAACACATGCCGTAATGGGTACGCACATGGTGGAGCAAACTTTGAAGGTCCTTGCGGTGAATGTGAATTCAGTGATTAGGATCGAAGGAAGAGCCGCGATGTTTAAATTGCTACAAGACCAAACTCCTGATGTGGTTTTCGCTAGCGAAACCAAGCTAACCGATAAGCACAAACTGGAGTACAATAATTATATTGTTAGAAGAAGAAACCGGCCCACATCCAAACGTGGAGGCGGTGTCGCGATCTTCATTAAAGAAGGTATAAAATTTCACAGAGTGTACAAGGGCGTGTTGCGCAGGTTCCGAGGGTTGAAGGCAGTCGTCGTTTACATCCCGCTCCGCAGTGGAAAGCGGCTGTACTTGGCCTCTGTTTATGCACCTGAGGCTTCACAATCCACCCTATTCATTACAGAGCTCGACATGCTTTTTCGACTTCTGAGGCTGGAATCGGGGGAGAATTATTTTATAATCGGCGGGGATTTCAACGCTAGACACAGAGATTGGGGAAATAATTTGCCAAATACTAGAGGGAACCTGCTACTCGATTGGTGGGGTCAGCACGATGTCATGTACAGACTCGGTCTTAAAGCGACGGATAACCCGTCGTTTCCCAGAAGCGGGTCTTATTTGGATCTACTGCTGTACGACGAACGTATACGACTGACAGGTACGAATTTACAGACGCTAAACTGTCTGCGCACATTCGTGTATGACAGTGACCATTGCGGTTTTAGCACCGAAATTACAGTTCCCAACGAAATTGCGGAATTGGAGGAGTTTGTTCAAAGATACACTTACAACTACAGTAAGACTCGATGGACACGCTTCTCCGCAACCTTGACTAGAGCGCTCTCCTCGAACACGCTCCACCCACCGTCCAATAGGAATTTGTCAAACGAGGAGATCGACCATTACCTAAAACAAATGGACGAGACAATTAAACAAACTATGGACACTACAATACCGCGGTATCGACCTACGACTAACGAAGACCTGTTCCGCAATCCTACTATTGACGCACTGCACCGACAGAAAAGTAGACTTCTGACAAGACTTAAAAACTTGTACAGACAGTTAACTGACCGACAAGACCCGGAGATTAGGACACTGAAGTCGTCGATTAAAAATATCCAAACGCTAATAAAAGAAAATTACAGAATTTCTGTAAGTTTGTATTGGAACAACAAGGTTCGGGTTGTAAACACCAGCAACCCGAATATGTTTCCGCAAATAAATAAACTATTTCGGAGAAAAAATCAAAACGACCTTCAGTGTCTTAAAATAGCCCGGACAACGGACAACGAACGGTTACTGACAATAGCAGGTATTGATCCAAATGAAGCCGCTGACGATGGCGACTTCTTTGTGATTGGGGATCCACAGGAGAAGGTCGAGGCTATAGGGGCGACTTTCCAGGAAGTATACAAGGCCATTGATATCATTGGCCCTAATTACGACCTGGACAATCGCGTCTTGGTGCACGACTTCTGCATTCGAAATGAAATAGGGAACTGGCGATCCGAGAGCTCTGGTTTCACCCGGTTTAGCGACGAAAATATGGCAAATAACGTCATTGCCAGAGAGGGTGACATACCCCCGTTCATTTCGAGGGAAGAACTCCATGAGATCTTCGACACAATCAGGGCTAAGAAATCGGTCGGGACCGATGGTGTTCCGAACATCGTGCTTCGACATCTTCCTCTAGAAGCGGTGGACCTTTACACCACCCTGTTTAATAATGCAATGAATAATGCACATTATACAGCGCATTGGGAAACGGCGGTGGTTCAACTTATTCCCAAAAAGGGAAAGGATATATCCAATCCGGCCAATCTCCGGTCGATAAGTCTCCTTCCGAATATCAGTAAGGTTTTTGAAAAGGTAAACAATAGAGCTCTGTCTAGGTGGGTTGAGGACAAACATATAGTTCCGGATAATCAATTCGGTTTTAAGGCGGGACATGATATCTCACATGCCGCGTCTAAACTGGTTTCTGATATCCAATGGAACAAAGGCAAGAAACAGTGCACTGGTGCCTGCCTTGTTGACTTGGAGAAGGCCTTCGACACCGTATGGTTAGAGGGTCTTTTCTATAGGCTGACTAGCCTGGGGATCAGCAAACCTCTCTTGTACATTCTTTATAATATGCTAACCAACAGACAGTTCATCGTGAAAAATGGCGATGTGACTTCTGTTGGAATATTTCAAATTAAAAATGGTCTTCAGCAAGGCGCGGTCAATTCGCCGATACTATTTAACATTTATACAAGCGACTTGATAGGTTCACTTCCCCATACTATTGCGTACGCAGACGATGTGGTAGCGTACAGAACAGGTCCAAAAATTGAGGTCATTAATACTCTTTTGCAGCGTGACTTCGATACGATAAGACGATTTTGCGATGACTGGAAGTTGAAAATCAACTTTCAGAAGTCGGAAACCATTCTTTTTAGGACGCCGTTGTCTGAAGCCTCTAGGGATACCAGAAAAAATTGGCGAAGTTCTCAATCATTGGACAGCATGGACAGCCACTTGCCTGTCGAAATGTAGTCAGATACCTTGGGATCTGGCTAGATCAGTTTCTGTATTTTGGCAAAAATGTAGATGCTGCTCTGGCCAGAGACTGTTTTATAACAGCCAACTCGATGTGAGGGTAAAGGTAATCTGCTACATGGCCCTTATTAGGCCCATGCTGGTATTTGGTTGTCCCGTGTGGTTCAATGTACGAGCAAGCTTAATGGAAAAGATTCGGGTGTTTGAGAGGACTTGTCTTCGCTTGTACAGAACACCAGAGTCGGAGTACAAGAAATTTTATTCTAATGAGGTCCTTTACAACAGGGCGAACCTAATACGAGTGGACAACTTCGTAATTAAGCTGACTCGAAGGCACATTGCAAGAGCAATGACCTCGACGAATAACCTGATATCTGGGGCTTACTACCCCAATTACCTTTACCACGAGAGTGTGCGCTCTGACGGCTTCGTTCCACCGGAAGCATTCCTCTACCTAGATCAGATAGGGTTGATCCAGGATAGATCAGCGGTGCCGTTAATCTTCCATGTCGCTCGGACAGCCTGGGACAGGCGACTCAACTACAACAGAGACGTCGCACACGGCAGTGTGGATCGCCTCAGGTTCAGTAGGGCGGTGGGGAATCGCGATAAGAGGGATGGCGTTCGGCAGCACCAGCATTTCTGGTGGTTGAATGATGGGGAAGATGTTTCGTCGTCGTTTCCGTCAATTACGGACCAGCCTCACTAATGAGGCAGAGCTGACCAATCTGTTTTCTCTGTGAATAGCGATGGCCAGCTTGCATAGGTTTAGGTTAGCATTTAAGAAACATATACATATATCAGTGTATACAAAGGTGTATACTGATATATGTATATGATCGTGTATAACGTCTATGTGTGTTTATGTGTGTATTGTACATTTAGTTTAGGTAGGCTAAGGTTTATTTTAAGTTAGATACTAAGTTTTTATTAAAAAAAAAAAAAAGTCCATATGCTAAGTTTTGTTAACAATTTTTTTCTTAGCTTTAAGTATAGAAAATAAATATCCGTAAAGAAAATGTAAATGAGGTCGAAAGACATAGTTATAAGAATTTAGAGTAGCTTAGAGTGCCTGTGTGGGGCCAGTAAGCTAGTGTAAGATTATTAAGTAATTGTAAGCTAGCATTTGAGCATTTTTTGTTAGTATGTAAGAGTTAGTGATTAAGAAAATAAAATGCATATAAAACTAAAACTAGGCATTTGATAGAGTATGGCATAAAGCACTTTTGTCGAATTGGACAATCGGAATTGGTCCGATAAATATAATTCACCTTCCAAATTTCACTACAAAACTGATCTCACCTCCCTTTGATGTTCTTATTTATACTCCTTGCCATCTTTCGAGAACATTCTGTACTATCCAGGGTTCCATAAATCGTTCCATATTGCCAGAATATTCGCTAAAAAGTTTTCCTTATTACTCCAATGAATGAGTCTCCTGCTTCTCAAATACAGACTGCGATATTCATATTCAAAATAAAAGTTAACAACAATACTTACGAGTAGTTGCTGAAATATAACGATAAAATTATAAAATGATCAGCACACGGACCAACTAATTATCTTTTAGACTTTTGATAAGAGCGGAGAAATAAAACACACGTCTTGTTCACTTCGTTATAATTTTAAGAGTGTAATGGATTTATCCCCACAAGGTATGCAATATATAGGGTTTTAGTTACTCGTACAATCATTTATATTGGGAATTTTCTGCATATCATTCTTATTGGTAATGCAGTAGATTACTAATGATTTACATTTGCCTTTTTACATATATTATATTTTACATTAACATATATTATTATAATTAGGTATACAAATTTTGAAATATGTAAACTTCTACAACATCCTCCCCGGCCGTGAACGTAGTTCTCAATGTGTGTCGACGCTTAGTTTAGCAAAGTGTCTCTGCCTTCATGTTGTTGCTTTCCTTGTCGATCGCCCACAGCCATCTTCTTCTTCTTTAGTTTTGATCATCTTCATGTATTATTGATGTTTGTTTTTGTGCTGATTGCCCAACCGGCATAATGTGTAGTGCAAGTGCTGTGTTGTGCTGTGCGAAGAAAAAATAAAAAGTAAAACGGGTTATATTAAAATTATGGTCCTGGTATGGTGTATTGCTGAATAATGTAAGTATTGTATATTGACCAGGTAATTTAATGTACAAATTAATAAATATTTGAAAATGACTTATTGGCCATGACTAATGGCCATTGTTGTTGCAACTGTGCAATGAAATTCACAATGGAAGTTGCTCATCCCTCTTTCGTGCGCGTAGTTCGCTTAGATTTGTAAACAATCTAGATTTTCGTGAAGTGAGTGTTGTCCTTGATCTCCAATTTGCAAAATGTACTATTTTGTACCTGGAGAAAAAAAAAATTGAAAAAGGGCATTAGTGAAAATATTTTTTTTGTTTTTTTTTTTTTTCAGAAAAAAAAAATAAGTGCATAATATTCAAAATAAAACGACGGCGCATTTATTGATATGGTGTTTCGATTCGCGGCGAAATTGTGTGTGTGTGACTGAAATTGGCTACATATGTGTTTGCTAGAGTGTCATGGATGTATGTTTTTTTTTTGATGTGTTATTCCAAAACAATAAATTTTGGAATTGTGTGTTTTTCGAATCTGGGTCATGATAGTTTTATCGCATGAGAACATGCGCTATCAGCTGAATATGTTGAGTGGGAGTCTATGCACTGAGACTAATTGCAAGACCTTTTAAAATAATTTGTTATTATTTGATTCGATTTTTTTTTGATTGATTTCTTTGCAAGATTGTGTAGATGCGTTATAAATTTGCTATTGTTGTACCTATATTAATCATTGTAAAGTATATAGTAAATGTTTTTGTATGCATATAAAATAAATAAAATAAATTCCGGACAAAAATTGTAGCTTGTACTTGCCGTCGGCATTCTGAGTTTTGTGGTTTGCCGTCGGCGTTTTGAAATTTGTGTTTTGCCGTCGGCATTTTGACGATTTTATGTGCATATATTTTATGAAGCTTGATTATTGTTGATTTGGATGCGTGTGTTTTGTAGGATTAAATTAATTTAATTAATTGTCTTCTTTATATGTGCTGTAGGTCGGAAGTAAACAAATTTTTGTGATCGGTCGTTTTATTTCTCCATTTAGTGTTTTCAATCTGACGACCCGAACCAAGTTATCAGTGCCAGGGTACGTACTTACGACGCGTGCTCAACTCCATTTTGTCGGCGGTAGGTGATCATCCTTGATCAGGACTAGATCTCCTATCTTGGGTTGCTCCTCAATTTTTTGCCACTTTGGGCGCTGTTGCAGACGCGTCAAGTATTCGGCTTTCCACTGCTTCCAGAATAGTTGTTGTAATTTCTGGACGCGGTCCCATCGTTTTGAATATCCGCTGTTTGTCTCCGCTAAGCTAGGTTGAGGGATTGAGTTTAGGGGTCGTCCGACAAGGTAGTGTCTAGGAGTGAGCGCGGTGAAATCGTGAGGATTGTCGGTCATAGGACACAATGGTCTCGAATTCAAACACGCTTCTATTTGATGTAGAAGCGTGGTGAGTTCCTCAAATGTGTAAGTGTCGGTGCCGATGATCCTTTTAAGGTGGTATTTTATTGATTTTACTCCGGCTTCCCAATCCACCAAAGTGCGGGGAAACTGGAGGAATAAAATGCCACTCTATTCCGTCTTTAGAGATCGTTTCTACCACATTCTTCCAATCAAACTTCGATTGGTCAAATGACTTCTTCAATTCCTTGTTGGCTCCCACGAAGTTCGTCGCATTATCGCTGAATATATGCGAACACAATCCTCTTCTCGCCATGAATCGTCGAAGGGCTGCGATGAACGCTTGTGTGGTAAGGTCGCTCACCAATTCGATGTGTATGGCCTTGGTAGCCAAACACACAAAAATGGCAAAGTACGCCTTGAGGGTTTTGGCGCCCCGTCCTTTCCACGACTTTACTTCGATCGGACCTGCGTAGTCGACCCCGGAATGTGTGAATGGTTGAGAAATGCGGACTCTTGGTGCCGGTAGATTACCCATCAGTTGGTGCGACGGTTTAGCTCGATATCGAAAGCAGATGGTGCAGCCATGTAGGTATCCCTTTACGCAATTTTTAAATTTCAGCATCCAGTACCTGTTGCGCAAGTATGCTGTGGTTTGCTCTAGTCCTCCATGAAACGTTAGCAGATGAGCATCAGCAATCAGAAGCTTTGTGAAATGATGATTTCCTTTGAGTATGATTGGGTGTTGTTGATGAAATGGAAGATCCGCCTGTTGCAATCTACCTCCGACTCGCAAGATCCCATCAGAGTCCGTATAAGGGCAGAGTGAGCTTGGGACTTTGGCTTTCACGTCGGGAGTAAACATTTCTGCTTGTACAAGTTTTACGGCAGATAGTGTGGCAGAATGAATTTCGACTGGAGAGAGTAAATTACCTTTTCTCGACTCAGGTATGGTTTTTAAATTTGTAACAAATCTTTGACAGTACGCAATGATCCTTATAAGTTTTGTAAGATTAGAGTGTTTTGATATTAAAGTATAAAAATCATTTTTTACCTGAATCCGGATGTAAGTTTTAATTGACCGTTTCTCCTCGTTTGTAGTTAAGCTCCTCGGTTGCTGTGGACACTGAAATTCCCAAGATTCGCGCAGAAAATCTGGACCATCACACCAAAGTTTGTTAGCATGTAAGGCAGAAGGCGTTGTTCCTCTGGATGCAATATCTGCAGGATTCATTTCACTGGGAATGTGTTTCCAGCTCTCTGGTCTCACTAGTCGTTGTATTTCGGCTACCCGGTTGTTAACAAAGGTGGCCCACTTAGTTGGAGTAGCAGCAATTCACGATAACGCAATGGTTGAGTCAATCCACGCATATTGCTTCACATCTGGAAAGCCTAAAACCTTCGAAGTATAGTCCAGTAGTGTTGCAAGAGTGACGGCTCCACAGGGTTCGAGTCATGGCAATGTCTGGGTTTTTACTGGAGCAACTCTGGTCTTGGACAGACATTCGAGAACTCGAAGGTATATTCTCGGACGCGTCACTGAAACCATGTAAGTCGAGTTCCTTAAGAGTGCTGTGTGTGTGGATCCATCGAGGGATGCGGATCTTTTTAAGTTGCGGCAATTCCTCACGAAAAGCGTTCCAGTGTTGAAGCGTGATGAAGTTAACAGTTTTCTGGCCGCGGGAGGGTTCAATCTGTGGAAATGGGCAAGCAATTCCAACGAGGTTTTGGAACAAATACCTTTAGATCAGCGGGAAGTTGCCTTTTCTTTGCCTTTAGATACCCCAGATCACGTCAACACTTTAGGAATCAAGTGGTTTCGAGTAGACGATAGTCTTTCTTTTCAGAATATCCAACTCGACGGTGTTGACCCGACAAAAAGGACAAACGAGTCCACCATTACTAAGCTCTTCGACCCTTTAGGATGGATTTCACCCTGCGTCGTCAAGGGCAAAATTCTGATGCAGAAACTGTGGCGTGGCGAGCTGAAGTGGGACGAGCCTATTTCATTGGAATTGAAGAAGGAGTGGAACGCTTTTCGTGAGGAATTGCCGCAACTTAAAAAGATCCGCATCCCTCGATGGATCCACACACACAGCACTCTTAAGGAACTCGACTTACATGGTTTCAGTGACGCGTCCGAGAATATACCTTCGAGTTCTCGAATGTCTGTCCAAGACCAGAGTTGCTCCAGTAAAAACCCAGACATTGCCATGACTCGAACCCTGTGGAGCCGTCACTCTTGCAACACTACTGGACTATACTTCGAAGGTTTTAGGCTTTCCAGATGTGAAGCAATATGCGTGGATTGACTCAACCATTGCGTTATCGTGAATTGCTGCTACTCCAACTAAGTGGGCCACCTTTGTTAACAACCGGGTAGCCGAAATACAACGACTAGTGAGACCAGAGAGCTGGAAACACATTCCCAGTGAAATGAATCCTGCAGATATTGCATCCAGAGGAACAACGCCTTCTGCCTTACATGCTAACAAACTTTGGTGTGATGGTCCAGATTTTCTGCGCGAATCTTGGGAATTTCAGTGTCCACAGCAACCGAGGAGCTTAACTACAAACGAGGAGAAACGGTCAATTAAAACTTACATCCGGATTCAGGTAAAAAATGATTTTTATACTTTAATATCAAAACACTCTAATCTTACAAAACTTATAAGGATCATTGCGTACTGTCAAAGATTTGTTACAAATTTAAAAACCATACCTGAGTCGAGAAAAGGTAATTTACTCTCTCCAGTCGAAATTCATTCTGCCACACTATCTGCCGTAAAACTTGTACAAGCAGAAATGTTTACTCCCGACGTGAAAGCCAAAGTCCCAAGCTCACTCTGCCCTTATACGGACTCTGATGGGATCTTGCGAGTCGGAGGTAGATTGCAACAGGCGGATCTTCCATTTCATCAACAACACCCAATCATACTCAAAGGAAATCATCATTTCACAAAGCTTCTGATTGCTGATGCTCATCTGCGAACGTTTCATGGAGGACTAGAGCAAACCACAGCATACTTGCGCAACAGGTACTGGATGCTGAAATTTAAAAATTGCGTAAAGGGATACCTACATGGCTGCACCATCTGCTTTCGATATCGAGCTAAACCGTCGCACCAACTGATGGGTAATCTACCGGCACCAAGAGTCCGCATTTCTCAACCATTCACACATTCCGGGGTCGACTACGCAGGTCCGATCGAAGTAAAGTCGTGGAAAGGACGGGGCGCCAAAACCCTCAAGGCGTACTTTGCCATTTTTGTGTGTTTGGCTACCAAGGCCATACACATCGAATTGGTGAGCGACCTTACCACACAAGCGTTCATCGCAGCCCTTCGACGATTCATGGCGAGAAGAGGATTGTGTTCGCATATATTCAGCGATAATGCGACGAACTTCGTGGGAGCCAACAAGGAATTGAAGAAGTCATTTGACCAATCGAAGTTTGATTGGAAGAATGTGGTAGAAACGATCTCTAAAGACGGAATAGAGTGGCATTTTATTCCTCCAGTTTCCCCGCACTTTGGTGGATTGGGAAGCCGGAGTAAAATCAATAAAATACCACCTTAAAAGGATCATCGGCACCGACACTTACACATTTGAGGAACTCACCACGCTTCTACATCAAATAGAAGCGTGTTTGAATTCGAGACCATTGTGTCCTATGACCGACAATCCTCACGATTTCACCGCGCTCACTCCTGGACACTACCTTGTCGGACGACCCCTAAACTCAATCCCTCAACCTAGCTTAGCGGAGACAAACAGCGGATATTCAAAACGATGGGACCGCGTCCAGAAATTACAACAACTATTCTGGAAGCAGTGGAAAGCCGAATACTTGACGCGTCTGCAACAGCGCCCAAAGTGGCAAAAAATTGAGGAGCAACCCAAGATAGGAGATCTAGTCCTGATCAAGGATGATCACCTACCGCCGACAAAATGGAGTTGAGCACGCGTCGTAAGTACGTACCCTGGCACTGATAACTTGGTTCGGGTCGTCAGATTGAAAACACTAAATGGAGAAATAAAACGACCGATCACAAAAATTTGTTTACTTCCGACCTACAGCACATATAAAGAAGACAATTAATTAAATTAATTTAATCCTACAAAACACACGCATCCAAATCAACAATAATCAAGCTTCATAAAATATATGCACATAAAATCGTCAAAATGCCGACGGCAAAACACAAATTTCAAAATACCGACGGCAAACCACAAAACTCAAAATGCCGACGGCAAACTACAAAACTCAGAATGCCGACGGCAAGTACAAACCATAGTTTTTGTCTGGAATTTACTTTATTTATTTTATGTACATACAAAAACATTTACTATATACTTTCCAATGATTAATATAGGTACAACAATAACAAATTTATAACGCTATCTACACAATCTTGCAAAAAATCAATCAAAAAAAAAAAATCGAATCAAGTAATAACAAATTATTTTAAAGAGTCTTGCAATTAGTCTCAGTGCATAGACTCCCACTCAACACATTCAGCTGATAGCTCACATTTTTATGCGAAAAAACTATCATGACCCACATTCGAAACACACACACAATTCCAAAATTTATTGTTTTGGAATAACACATCAAAAAAAACATACACCCCTGCATCTCAAGCAAACACATGCATAGCCATTTCAGTCACATACACAATTTCGCCGCGAATCGAAATACCATATCAATAAACGCGCCGTCGTTTTATTTTGAATATTATGCACTTATTTTTTCTCACAAAAAAACAAAAAAAATATTTTCACTAATGCCCTTTTTCAAGTTTTTTTTTCTCCAGGTACAAAATAGTGCATTTTGCAAATTGGAGTTCAAGGATAACACTACACTTCACGAAAATCTAGATTGTTTACAAATCTAAACGAACTACGCACACGAAAGAGAAGGATGAGCAACTTCCATTGTGAAATTCATTGCACAGTTGCAACAACAATGGCCATTGACCCAATAAGTCATTTTCAAATATTTATTAATTTTTACATTAAATTACCTGGTCAATACACAATACTTACATTATTCAGCAATACACTATACCAGGAACATAATTTTAATATAACCCGTTTTACTTTTTATCCGAAGGATTAATATTTTTTATAATTAGGTATACAAATTTTGAAATAAGTAAACTTCTACAACAGTTGCACTTGATATTTCTAAGGCATTTGACAGAGCTTGGCATCAGGCTCTTTTGTCGAAAATGCGCGCATTTGGGATCGATGACTCTCTTCTTCAATGGATTAGAAATTACCTTTCGGAACGTTCAATTCAAGTTGTCTTGGACGGTTTCAAGTCTGATATTCAATGCTGGTGTGCCCCAGGGCTCTGTTCTGTCTCCGACACTCTTTTTAATTGTCATTAATGATCGCTTGTCTGCTACTTCTAATCCAATATATTCCTTTGCTGATGACAGTACTCTCTGCTTTTCATATTCCTTTCCGGACTCACGACCCTGCTCTTCGGCTGTAGAACGAGAACGGCAACGTATGCTAAGCCCATTAAAATCCGATATCAACAGCATAACCAATTGGGGAACTATGAGCAGAGTGGAATTTAATGCTTCCAAAACACAATGCTGTCTGCTGTCGTTAAAGCGAAATTTAAAGACCCAGCCATTATCCATGAATGGCACCTGCATCGTCGAAACCGAAAAATTGTCCATTCTTGGTATGTGTGTCAATGACAACTTACGTTGGAATGACCACATATTTGATATCGCCCAAAATGCTGCGAAATGTCTAGGTTTACTCAAGCGATGTAAGAAATATTTTACCCCCTCTGATCTGGCCTCAACATATAAGGCATTCATCCGCCCAAAATTGGAGTACAATACCCACATCTGGTCAGGTGCTCCTAAAACATCTCTGCACCTGCTAGTTAGGATTCAAAACTGTGCGATAAAACTTATTGTCGATACTAATACCAGTTAATCAATTGACACGCTCGAACACCGACGTAATGTATCCGGTTTCACTTTGTTTTATCGCTATTTCCACCACCAGTGCTCCACTGAAATCACCAGTAGCATTCTGCCATTCAAACTTTCAACCGTAACACCCGTCTCGCTATGAATGCTCATCAGTATACCCTCAAGCCCATTTTCGGACGTACTCTAAAATATCGTGATTCGTTCCTAAGCCGTACAACTCGCTTATGAAATGCCTTGCCGATCTCTGTATTTCCTGGTCGTTATAGCTTGCAAACATTTAAAAACGATGTACATCGGTATCTCTCTTTTCTTCCTCCCTAAATTTCCTTTGCCCGCGCTGTGAACAATCACCTTAAGGGTACGCTCAATAAAAAAAAAAAAAACTAGTTTATAGAAACAAAAGAATGCCAGCTCATTTCATCTTAAGTCAGTAGTTTTCAAGATACGACCTAACCTGTTCAAACTATAAAACTAAAAATGGAATATACTTTCACAACAACCCTATAAAATTAACGAGTTTACAGCTGCTTTGGAAGTTTTTTTTCCTGTAAAATAAGTTTATTATAGCGCAATGTGAATCAAATAAATATTTTTTTAAAAAAGGTTCACTTTATAACTCCTAAAATGGAAATAATAGGTGGTCGAGTAACAAAAAAAAATTGCAGTTATTTTTTCTTAAAAAAAAATCAGATCTCTTATGGAATAATATAATATAAAAAGAAGGGAAAATTTTGTGCATAATCAGTTTGCAGTTTTAAACCGAGATATTAACGTTTAATTCACAACATCTTCGATGGTAGATTTTTCAACATAAGAATGCACAGATATGGTTTCTGCAACGGTAACGGTCAACGTTATGACTGCTTCAAATAGCAGGACATTTATTAAGGCATTTTTCAGGTTAAGGGAGACAGGAAAAACGCGGAAACGTCGTCGAGAGACCCACATCCTGCTTTACCGGGTGAGGTTCCCAACTATGAGAATCTTTTACATAACGTCAGAAAATAACCAAAATACTAGCCTTTGGAAACTTAGCAGGCATTTTAATCTAAACTGGACTTACATCTGGGGAACTATAAATTCAGAAGGCATGCATGCAATCCACCATGTACCCGTAAAGGAGTTACAACCCGGGACTCAGAGAAGCGTTTGGATTCTGCAGTTACTTTTTGTAAGAACACTTTGCGGAAGACAACTTTATTTTCGGGTTCTATGGACGTATGACGCCCAATTCACCGGAGATGGAATCCACTAATTATCATTCACACTAATTTCCACAATTTGCATACCTGGGCAGAAAGCAACCCCTAATCTATTAATCACAGAGCTATTCATCATAAGTCCAACGTCAATGTCTGTGACAGGTTCGGATCGGACACTATCGGCTTGGTTCAAGGCTTAGTTCGAATATCTACCTGGAATTTTTACGAAACAAATTAGCGGAACTATTAGATGATATACCACTGCAACGAAGAACAGCCATTTTGTACCAGTAGGATGGCGCCCCGCACACTATGGTCATGCAGTTAAAGAATGGTTCGATCGTGTATATGAAAATTCGTGCATAGGGCGGGATGGACACATTCTGTGGTATCCAAGGTCTCTGGACTTGACAGACATTTTTTCCAATTCATCTGCGAAAGTTTGAGAAGAATTGGAAAGAATGGACATTGTTAGAGCCTTTCAGAAGCGAGCTCTGGCGTGCACACAAAGCAATGTTTTTTGAACAATTGATATGGTATAAGTTTTGATGAAAAAAAAATAAAAATAAAAATGTGCAATCAATATTTGTAAACTTGAAAACTGCTGGGTTGAGATGAAATAACCTGACCTTTTTTGCTTGTAAGATCTAGGTACACGTTTCAAAGCTGCAAAAAGAGGGTATTAGTAAGATATTTTTCCGAAAAAAGTTTTGACAAAATTGAAGGTTTAAAAAAAAAACAAAAACACTTGATCTGAAATAACTATTGAAACATTAACATTTGCTACGAAAAAATTAAAGTACGATACCCCAATTGTTACCATACACTCATAAATTTGAAAGATGTTATTTGCAATAGGGCAGCGTAGGGCTTTGCTTAAAACCTCTTTAAATCGGATGGGACACATTTCCAAACCCCCCAGTACCCATAAGTTTTGTTTCTCAAAATATGCCAAACAGCCGCCCCTTAAATTCTTCGACACATTATATGGGACACCTTATTGTATATCTATCAGAATCGTGTTAGAACACTCTTTATTATCGCACAAACCCCCTGTGTGCTTCCTTACAAAAAAAAAATCTATTTCTTTTAGAAATATTTCCTATTATTAATTGCATTTTGAAGAATTAAATTCATTTCCCCCACTTTCAATATTTATTTTCTTACATATTGTAGATAGCATCTCGGCCAGGAGCTCATAAGCTACGCTGTCTTTTTCGTGTGGCTTTTGTACCAACTTCAGCTGCAGAATTAGCTCGAAAAGATCAAAATGCTTTAGATTATTTGTTTATGCAGTGTTGTAATGATGTTACGCAGGACAGATTTTCATCAGAACTACATCCAGAAACATCTCTCCGGCTTGCTGCATTACATATGCATCAACATGCATTGGCAAATAACGTATCCCCAGTCAAACTCACAGTGAAAATTGTCGAGTAAGTCCATTAACAATTTACTTCAATTCCAATTAAAATTTTATTTTCGTTATCATAGGAAAGAATTCGGTTTAGAACGCTTTATGTCTTCTTCACTGCTGGAGGGAATGAAACGAAAGGAATTAAGACGTTTAATAGGACATTTTCTGAAAGCAAATTCCCAAGTGACTGGTTCACCAATGAGAATGTTGACGCAACTTCAGGTGGGTAACAATAAATATTTCGTTGTGAGGGGCTCGGCATAGCTTTCTTTCATAACGTATAAGTATATAAAGAGCGTTTTATTTTAAACCTACATAACACTTTTTTTAACAGTAAGTACAGGAACTAAGTTTGAGTCATAGATCTTTATTTATTTGAAAGAATGCTTCATGACAAATTTTTGAACATGATTTCAAGTACAATATATAACTTTCTCGATTGAAGAAGCGCGTCTCGTATGCCGAACTTTCTGCTACTTTCGCGCTATTGACTCAATCGTCAAATATTGGTAAATTTTCTTTTTTAGTATACACCAAAGGCTTAACAAAGCCCCACAAGATATAGCCGAGTGTCTTCAAATCGCACGAACAAGGTGGCAAATTCCATTTCACAATGTAATAAAGTCGTTGGATCGAGTCCTTGGGAAATTAAAAGCTTCATGGACAGTATGGCAGGTAGCGCCATCCTATTGTAATCACATATCGTTCAGATCAATGTCTCACACATGTTCGGAGAATTAAGGACCGATGATGGCACCAGCGTACAGTCCACAACAAACAGTGGACTTTTGCTTATACCCACAACAGTGGGTGTTGAGATTACTCCAGAAACGCCAATTTTGCTTGTACACAAATCCGTTGAGCCAAAAGTGGGCTTCGCTGCTGTGGGCAATCAGCAACACTGTCACGGAGGAATATGAGAGACAGGATATAAAAAGGACGCAGTCGAAGGATGAGGGCAGTTGTTTTTCCGACTTCTCATCGTGGCAGTTCTCGCAACAAATAAATTCTTACTCATATTTTATCAGTTATGTTAAGTAAATGTAAATTTATAATTTTAACCCCTAGAAAATAAAAGTGTTTTGTGTTACCTAAGTAAACAATCTTACAAATTTGGGGACTAAACCAGAATATTGAAATAGTGTTTTTTTTTTAATAATACGAAATGACGTGCTTGGAAGACATAAATGAGATAAAAAGGTTTCTAAAACACGGCAAAAAAAAAAAAAACATTGCGATGACTCTACACAAATATGTATTTGAAGACGAAGGCGACAGATCCAACAGAAGAAGACTCAGATTGTTTCAAGTTTTCGACTTCGATAATAACGACGAGAGGTATAAACAGAAGCAAAAGTACGCCGATGAACATCTGTGTACAGCTGACCTGATTACGATTTGCAACGCGTTAGGGATCAATTACGACGTAAAGGATGTGAGCCAATACATATTTGATAACTTAAGAAAGGGTTGTGTACTTAGTTCATGCAATGCCGATGACGACGACTACGATGTTGACGACGATAATGATAACGACGACGACGATGCCAATAAAAATGCCGACGAGGATGGCGACGAGGGTAATGATGATGACGACGACGATTGTAAGGACGACGATACCAACAACAAGGATGACGGCGATGGGGAAAAGGAAAAAACCCAGAACGGAAACAACAACGGGACCAACTCAATCAACAGAAAAAGTGTATACAGATGCTGAAAGAAATTAGACAAAACAGTAATAAAAACATTATTAAAAAGGAGCAAAAAGTAACGCAAGCAGCTGTTAAAAGTGGTATACTGACGATTTCCAGATTTGCGATCAACTTCAGGGACATAGAGGACTCTATAAGATCATTCGATGGAAACGGGAAAATATCCGTGGAAATGTGGGTAAGTGAATTTGAAGAAATCGCTTTAATTATGTATTGGGATGACTTCCAAAAATTTGTGTTTCCGAAAAAATCATTAAGAGGGTGAGCAAAACTCTTTATATCAAGCGAAAGGGGTATAACATCATACGAAAAATTTAAATATGCTCTATTCGACAAATTTAGAAAAACATCAAATAGCGCGCAACTGCATAAATTGCTTCGTGAAAGAAAAAAGCAAAAAGATGAAAGTGTCCAAGAGTATTTCCTGCATATGAAAGATATAGCCTCTCAAGGAAATGTCGAAGAAGATGCTCTTATACAGTACGTTATTGACGGAATAACAGATTCGAATATAAATAAAGTTATTTTGTACGGTTCTAAAAATATTAGAGATTTTAAAGACAAACTAAGATGTTACGAAACTATACAAGAAAAAGCTAAATCAAAAAATGAAATAAGAAAGCCCGAAAAAGATTTTGCTAAAAGTGAAAAAAAATTGGAAATACAGTGTTTTAATTGTGGCGTAAAAGGGCATAAATTCATAAACTGCAGAGATAAAGAAAAGGGTGTCAATTGCTTCGAATGCAATAAGTTTGGCCACACTACGAGAGATTGCATATCAGAAAAAGTTGACAATACCAAAAGCAACATGCGGATTTTACATTCTAACGATGACATAATGAACAAGGAAATAAAAATTGGAGATAGGAAGTGGTTAGCTCTATTTGACACAAGCAGCAAATTCAATATAATAACGAAAAATCTATAAATATTTGAATATGCCGAAGCTTTCACAATGCGATTTTTATCTTGTCGGGTTTGGGCGGAATAAAAATGAGAATAAAATAAAATCTTTAGGCCATTTTGAACAAGAAGTCGAAATTGATTCCGAAAAATTTAATTTAATATTGCATGTATGTATGACATCCGACTGTTTAGATGTTGAAATAGTTATTGGAAAAGAGTTTTTTCGACTAGCCGAAACAAGAATTACTCCAGAAGGTCTATATTTCCAGAAGTTAAAAAAAGATGTCAATGATGAGATCTACGCGATAATGAAGATAGATGCCTTATCAGAACTCGAAGAAATTGACATTGGAAAAACTGCTAATATTTACGCCAAGCAACATGTGACTGAATTGATCCAAAACTATCGCCCAAATAAGATCAAAACAACAAATATCGTAATGCATTTAATATTGAAAGATGAAACTGCCATTACATGTAATCCACGAAGGCTACCAATCAAAGAAAGATATGTGGTCGACGATCAAGTAGAAGAGTGCTTAAAAGACGGTATAATCGAAGAGTCAAATTCTGAGTTCTGTAGTCCAGTTGTACTAGTAAAAAAACGAGATGGTACATCAAGGCTTTGTGTCGATTACAGAAAAATTAACCGTGTAATAGTAAGGGATCCTTTCCCTCTTCCTTTGATTGAAAACCAGCTCGATCGTTTACAAAACGAAAAGATTTTTAGTACCAGAGTTGGTCGTTGGATATTGTTTTTACAAGAATATGACTACGTCGTTGAGCATAGACCTGGTTCACAAATGCAACACGTAGACGCTCTTAGCAGGCATGTAGTAATGATAATCAACGATGATAGTTTAATTACCAGAATACAACGACTACAAATGCAAGACGAAGACCTCATAACCATTAAAGAAATTCTTCAAGAAAAGTGATCTTACAACGAATATTTTATGAAAGGCGACGTTCTGTATAAGTTGGTAAGCGACGTTGAACTGCTAGTAATACCACGAGGCATGCAGATGGAAATAATAAGAAGCACACACGAAAAAGGACACTTCGCTGTTGAGAAAACGATAGAGCTAATTAATAAAGAATATTTTATACCCAAACTTGATGAAAAAGTACGAAGAGTCATTGCTAACTGTATACCATGCATCATAACAAATAGAAAGCAAGGCAGACAAAAAGGAGAACTACATCCAATAAAAAAAGAAGAAGAGCCACTCCACACATACCACGTCGGTCATCTTGGTCCTTGGAATTAACAAGCAAAATGTATCGCCATATCTTTGTCGTTATCGACTCCTTCACGAAGTTCTGTTGGTTGTATCCCTCGAAGTCTACATCAGCCAAAGAAGTAATAGCCAAATTACGGAAGCGAAGCATGACATTTGGCAATCTGGTTCAAATCATCTCAGATCGAGGATCCGCTTTTACTTCGGATAATTTTCGAGAATACTGTAAACTGGAGAACATCAAACACATCAAAATCACTACCGGTTTACCACGCGCAAATGGGCAGGTCGAACGCCTCAATAGCGTCATCATATCGGTGTTCTCTAAGCTGAGTATCGAAGATCCAACTAAGTGGTACAAGTTTGTCGAAACCGTTCAGAAAACCATCAACTCAACCTTTAACCGAAGTACTAGTTTGACACCATTTGAGGTACTTGTCGGAATAAGAATGCGCACTAAAGAAGACCTTCACATAAGGGAGCTGATAGAGGAGGAAATAATCGCGAGTTATAACGATAAAAGGGACGAGCTAAGAAAAAGTGCTAAGAAACAAATAATAAAGGCTCAAAACGAGAACAGGAAAAGTTATAACCTTCGACGAAAGCCAGCCACAAAATATAGGGAAGGTAATGTAGTAGCCATCAAAAGGACTCAGCTTGGAGATGGATTGAAACTAAGGCCAAAGTACTTAGGGCCGTATGAAGTTACGAAAGTTAAGCCGAATAATACTTACGATGTCACAAAAAGAGGTTACAACGAAGGTCCGAAACATACATGTACGTGCGTTGAATTTATGAAGCCATGGCCGACCAGTCTTGACGACGACAACCTTTTGGAGGCATTCGAGGCGAATGCCTAGCAGGATGGCCGAATTGTGGGCAATCAGCAACACTGTCACGGAGGAATATGAGAGACAGGATATAAAAAGGACGCACTCGAAGGATGAGGGCAGTTGTTTTTCCGGCTTCTCATCGTGGTAGTTCTTGCACCAAACAAATTCTTACTCATACATATTTTATCAGTTATTTTAAGTAAATGTAAATATATAATTTTAACCCCTAGAAAATAAAAGTGTCTTCTGTTACCTAAGTAAACAATTTTACACTACTAACACAATTTTTTGATAAAATAAAGGTTCACTTCAAGCTGAACCTCAATAGCAAACTAAAACCTCTTGACCGAATGGAGTCCGAGATCTCTTCAATAAATTTTCAACATAGTGGGGTGACAAATACCAAATTGATGCCATTGACCACGAATTGACAATTTTGAAACTTCCTTCACACTTTCATTCACTTCGGCTTTGTGTTATGTCATGCGTTACAAAACTCAGTTGGTTGATCATGAGGTCCAAAAAATTCATATAATCTTCCACGCGCTTCACGGAAATAATTTCGTCTAAAGGACCAACGTGTACTGGTTATTTGTCTGATACTATGTGTTGCAAAATTTCGCGGTTGACAATTGTTTATAAAGATGCCGGGCTACCAAAAGAGAATCGCTGAAAAAGAGGAATTGCAATCAGCAGCTGGTTCCATTAATTTATTATTTATTATTTAATCATTAATTATTTATTTAAAAAGGTGCCGGGATACCTGCAAGTCCAAATTGCGAAAACCAGAATTGCAATCAGCAGCTGGTTCCATGCTGCGCCACATCGGCTACTCAGCACGGGAGTTCGCTAAAAGGGAAGAGAACAGAAAGTAAACAATGGAAAAGTGGGCGCCGCTCAATTTTTATAATAAAATTGGAATAAAACAAATTAGATTGATTTTTACAAGATGTGGAAATAAATTTGTATGGATGTATTTGACGCTCTCTTAGAACGAGGTATGACAAAGGTCATCATCACCATAATAATCGGGTGGGACCAAAGGGGTTGTTCTGCATAAGATTCAATCAAACAGGGAACGCTTGATTTTAGTGGTCAACGGTAGGCTAACGATTCCGTATGATCACACAAACTAGCTAGACTCACTCGGAGCCAACGGGGTCGCAAAACATTTTAATATTAACTGCTACGGCGTTACGGGGTTTACGAAGAAAACGCAAGAACCCTTACGGAGTCACTCCAATCGCAAATACACAAATCCCAACTGAGGGAAGATCATACAAATAGAAAAATGCAAAGGGGTACTTATTTGTTTTCCTGCCTACTTAGGGTCGCTTCTGTCTTTATGTCGGCGTCACTGTGGTTGCTGTAGATTTTGTTCGTTGTTTCGTTGGTCGTATTTGGGGGTGAATTTTTTCACATCCTGATGTGGGTGATGGTCTCGAATACGTATTTTCCTCTGGGTGTTTCTCATTCGTTTTATTTGTCTTTTCCTGGTTTTGCCTTTTTTGGCTTAGTTCGTTAATTGTTTTTTACCTTTTTTTTGTACTTTTTTTCAACTCTCGCTCTATGTCAGTTTACACCTCCCACCACACACACACACACACACACAAACATATAACACAGTGCAGCACCGGGTTTTAGAATTTTGCCACAGTATTTCCCTGTCGAGACGACTAAATGAGGAGCGCAGAGAACGAGGGTGGGACTTAAAAGTCTCAAGAACCCAATGAACTTGTAGCGACATAGCGGCATCACTGATTTATTCTGAGGAGAAATACTGACTTCTCCCAAGCACGAATAACACTTATTTATCCTGAGGAGAAATACTGACTTCTCCCAAGCACGGATAACACTTACTTCATTCTGAGGAGAAATACTGATTTCTCCCGATCGTGAACAACACCAATTCGAAAGCACTACGAGTGGCACCATATTGACAAGAAGTACTGACTTCTCCCGATTTCAAAAAACCACCAACTGGAAGTCAATATTTTTGTGGCGTTATGACGATCGTTCGTTGAAGTGGTAGAAATTGAAATGCAATTGGAAGTTGTGCAAGTAAGTTCAGCATCAGCCAGTTGATGACGACCATTAATGACAACCAGACAAGAGTAGCTGCCCAGTTAAACATTTAAAAATAAAGTTTTTTTTTATCAAAAATTATTAAAGTTCCGAGTAGTTTTCATTTATTTAATTTTATTATTTTTCGTATAGAAATAAAAACGACAAACTCTTTGTGGCAAAACGAGTAAGCACCGTCATTTGTATAAGAATTCCCCTCAGGGTGGCTACGTGGGATACAGTAAGAAAACTGGCGAGGTCTAGATGTGCCCGCTACACTGTGCAAGCAACTCCCCACATCATCTACTAGAGGATGTCTACGAGTTTGGGCGTTAATACAGAGCCCGGTATACCGGAAGTAACGAGTAACTTTTTGATGACTGTGGTCTGACGTTTTCAGTATTCTAATGGCTAATGCGGCAAGTACTCCCGTCTCGATAAAACCCAGGCAGGCCTCAAAGACCATTCAATATTCGTCGCCGTTAAGTTGGTGGTGTATGCTCTGGTGTATGATCTGGCTCCGAACAAAGGACCTCATAAGGGCTTGTGTCGCCTTGCACGACATAACTGCTTGCAAAGATAACCACGAGATCCCTTAGTAACTACACATCCGAACATTGATAGAGGCTTTGAGTAGGGTGCCTAGAGATATGAACTCAAACAAAAAAAACTCTAATCTAAAACCAACGGAGGTACAAAAAATAGCGAAATAACGATGAATCTGGAGAACCCTTTCCAGAGATCCTCCAGAATACCAAGATCTCCTTCTAGAACTCCGGGCGGACATGTTGAGACAGCAGCAACAAGGGTCCATATTTGTGAGGAGGAACCCCAAAAATTTGTGTTCCATAAGCTAGGCGATCAGATCAGGGAGCTCGTCGAAATGCTTGATGGATGGAAAAAGGCGCTCAATTCATCAAGCCATGAGGGATAGTATTTAGAGCATAAGAGTCCTCTATGAATTGACAGCGATCCACCTGCGAGACGAGAATCCCAGGAAGGTAATCAGAAAGAACAACTCATCAGAAACCTCTCCCTGGCTCAAACAAACGGAGGTCCCAAAAGAAATAAAGGCACAAACCGGGGAAACCGTGAGGTCAAGCGAATCCAAAAGGATCCGGTGATGGTAAATAATAATAATTCGGAAGTCCCTAAAGGCAACCATTAGACCAAACAAACTCGATAAGACCAACCAATGGAAAAGGGCAATAATATAGAAGTTCTTAAAGGCAAAGAGACCAATGGAGATCTCTCGTACGCAGAGATACTGCGCAAAGTAATAGCAGATCCCACATAAGAAACCGTTGGAAAAGTAATATCAAGAATCAGAAGGACGCAGAAAGGTGCTCATTTCTTTCAGCTTAAGGAGACGGTCATAAAACCAGCCGAGTTTAAAGGCACTATAAGCCAAACACTATGGTCGCAAGCGAATGTAAAGGCATGTTACTGTTGAAATAAAAGATGTCAATGAAGTAACCATCAAGAAGAATATAAGTGCAGCATTTAAGTCGCAAGTTGGACTGGAAGGAGTATCGCCAGACGACGTACTAACTTTGCGAAAGGCGTTTGGTAGCACCCAATCGGCGGTAATGTGTAGCCATAGTGAGTAGACGTGTTTGTTTTGATCGGTCCTTCTGTAGTACGCTATAATAGCACTTAAATCCATATTGCTAATCGGAAATTTTCGGAAAACTAAACTAAAAATCTGTGATAAATAGAGCTTTTATTGATATTTAAATCCGGTGCCTATTTTGATTTTGCGATTGTTTTCCGTTGCCATAATAAAATTGTTTCTCACGCCAAAAATGTCATTCACATCAGACATATCCTCACGCAACAAATCGAAAAGACACGCCCTCTTCTATACTAGCTCTCCTACCACATCGATCAAACACCAAAACTACGACAAAGGAATGATCTCAGTTAAAATTTTAGAAGAATAACTTGCTAAACATTCTTCGATTTTACAACGAAGCTTTGCTGATAAAATTAACAAATTGAGATCTTAATTTGTCAAAAAAATTGATGAAATTAAAGAAAGCTGGGTTCAACAACGCGATCTTTTGTACTTTTGCTATGGGTCATTTGCACAGCGCTGAAATCTTGGCACTCCGCAAACAGGTCAATGATTGGAGAGAAAAGAAGTCGCTTTTCTTTCAGCAGATCTTCCAAAAGCTATGTGAAACCATTGATTGCAAACCACCATAGGGTATTACTGCTTTCGTGTGAGAAAGCCCAACAACACCAACCACAAAGCCTTACTGACCGCTCCACCATCGATTATCTTAAAATCCAATTCCTTATACGAAAGAAATGCTGTTCTCACAGCTGCTGCCACCTACCGCAAGCAAAACACCAAAGTTCTCAAACTGGGTGACATTTTCATTTCATCCAACAACAGCTGTTACTTAAGTTTAGCCAAGCACATACGTTTTCTACTACACTTGGTCTAAAGAGAAAAAAACATAAGAAGACGCCCGTTGGAAAAACCTTCTCCATCGAAGGCTCGGATGACTTTCACTCCATTTCTGCTGGTGCTTCTGTTGATGTTACTGCTGCTAATGCTGCTGCGACTAATCATTAAATTTACTGTATCGTATTCCATTTCTAAATTATTTTTTAATTGTTATCGTTTTCCATTTCCTGTTTTCTTATTTCCTATTTCTATTTCTCTCTATCGTGCTCTCTTAAGCGTCTGGCATTATTTTTGTTTTAATCTGCTCTGTATCTTTTTTTCTTTCTTTCTTTTCTCATAATGAAAATAGTACGTCCCGCTTACAGTGTGAATAAAAAATCAACACACACTATGATAAATGTACTTTCTAGTTGTCGTAATGGTTTTAAAGTTTGTCATATAAATGCTCGTAGTCTTAATCAGTATAAGTTAGATTATTTGAAAAACATGTTTGAAAATGTTGGTGTTGATGATATTTGTGTTTGTGAGACTTGGTTCAAGTGTGATGTATCTGATATACAGTATAAAATACCCAATTACTCTATTTCTCGAAAAGATCGGGTAACGTACGTACACACGGGGAGGAGAAATAGCAATTTACTGCAGGAGCTCTTTGAAATAGAAAATTATTTGTAAATCTGTTGATCTAAATATAGAGTTCTTAATTGTTGAAATAAACGATGGTTGTTCTAAATGTTTGGTGGCTTGTGTTTATATTCCGGATCATAGCTGTTCTCCTCAACCTCTGACTGTTCTCCTCAGCTGTGACCTAGCCTGGCCTCCTTATGAGTATGTTATTGTTTGTGGAGATTTTAATGCAGACCTATTTAAAGTCATCCCTGGGACTCCAGATATGTATTTTATTACAAATCGGTTTGCTAACTTACTCCTAGCATTCTTGATCTGGTTATCGTATCCGATCTTTCATCTGTTCGGCTCTCCGGCCAACTCTGAATTGACTGTATATCTGATCATGATCTTCTTTTTTGTACCTACAATGTTAGCTTCACTCACTCCGCTGACCCATTGATGTTTTCATTTAAGGACTGTAGGTCAATAAATATTAATGATCTGGAAAATGCGTCCCTTTTAGCTCCCTCTTTTGCAGTTGTCAGTTCTCTGATCCTAACGCAAAACTACACTGTTTTGAGGAATTGGTCACTGAGTTGTATTATTTTCATGTGCCAGTTAAAATGGTTTGTGGGCGAAACAAAAGTTGCCCTTGGTATACAAAAGTGGTAATCGAAACTATTAAAACTCGAAACAAGCTTTATAGGAAGTGGAAGCTAAGTCCTTCTCCTTCTAACTGGATTGCCTACAAAGCTATGCGTAACCATTCAACTGTAATAATATGAAACTCTAAAAGAAATTACTGCACCTCTAAGCTGAATACGTGGCTTCCTTCCAAAAAACGTTGCTATAATCTGCGACAAATTGGAATTTCTAGTGCTAAAATTGGTGCAAAATGTGAAATTGAAGTTCTAAACGAATGTTTTCTTGATAACAGTTCTTCTTCTTCATTTCAATTATTCAGAAAATTTGTCCCATCATCCAGTGAGAGGTTTTGAACTGCGATGCGTAAGTGAGAATGAAGTTGCAAAATGTGTTACAGCAGTTAAATCAGATGCTATGGGTGAAGATGGGATACCACTTCGCTTTATAAAATGTTGCCTTACATTCTATCCCGGTTTTAGATTCAACCACAGTTGCTCTACTGCAATGGTTAGTATTTTGCAGGACATAAGACAAGAGTTCAATAATGATGTGCTACCCTTCTTTGCTTGCTTGATTTGGTATACAAAAGTGGTAATCGAAACTATTAAAACTCGAAACAAGCTTTATAGGAAGTGGAAGCTAAGTCCTTCTCCTTCTAACTGGATTGCCTACAAAGCTATGCGTAACCATTCAACTGTAATAATATGAAACTCTAAAAGAAATTACTGCACCTCTAAGCTGAATACGTGGCTTCCTTCCAAAAAACGTTGCTGTAATCTGCGACAAATTGGAATTTCTAGTGCTAAAATTGGTGCAAAATGTGAAATTGAAGTTCTAAACGAATATTTTCTTGATAACAGTTCTTCTTCTTCATTTCAATTATTCAGAAAATTTGTCCCATCATCCAGTGAGAGGTTTTGAACTGCGATGCGTAAGTGAGAATGAAGTTGCAAAATGTGTTACAGCAGTTAAATCAGATGCTATGGGTGAAGATGGGATACCACTTCGCTTTATAAAATGTTGCCTTACATTCTATCCCGGTTTTAGATTCAACCACAGTTGCTCTACTGCAATTGTTAATATTTTGCAGGACATAAGACAAGAGTTCAATAATGATGTGCTACCCTTCTTTGCTTGCTTGATTTCTCGAAGGCTGTTGACAAGGTAAACCACAATATCCTCTGCCGGAAAATAAAACATCTCTTCGGTTTTTATAATAGTGCAGTGCGACTTTTTGAAAGCTTATTTTCCGATAGATTTCAAAAAGTTGCGATATATAATTCTTGTTCAGCTCTTCTACCGGTGAAGCCGGGTGTATCTCAAAGGTCAACCCTTGGCCATCTGTCCGTTCTCATAGCTAGATACATCTATATGCTGATGATGTCCAGCTGTATTTGTCTAAGCCTTATAAAACATTTCCAAACTTGTTAACCATTTAAATGAGGATCTCTGCAGTATTTAGAATTCAGAACAACACGAAAAGTTGACATCTCAGCAGCAAAGTTGGGAAATTTCCTATTTTTCACCCACCACTAACCAAAAAAAAAATCCAAAAATTGACAATGGCCGTCAACTTGTGTAAATGAAATGGTGATTCGGGATTATTTAGAATTTTTTCCATTTGCTCGTAATTAAAATAAATTCAATTTTCAAGTGAGAACATATTCTAATTTAATTCCTGTTTAAAATTGGAGACACCATCGCATTTCACTTCAATTAATAAGTGTTACAATTCGTCGAAAAGTAACAGGAAGCATCCACGGCGAAAAGCTCCACAAAAGAAGAAGACACGAAAAAAAAGCCGAGAACAAGAAAATGAGTTCCAATAACACCAGCAGCAGCAGAAAAGAAAACGAACGAACTAAGCTGATTCAGGAAAAATGTCAAACACTGCTGACTCAGATGCTCCGCGATGAGGACAACAAATATTGCGTGGATTGTGATGCAAAAGGTCCCCGTTGGGCATCGTGGAATCTCGGCGTTTTCCTTTGTATTCGCTGTGCTGGAATTCATCGCAACCTCGGTGTGCATATATCTCGAGTTAAATCTGTCAACCTTGACACATGGACACCGGAACAAGTGATCTCACTTCAACGAATGGGTAATTCACGTGCTCGTGCTGTATACGAAGCCCAATTACCAGATGGTTTTCGTCGTCCACAAACCGACAATGCTCTGGAGAGTTTTATTCGTGCCAAATATGAGCACAAAAAGTACTTAGCACGCGAATGGGTACCCCCATCTCCACCCAAGGTTGATTGGGCCAAAGAAATCGACGAAGAACTGGAGAGGCAAAAACGTAAGAAGAAAGCAGCTCAAGCGGGTTCAGCTTTGGGCATTGGAATTGTCGGTGGTAGTAGCAGTAGTAGCATCAGTGATAGGAAGTCAAATTCTTCGACAATTAAAACACCATTACCTGCCCCATTGCCAAAGCCGAAACCTTCGAATAGCCCTAAATCGCATCGAATAAGTGAATCTTCTGCAATCAACTCGAATCACAATAATTCCCTTGGTGCGGGGAGTTCTGATCTCTTGGGATTGACATCACCCACTAAACCAGTGTCAGCGGGGCTAGTGAGCTTAAATAATGATGCGCATAGTGACACATTCAGTGGTTTCCTCAGTGCTGCACCAGTTGCAGCTGTTAGTACACATAATTCCTCGTTGGGCAATAATGAATCGTCTGCGACTGGTGCTAATGCTGGTGCTGGTGGTGGTATTGGTGGGGGAGCAACAAATTCCTTAGCCAAAGAAGAAGAGGACTTTTTCAATCAAATCACCTCGCTAGGAATCGGCGGTGAAAAGGATAAAGCCGGCAAATTGACCAAGGACAGCATACTTGCACTATACGGGACGGCTCCATCAAATAATCCTCAATCAAATCTCGGACAATTCAACGGCAATCCACTGGGCGGTGCCTTTAACAATAAACCATTCCCAGCGTTACTTGTCAATCCAAATTCGAATGCCGGAGGCATGGGAATGCCACCCGGTCTGGTGGGTCCGCCACAGCCACAAACTCAATTCATGACACCACCGAACTCGGCAAGTATGTACAATGCCCCTGTTATGACTGCGCCAGCAGCGTTTACCTCACCAGCTGGCGGCGGAATGTCTTATCATCCGCAAATGATGGGCGTTCAATCGACTGGTTTTGCTCAGTTCCCGCCAATGCAGTCGACCTATCCCGCAGCAATGGGCGGTGGCGGTGCTCCGGGAATGATCACAGCTTTTGGTGCAGCACCAAGTACCGGTGGTAGTGGTGGTGGTATCATGGTCTAATGACATGGTCTAAGGACAGGGTCTAATGCAAATTAATCCCGCTCTTAATCAAGGACTTATGGGCATGCAAATGAATGGACCAATGCCAATGGTGCAGTCAACAGCAACGGCAGCTACCTCCAACCTGAGTCAACAATTCGGTAATCTTAACATTGGTAATGTTTGGCAATAAAAATCAAATACTACCATCAACCCATCCTCATCTATACCTCTTACATTTCTTCCCTATCTCACAACTCCAACTCCACCAATATCACAAACACCATCACCCCCACCACCACAACCACCACAACCTCCGCCACCTCTACCAACTGCAACTGAAACCCATGTCCCTTTAGGGTATCTTCGTTGAAAATTGTGATTTTTTATCTTCTTCCCATAAGTCAGTCGGGTGTTTATTTTCCATGTGCAATTTGATTTCGGTTCTCTTCTGTGTCTCGGCATTTATCTTATCAAAAAAAAAAAATTCCTTCTCGTCTATCTTTCCACCGTGTATGTGCGCGCTTGTAGACTCTCTTTCGGTAAATCCCTGCTCATTTTTCGTTACACAAATGATTGATGTCTAGTTAGGTGTGCTTAAGAATCTAATTTTAAAAACGGCAAACCGTCACATATCCCTCCACTGGCTAAATGCTAAATTAATCGTATTCGTATTCCGGACCTCCCCCGTTATGGCACAACACGGCACGGTTAATCTGATTGAATTGTATAAGAGAAACATTTAAAGTTAGGGTCTCGCGTTGTTGAATTTATTTTCTAAATAAAATAAAATAAAATAAAAAGAAAACGATAAACTTAAATACTTAACGAAGAAGTGGACGTCAATGATAAACATTAGATGGACAGAGGAAAGTAATAAATAATATTCATTCCTGGTCTAAAGCTAATGGATTACTTTTAAATCCTAATAAGTCGCAAGTTATTCCAACTTCAAACAAAAAGCTAGCCCTAAATACATTACCTGATGATGGAGATATGAACATACAAACTACACAATAAGAAAAATTTATGGACGTCTTCGCAAGTCGTGGGTAACTGCGAGCTTTACTCCGGTCAGCACCAGACGAAAGCTTGTAATAAGTCTTATTCTGCCCTTAATTACATATGCTGAATATCGACTGCAATATCGACTCCTTGTCCCAACGCAAGTTGCAAGTAGCATTAAATTATTCCGCAAGACATGTTCATTGATTACGCAGATATGAACACATTTCACAATATACTAAAATCTTGTTGGGTACAACTCCCAAGCATTTCATTGATTCCAGAAATTGTATTTTCTTACATAATTCCATAACAAATTAGACTCCAATGTATTTATATGAAAATATTAATGTTGCACGCTCCCCTAGAACCTTAAGTTTGATCCCATCACGTATCAGTCAAGTATCAGATCTATATCTAATGCCACTCGCTTCAAAAGTGTAATCTTTCTTCATTTCTTCTCTCTTCACTAAACTATAAGCTTCATATTTTATTATTTGTACTACCAGCCCCCCTCTCCCTTTTTCATCACTTCTTCTTAGTTTTTTCTATTCCCTCCAAACAACTATTTGTAGTTCTAATTTTAAAATTTGTAAAATTGTCATCTATAACTATCATTATAATTTTACCTTTTAATATTTGTATTTGTATAAAATTATATCAATTGCGTATTGTATGAACTCCAAGTGGTATAAAAGATATTTATCTTAATGTAGGTTTAACCAGATATTGTAATAATAAATTGAATTGAATTTAAATTGAATTGATGCCGAACGAAATAAGAATCGGTTGGGCTGGGTTGTCTGCCGAATCCGTGAAAAAGTATTGTTAAAAAACTGTTTCACATACCTGGAAATTGGTCACATATCTAATCAATGCAAGAACAAGGAAGGCCGCTCTAAACTATGCAGAAGATGCGGATCCGGAGGACTTGTTACAAATCACCCCTTTTGCATGTTGTGCAAGAAAGATTACCCGGAAGACGCGAAACACGTAGCCGGTAGCAGTAGATGCCGGATTTTCGAGGAAGCTATGACCAGAAGACAGCCCTGAATATCATACAGCTAAATCTCCATCATTGTGATACAGCTCAGGATATTTCGAGGCAGACGGCAAAAGATAAGGGAGCGGACATAATTCTGGTCAGCGAACCATATGAAATCCTTGACAGTAACGTATGGATCTCCGACCAAACAAAGCTAGCGGCAATATGGACATGCGGCAAACAGGCATTCAAAGAAACCTGCACTCATGGATATGGTTTTGTCCGCGTAAAAATCAACTGCATACACTTTTATAGCTATTAAACCCAACCAAGCTGGACAATTTGTGAATTTGCGGAAATGCTACATAACCTAGCTGACGCCGCACGTGGAAGATATCCAATTGTTATAAAGGGTTTTCCAATAGGGACTTGACAACTTTGAATTTAATTTGTGAACGCACTCTTTCACTAATCATCAAACTGTCACTGTCAATTTATTCAGTAAACTCAATATTTTCATCATGATCAACTCCAATTTTCGGTCGTAATTATCGCCCTAGTAAACAGGCAATAACAAGTTTAGTACAAAAATTTGAGTCTACACATTCGTTGTGTGATGTTGCCATGTCAGTGAGACAACGGGTTGGTCGAAGTGTCGAAAATATCGCTGCCGTTCAGGCGTCCGTAGCAAACGATCCAAATCAGTCAATTCCACGGCGTTCTCAAGAATTGGGCATCGCTCAGACCACATTATGGCGTAGTTTGCGTAAGGATATTGGTTTACAAACATACAAGATCAAGGTGACTCAAGAATTGAAGCCGATGGACCATTTGAAGCGACGTACGTTCTCCAATTGGGTTCTGGAGAAGATGCGTCAAGATGATGAATTTCATCGCAAAATCATCTTCAGTGACGAAGCTCATTTTTGGCTTAATGGGTTCGTCAAGAAGCAAAATATGCGTTATTGGTTGGGTGAAAATCTACATGTGCTTCTTGAATCACCACTTCATCCATAAAAAATAACTGTTTGGTGCGGTTTGCATGCCGCCTGCGGTATTGGGCTATATTTTTTCGTCGACGATAACGGTCGTCACGTTACTGTGAATGGTCAGTGTTACCGCGCCATGATCACCGATTAATTTTGGTCCAAATTGGAAGATATGGACTTGGACGACATGTGGTTTCAACAGAATGGTGCCACAAGCCACACAGCACACGCTACAATCGATTTATTGAAGAGTAAGTATGGTGAGCGTGTTATCTCAAGACATGGGCCAGTCGATTTGCCGCTTCGTTTGTGCGATTTAACGCCGCCTGACTATTTTCTGTGGGGCTAAGTTAAGTCATTGGTTCATGCCAACACGCCGTTGGAAGAGCTTAGAGCCAACATTGAACGCGAAATAGCGGCCGCTTCGGCGGAAATGTGTGGCCGAGTCGTTGAAAATTGGGTCCAATGAATCGAGCGCTGCAAACGTGCCCGCGGTGGCCATATGAACGAATTCGAGCTCCGCTCATAAATGTTTTGATTGTACTTCAACCCGATAATAAAGTTTTTTGAAATATCTCAAATGGTTTGCGTTTTATTTAAAAAAAAAAGTTGTCAAGTCCTTATTGGAAAACCCGATAGGAGGGGATTTCAATGCATTGGCAACCGAGTGAAGCAGCAGTAAATTACCAACCCCAGAGCCTGTTTTTTACTGTAAGCACTCTCGCCTTTGGGAGTGGGTATCGCCGTAAGGTAAGGACAGGCTCTGTTGTCAGTATTACTTTCGATAGCAACACCCTCCTGCCAGAAATAAAATAGAAAGTCAGCGAGGAATGTACTCACAATGACCACCAGGAAATATTGATAGACATAGAGGAGAGAAAACAGACGAAAAAACCCAAATCTTAATCTGATCGAAAACAGAACAGCAGAGAACTTGTCTTACACATATTTCTAAGGTTCGCCAGCTACAAAAGAGCGCCGTGCTTTTGGTAGAATGATGAAATTAGTGCACTAAGGGCAACGTGTCTATATGCTTGTCGGAGAATGCAGCGATCTAGAAGGGGGATAGATTTTTAAGAAAACCTTAACACTTTTAAACGGGCAAGACGCCACTTAAGAACTGTGATCAAAGAAAGTAAAGCTGTCTGTGTAACGAAGCTGATCTTAATCCTTGGGGTACTGCATATAGGATGGTAATGGCCAAAGAAAAGGACTATATGGCTCCACAAGTAACATGTCTCACTCTGTTAGCATCTATTGCGCAGCAACTTTTCCCACAAAGACCACCTCTTAGACATTATATCGAGGAAGCGAACAGGGAAGAAGAAATTCCACAGATATCAACGGACGAACTGATCAAGGCATGCAGAAAAATGGACGATAATAAAGCGCCTGGACCCGACGGAATTCCAAATAAAGCCGTAAAAGTTGCTGTCCTGAAAAGACCAGTCATGTTCATAACAAATACCAGAGAAGTCAATCGTGCGTAAATAAAAGAATGGCTATGTTCAGCTGTGATCAGCTCAGTTCTTTTTACGCTGCCCCGGTTTGTGCCACGGCAATAGTCAGACAGGATGCTAAGAAAAAACTATTGTCGGCATACAGACTTTGCGCATTAAGGATATGTGGCTTTCGAAAGATATCGGATGAAGCACCTGTCCCATTGGAATTGTACCAATCGACATACTCGCGGATGAGATGTGTAGGGTATGCAACAAAATTTCGTCAAACCGCCACGTAGAAACGCATGAAATAATAACGATTAAAGAGAAGAAAATGATGACTCTATAACCAGGTTGCAGAATGGATGACACAACAGCACAAAAGGCCGATGGTCCTATAATTTAATTCCGTCTATAGAATTGTGGGTGAAGCGGAACTACAACTCCCACCTCACGCAGTTCCTGTCCGGTCATGGGGGATACGTTTTGGATACGCTTTGGATACGATAACTCTTCCTTCCTCTGTCTTTCGAGTGACTGGGCCCGTAAGTCTCCTTGCCGACAAGAATAAGGGGCGAAGATCGTGGGGAATCATTGTTTTTTTTTACAATTTTATGTTTTCGAATTTGGGGGCTTGGGGTTTAACAAATCTTTATCGCTGGGTGCTAACATCATCATGGCGTCAAGGGAACCAGACCGTCCGTCCGCTAGAGTCTCCAGGCTGTCCGCCTGGCTTTATCTGGGAGTACATATTTGGACATTTCTGTTGCGGTAGGTAGAGTGAGGGAAGTAGAACCAAAGGATCCAGTGAATTCCATGGCAACCAGTGAACGACGGGAAGAACAGAACGGGGACAAAACAAGAAAAGGCAGGAAGGCAGTGGAATGAAACACACAACAAAACGAGTGGTGGATTTTTTGGAGCGTGTTTTCACGCAGCATCTTTTCCATACATAACCTCCATGTCTACAGTCTACAATATCAGAACTTTTCAAATAAGCACTGTTTTTTTTCAAATTTCAAAATAAGTGGTGTTAATGGAACAATGCGATGTCGTACGGTTTTTACTTACCACTTGGCCACTTATGTAGCTTAATCAAATTTTTGCTTTAAATATTACATATTTCGTTTTAAATATTATACAGTATGTAATTGCTCTATAACATGTACAAAAACAATTGTTGTAAATTTTTTTAGTAAATGCCTCAGCGACATCTACCTTGTCTAAATAACATATAACTAAATTCATTATATTTATTCTTGTACTCGAATTACATGAAGTTTAGCTTGGATTAAATCTGAGCTAGACTTTTAGTGAAAATGCCGATCTAATAAATTATAAAAAATTTTTTGCACATACTAGTAAAATTAATTCTTTTCTTTTACAGGCGAAAATTCATTACCTAGATATAATTTCTGGTTTGCCCAGCTACGGAGCTAAATGTTTTAGCACAAATCAGAGAGAAGGCATAGAAAGGGTACTCCTAGTCAGCCCCCGGTTTGGTCTCAGCCAAATCCCAGGTGTAAAAAATTCAGTCGTAAGTAACTTAAGAACTTTACGAGAGTATGATTTAAACAAATTTACAATTTTAAAATCAATAGTCTAACTTGGTACCTACAATATATATGAACCATTTTCCAGTGTTCGTTGTCTGCTTTGTAACGCTTAGTATGTCCTAAAAAGGCACTATTTGCAGGCTATATATTTATATATGGAACGTTGACCACCAGATGATTTCATAGGAATCACGAAATCTTTACAAGTTGGAGAAAAAAACGATTAGCAAAAATCAAAAAAAGTCTTTCCCCGAACCAAAAAAGCAATAAAAATTATAAAAAATAAAACACTGGTTTCTCAACGACATTATAAAAACTCCGTTACACTCTGATACGCTCGTCAATGTAGTGACCCGCTATTTTCATAACCCCGAACACTAATAGATCTATAAATCGGTCGCATATCTCGCCTTTTCTCAAGAGATATACTTACACACGTTCTACTGGAGCTTCTGTTTTACAATTGCGATTACAAAAAAACGCGTACTAAACTACACTTTTTTAACATTAAACTTAGTCCTGGGACCCTTTCTGACAGAGTCATTATCCTGCTATTCCTTTCAATCGTTCGCCCTTTCATTTTCTCTTTTTCTCTTCCCTTTACTGACCCGCCAATGAAACGAAACTCGCGAATCTACTTTTCATTGACTTTACTTGCTAAAAGAAACTTAAAAAGAAAAATAGCTTACGCAATCCAAAAATTCGTAGCCACCAAATTGCGTAACTTCCAGATCTTTACATTCCCATAAACTCCCGACACATGCAATCAGTTGACTATAGCGGACCCAACTTACGGGACTATTAGCTACAATACTAGCAAATTTTGCTAAGTGTATTAATCATTCCAATTGTTCCCTTCCGGTTTACACTGCTGAGTCACTGCATTCACTCTGCCTCCACTTACATTGGGAGAGTTTATGGAAGTTTGTGGATCCTGGCTATATGTTATTATTGCTATCGAACTAACTAAAAGTTTGCTTTAAAACAAAATAAACGAAAAGAAGAAAGGAAACCCGATAAAGAGATAGCTAGAGTCTTCAGACGCAAGAAAGAATGTCTAGATATAATCCAACAAGGGATATAATTGATCCAGCCATTCTCTGCATCGCTGCCCCAATTAAAGCTAAGCATACTCGTACATATATCTTATGTAAACTTTTTCGAGCGTTCGTTCATCGGCGATAGAGAAAACAGATATTTTTTGTGGATGAAGTGGTGATTCATGAAGCACATGTGGATTTTCACCCAACCAATAACGACGAACCCATTGAGCCAAAAATGAGCTTCGTCACTGAAGATGATTTTGCGATGAAATTCATCATCTTGGTGCATCTTCTCCAGAACCCAATCGGAGAACGTAGTCGCTTCATATGGTCCATCGGCTTCAATTCTTGAGTCAATTTGATCTTGTATGGGTGTAAACCAAGATCCTTACGCAAAATACGGCATAATGTGGTCTGAGCGATGCCCAATTCTTGAGAACGCCGTGGAATTGACTGATTTGGATCGTTTGATATTTTCGACACTTCGACCACTGACACTTCTCACTGACACGGAAACATCACACAACGAATGTGTAGACTAAAATGTTTGCACTAAACTTGTTATTGCCTGTCTACTATGGCGAGAATTACGACAGAAAATTGGAGTTAACGCTCTTAAAGTTGCAGTCACTGACTCCGAATTTCGGTAGAAAATTTCTATAATTTGCAGACGTTGCTCGTTCGTGTACTTTACCATGATGAAAATGTTGAGTTTACTGAATAAATTGACAGTGACAGTTTGATGATTAGTGAAAGAGTGCATTCACAAATTAAATTCAAATTTGTCAAGTCCCTATTGGAAAAGTCTTTATCACACAGACACACTGTAAGTGAATTACTAACACAGTGTACATCTCTATAACCTGTCAGAATGAGAGCTAGAATGAGAGCAATTTATGAGTAAAGTTGCTATTATAAAATGCTTTGCACGCAAAGTTCACTATGTGTGTGTAATGTGGATAACGTTTTTTGAGTAAAATGGGCGAGTTTTGCGTAAAATGGGGGAGCAATTGACATTGAAGACAATTCATCCCTATTCATAGACAGGGTTACACGGATAAAGGCGATCAGTGGAAAGTGGATTTTGGTTTTCCAATATTTTTAAAGTTTTTCATCTTCGAGTACGTCAGTTCATTTATGGTCAAAACTAATATCGAATGTTCCCGAAATATGGAAAGATAAATGGCGGCTACAGTATTGGCTTTCACAATACTTCCGAAATAGGTGTCGCAACGGACGACAGATAACAAATTTTAAATTCCAAAACAACCAATTCTGTTTAGACAGGCAGCTGCAAGACAATCGTCGCCTTGAATTTTTTTTACTTTTATAGAAATTCGTTCTTCGTTTATCATCCAGTTCAGAAGCAGAAATAATCTACAAGTTAAAGTGTTCAAACTAATCTTTATATTTATTAGGTGAATAAAGTTGATTATTGAATTTACTTTTCTTTTCGGTTTGGTATATATATATGCATTCTTTTACAAATTGGACGCATTTGGACAAAAATTGAGAGTCTATTTTTTACGAGTTGTAAAGCTAATGAGTTTTTATTATTTATTTAAATTTTTAATTATAATTGTTTATGATTTCATACTGTTATAAACAAATGAAATATTACTATTGAATTTTCTTAAAGCACGCCATAAAAATTAGCTTTTTTTATTTCATTAAATCCCGGTACCGTGACGGAATTTGCACTATTAAGATATAGGCGTCTTCCAGACATATTTCGTTCGACGCTAAAATTGAGATAAGAATAAGCGAAGTGCACTCACCCCACAGACTCGATGCTGCACCGCAGCCCACCTACCTCACTCCCATGTTTCGTTTAGGAAATTTTGGACGTGACGGCTGGTGTTTTAAACCTAACAGGCGAACGTTTGACCTCCACCTTCTGCTGCCGGACCAGTTTTGCTTTTTTAATGTCGGCGAACTTAGGACAACTCCGATATTTTGCGGTGTCCTACGTTTCCACATAACACGCACGAGAGCTGCGTCCTATCGGATGGTCCGTCGCTACCCATAGCACACTTCTCGGAACTATGGTTCGTTGCGCACTTCACGCATCGAGGCTGTATTGTGCAGTTCGACGCGGTGTGCGGCAGCGAATTCATTCTATAACGCTATCGCTCCTTTTTAATTTTTCCCACTGAGCCACCTGGTAATCTAGGACATTGATACTCCTTAGACTATCCAGAGGGCTTTCGGGACTCAGCTGCACCAGGAAGAACGGCAGACTCCGCTTCTCCCGCCTGGCTCTAGCTGTGATAAATGGCTTTACCCCCAAAAACTTGAGTTTTTCGCACTATTTCTCTTTGAGCAGTGCCAGGATCTCCTCAGGATCAGAAGACGATTCCAACCCCTTCCAACGGTTGGAATGAGTAGTGCTCAGTCGTCGTTTCCTTTAGGAGTTCTTTCACTTTCGCGTAGCCCTCCACTGTATTACAGTGGATGGCATGGCGATCGTTCCACAATCTCATAATTTTAAAATTATTACCAATGGCCAACTTACATAGGTCCTTGGTTGCATTTTCTAATTTATAGGTGTTGATAGGAGGCACCTCCTCCTTCTTCTTATGCTGCTTCTGCTGCATTTGTTGTTGTTGCTGCTGCTGCTGCTGGTTTTGCTGTTGCCGTTTTTGTGGCTACTGTTGCTTTTGGTGTTGCCGTTTTTGTGGCTGTTCTTGTTGTTGCTGGTGCTTCTTAAGCTTTTTTGGTGTTGTTGTTGGGTCTGCTTTTGAGCAAGCTGCGTCTGCTGTTATTGCTGGGATTGCTCTTGCACTTCCCTCTTCCCTCTTCCCTCTTCCCTCTTCCCTCCTCCCTCTTCCCTCTTCCCTCTTCCTTTTTACCATTTGCTTTTCTTTTATGGCCAGTACTCTTTGTTATAGCATTTTGATGCTGCTACTTATGGCCTTCATGCCAATGAAGCGAAGCTGTTCCCTTCCCTTACTCCACCAAGCAGTTTTACAATGAAAGTTGTTAGGGTGGGTCGTTGTAACAAGCTAGAAGCTGGCCTTCTCTTCTTCTCTTCGTCTTTGGCTCTGCCTCTATTGTTGTTTGGCTGGAACCACTTGATGCCTCGCCTGCTTTGTCAGCTGATCCCGCTATTGGCATAGCGGACCGCTCTCCAGAATCCATCGCGTGATGTTGTAGTCAACAGCATTAGTACCACTTAAATTACTTATTTGTTTTTTAAATAAAAAAAAAACAATGTCTGTCCGACTCGGAGTCGAATCCACAACCTTTGTCGACTTATGCGAATACACTGCCACTAATGCTAATTGGAGCCTATATATCTGCCGTCAAATGCCTTACTTAATCAAATGACTTCTTAATTACAAGTCCGAACACGTCTAACTTCCGCTCTAACTGACCCTCACTTTCAATCGCAGCCTTACCATTTTCCCACGCTCTACCAGTCACCTGTTTTCTCCAAACTCGTACCACCTACCATGGTACGTTTTTTTTCTTGTTCAACTGGTTCATCAGATCAGACCACATCTCCTGATTTTCCACAACCGCTAATCCTTACCGAAGGAATACCATACGATACCATGACGTCGGATCGCGCAATGTGGAAACTACGAGTAGAACAATTTAAACAAAAAAAACATGTCAAATTTTTTAATTTTAGTGGGGGCGAATGCCTCCATTTATTCGACTTAATACAAGCTATAACTTAAAAGTTAAACTTAAACTAAACCTTAAAACTAAGGTTGGTTGGAGTGGTGAAGAAGAACGGATTTGAGGTAGGAAGTGGTGCAGTGCAAGTCAAAGATGGTAGGGTTTGAGTTGATTTGACGTAGCATACGCGAGATTGGTTCATTCGCGCCATAGGAGGTGTGGTGGGTTGGTAGATAGAAGAGTCGAGGGGTACGTAGATTACGAGGGTTAGTGTTCAGAAAAAGGGAGTTGTGAAGGGACGCGCATTCAACATGACCTGAAAGGAGTCGATGAATGAAGAGAAAGTCTACTGCATCTCTGCAATCTTCAAGGGTGTTTAAGTTGATAAGGTTGAGACGGTTTTGGTAGGGGGGCAGATTAAAAGGATCGTCCCAGGGCATACCTCGAAGAGCAAATCGAAGAAAACGGTGCTGAATGCTTTCAATTCTCGAAATATGAACACGATGATATGGGGACCATACTTGACTGGCGTACTCTAGGAGCGGGCGAACAAAGGTAATATAGAGGGACCTGGTCACGTATGGGTTGGTGAATTCTTTGGACTACCGTTTTACAAAACCTAGTGCAGTGGCTTTGAGGATAATCTCATCCATATGTAAACGGAAGTTGAACTCGCTATCACACAAAATGCCGAGGTCGCGAAGAGATTGTACGGAGGAGATAGGTTGGTTATGGAGAAGATAGAGTAGGGGAGGAGATTGGTTCCGCTTATTGTGAGAAGGTGATGGATTGGCATTTGGCGATATTAAGTTCCAAAGAATACAGAATATTCCAAAATACAGAAACTGATCTAGCCAGATCCCAAGGTATCTGACTACATTTCGACAGGCAAGAGGCTGTCCGTGCTGTCCAATGATTGAGAACTTTCGCCAATTTTTTCTGGTATCCCTAAAGGCTCCAGACAACGGCGTCCTAAAGAGAATGGTTTCCGACTTCTGAAAGTTGATTTTCAACTTCCAGTCATCGCAAAATCGTCTTATCTTATCGAAGTCACGCTGCAAGAGAGTATTAATGACCTCGATTTTTGGACCTGTTCTGTACGCTACCACATCGTCTGCGTACGCAATAGTATGGGGAAGTGAACCTATCAAGTCGCTTGTATAAATGTTAAATAGGATCGGCGAATTGACCGCGCCATGCTGAAGACCATTTTTAATTTTAAATATTCCAACAGAAGTCACATCGCCATTTTTCACTGTTTTTTCAACTGTCTGTTGGTTAGCATATTATAGAGAATGTACAAGAGTGGTTTACTGATCCCCAGCCTAGTCAGCTTATAGAAGGTGTCGAAGGCCTTCTCCAAGTCAACAAGGCAGGCACCAGTGCACTGTTTCTTGCATTTGTTCCATTGGATATTGGACACCAGTTTAGACGCGGCATGTGAGATATCATGTCCCGCCTTTAAACCGGATTGATTATCCGGAACTATATGTTTGTCTTCAACCCACCTTGACAGAGCTCTATTGATTACTTTTTCAAAAACCTTACTGATATTCGGAAGGAGACTTATCGACCGGAGATTCGCCGGATTGGATATATCCTTCCCCTTTTTGGGGATAGGTTGAACCACCGCCGTTTTCCAATGCGCTGGATAATGTGCATTATTCATTGCATTATTAAACAGGGTGGTGTAAATGTCCACCGCTTCTAGAGGAAGATGTCGAAGCACGATGTTCGGAGCACCATCGGTCCCGACCGATTTCTTAGCCCTGATTGTGTCGAAGATCTCATGGAGTCCTTCCTTCGAAATGAACGGGGTAGACCACCCTCTCTGGCAATGACGTTATTTGCCATATTTTCGTCGCTAAACCGGGTGAAACCAGAGCCCTCGGATCGCCAGTTCCCTATTTCATTTCGAATGCAGAAGTCGTGCACCAAGACGCGATTGTCCAGGTCGTAATTAGGGCCAATGTTATCAATGGCCTTGTATACTTCCTGGAAAGTCGCCCCTATGGCCTCAACCTTCTCCTGTGGATCCTCGATCACAAAAAAGTCGTCATCATCGGCCTCATTTGGATCAATGCCTGCTATTGTCAGTAACCGTTCGTTGTCTGTTGTCCGGGCTATTTGAAGACACTGAAGCTCGTTTTGATTTTTTCTCCGAAATATTTTATTTATTTGCGGAAACATATTCGGGTTGCTGGTGTTTACAGCCCGAACCTTGTTGTTCCAATACAAACTTACAGAAATTCTGTAATTTTCTTTTATTAGCGTTTGGATATTTTTAATCGACGACTTCAGTGTCCTAATCTCCGGGTCTTGTCTTTCAGTTAACTGTCTGTACAAGTTTTTGAGTCTTGTCAGAAGTCTACTTTTCTGTCGGTGCAGTTCGTCAATAGTAGGATTGCGGAACAGGTCTTCGTTAGTCGTACGTCGATACCGCGGTATTGTAGTGTCCAAAATATGGAGTCGTCTTTAGAACATCATGCGTTGCATTTCTTATGGCCCAAGCCACTTTCGGGAGGAGAATGTACCAATTTTGATGATTATCAGAAATATACGCACTAAATTCCGTCTTCAGGTTCTGATTATACCGTTCGGCAGGATTAGCTTGGGGTTGGGGGTGGTAAAATGCGGTGAAGTCAATGGTTACGCCGTAGGCATCCACTAGTTCAGATATTTCGTTGCTTGTGAACTGTGCCCCATTGTCGCAGATGATCTACTTACGCACACCAAATACCAAAAACACCTGCTCCTCCAAAATGGTTTTCAAAGATTTGGCTGTAGCAGTTCTCACATTAAAGAACAATGGAAATTTGGAAAAGTAGTCGACTACTGTCAAAATATAGGCGTAGCCTCTTATTGACCTCGGAAGTGGCCCTATGAAATCCACACATACTCGTAGCATATCCCATAAGGCATGGGATTTACTTTATATCGGGAAGTTATAAGCCCTGCCGGCTTCCGTCAGTCAGGCTTCACCGTTTGGCAGATTACACAACTACGGACGTAGCGGGCTATGTCGAATATAATTTTGAGCCAAAAATCATTCCTAGCAACCTTATCCAAAGTCTTTTGTATTCTTCCGTGTCCACTTAAAACATCGTCATGGCATTGCCTCAACACCTCTACCCTGCCATCCTTCGGAATAACTTTCTTCCACTAGTTACCCTCGCTCGTCAGATTTGGATATCTCACAGGTATTTTTAAAAAGTATCCCATTCTGTTCCCTCCAGTCAGGGTATCTCTCTCCTTGCAAATTAACTAAATCCCACATTTTTAAATACCAAGCATCCTTGGCATTTATAAACAGTGACGCTACGTCCTCATTTGCCCTAGACAAAGCGTCGGGAACCAAGTGCTCCTTACCCTTCCTATGCAAAATCGTGAAATCATACTGCTGCATTTTGACAGCCCACCGAGCCAACCGACCCTGTGGATCCTTCAAATTATTTAACCATAGTAAGGAGTGGTGATCAGTTACTACAGTAAAGCTACTGCCTTCCAAGTACGGACGAACTTTTTCAATTGCCCATAGAACTGCTAGGCACTCACGTTCTGTTGTTGAATAATTCCGCTCCGTCTTGGATAAAGATCTACTCAAGTAACTAATCACTGTTTCCTCATCCGGCGCATATTTTGGGTAAGAACAGCACCTATTCCGTAACCCGAAGCGTCTGTATGCACGATGAATCTGGACAAGCGAGGATGAGTGCATTCACCAACTTTTCTTTTAGGATACGAAATGCGTTTTCACATTCCTCGCTTTTTAAAAAGTTTGGTTATGGGGAAAGTCAAAGCGGAAAAATTTGGAACGAATCGCCTATACCATGATACCATACGGATGAACCTTCGCACCGCTGATACTGATGTGGGCCGAGGATACTCAAGCATTCACCTCACCTTGTCGGGGTCCACTAAAAGTCCTTTCCCGTTGTCTATATATCCCAAATATTTCAGCTCTGGTTTGCAAAACTCACATTTTTCTCGACTCAGCACCAAACCCGCGTCTTTAATGCGTGATGGAACAATTTTCAAGATTTCCAGGAATCTCTCGAAAGTTTCCGATACAATGATAACATCGTCAAGATACACGAATACGTTCAAGGTCGGCTCCAAGGACTGTATCAATAAAACGCTGCCAAGTAGCAAGAGCGTTATGGAGCCCAAAGGCATGTGGATGTCCTTTTCCCGAAATAGTGAAGTCTGTGTACTTCTTCGAACTCTCTGCCATTGAAATTTGCCAGTAGGCAGATTTAATGTCCAAACAGTACAAGAATTTAGCATTTTTTGAGTTTATCTAGTGTCGCAGAGACGTAGGGTATGGGATAGGCGTCTCGCTCTGTCACTTGATTAAGTTTACGAAATCCAATACAAAAACGATACTTCCCATCTTTCTTCTTGACAAGTAAGACAGGGGAGGACCAAGAAGGACAAGAAGGTTCGTTAACACCCGCTCTGAGCATTTTATCGACATCAGAGTTGATGTTCTCGTGGACTACTGGGGAAACAGGGTAGTAGCGCTGTTTAATAGGGTCTGCGTTGGTCCTAATCACGTGCTCTACAAGACTAGTACGCCCTAGACCATCACCCATCGACAAAAATACCGGATCCACCAATTCGTTCAGACGACTTTTCTGACAGTCCTCAAGACTAAGACTCCCTACTACATCCATCGTTTCTTCCCTAAAACTCCAAGCTGGTTTCCCTAGATCTGGAATTATGGAAAAACGTTCCCAAAAATCCGCACCTAAAATAAGGCTATTTGTTAACTTTGGAATCGCGAGTATTTCCATCACTTTCACAAAGTTTTCCACCCTTATGGGGACATTTACAGCCCCAACTACCTCCACTCCATCCCCGTTGGCAATCGTTACCTTTTCTAACTCTGCCTGCGACAATTTGGACTTTAATGATCGTAGCGCTTCCCATCCCAGACTGCCTGCAATCGTTGTAGAAGTGCCTGAATCCACCAACCCTAATAGTCTGACGGCATAAATCTCAACATACAAATACGGACGACGATCTAATCCTTTTGTCTATAAAATGAAATCCAACCCAATATTACACCTCCTCGTCACCGTTTTTGCCTTTACGGTGGTTTCTTCCACTCGACTCAATGGCCCGCCTGCCCTTAAGTCGATGAGTTGTTTCCCGGCATCGCCACCTGTAGTTTGCAACGGGGACAACGACTCTGAATAGTATCAGCAGTATTACACCCGTAACAGCGCACTGGTTGTGGACACTGAGCAGCGATTTGGCCAAGCTGCTTGCACCGGAAACAAGTCAGCGTGTTAGGCTCGCGGCGTGAGAGGGACGCAATAACCTGCACTTCTCCTGAACTCGCCCACATATGCCAAATCCGGCGCTAAAAGTGTGGCATTTCGTCTCAATGGTGGTGGGACCGGCTGCTAGCCGATGGCCTACTTCTACTAAGTGGTCTAAGGAAGAAATTTCCACCAAAGCCCTGCGTCTGGTAAAACGGTGATATGTTCCTTCGAATGCATTTTAATTTAACATCGTCGGTGCAAGGTTCGCTGAGCCTAGAGAAGAGTCCTAGCCTCACACTAACAAAAAGACAGATGGTCTCTGACCGTCCCTGTGTTCTACACCTAATCTCTTCCCAAAGTCTATCGTCGTACCCTGACGGTAGGTATTCAGCTTTCAGTCTTATTATCAATTGTTCCCAACTGTTGAAATACGGCTTGTTCGCTCTATACCATATCGCTGCTTTACGTTCAAATAAGTCATAGGCGGAAGCGAAAAGCTCCTCCTTGGTGTACTCTCTGGCTTCCCTTAGTTCCTCTACTTTCTCCAGAAAACAGCTAATGGGACTGAGTATGATCTCCACTAAAACTGACTCCCCATTTGATAACGGGTACTCTTTTTGTAGGGAAAAACATACACGACGATGTTGCAATTGGCTGTGATTAGGTTTGAGATTGTTTACTACCTCCTGCCTGCTGAGATGGTAAGGCTAAGCGGTTAGAGGTTCTTTGAATTTGAAAATTAAACAAGCAACAACCCAAGACCAAGATAAAAGACCGAAAAAAAAATAAATAAAAATTCGACTATTGATATCTTAACGCGGCCGTTCGATTATTACGGCGAATCTACAATTTTTTTTTTCTATTGAAAGGCCCCACGTTGGGCGCCAGAAATGTTACCGCCGAATTCTCCGTTCAACGCGCCGTATCACGGAAGAGTGCCCGACCACCACGAAGAGTGGTCGTGGATTAAGGTGTCAAATGGGGGCCACGCGATTGCACTTCCGTCCTACTACCCACATCCAGAATTGCGACTAAATGGGGGCTTCGTGTTTTCTTTTTCCCCGTGCCGACGAACCGATTTCAACCGAGAAGAATAAATTATTTAAAACAACATTATCATTCTTTTTCTTTAATTCAAACCAAATTAACAAACTTAAACACTAACTTACAAACTTATATTAAATACAAAATTTTCAAGAGGGAAAGAAAAAAAAATGCAAAACCCGTATTTGAACCGTTTTCCGCCCAAGTGTTCCTTTTACCAAATCGAATTAAACCACCCGCTAATCAACGACCTTTCAATTGAATTCAAATATTAACAGTGTATACGTAAGCGAAATACTGTAGGTATAACTAGGTGGAAATATTTATATATTACTTGTAGTTACATATAGACTTAACATATGTATCTTAGTCTCGTTCAGCACGTCTACAGCTGCTTCCTTGTCCCTGCTTGGCACCCACTTTTACAGCGCCACTAGTTGCCTTGTATATTTTAGATCACAGTTCATTTTGCGAATTCGTTTAGGAGCTCGACAAATATAAAAGTTCGATCTATTTATTCTGACACTACCGATAAAATGTGTTGGATCTTCACTTATCCTCTGTGCTACCGAACTAGTTTGTCACTTTTGTCTTTTAGGTTGTTGCCTGGCACTATTAAATTCGCGGTTTCTTTATTTGTTATACATATGTTGTTTTGTTTGTTTTTTTTTTATTTTAAACACTTTTTTTTTAACTTAAGAGGCTTCCTATCACTCGCATTGCCAAACTCCTCCCTGAGTTGTTTTTTTTTCTATTCCTTTTTTTAAAGTCTTTTTTTGTGTATTAATCCATTCGTCATCTCAAATTTAATTTCAGATATTCTATTTTTCCTTTTTTTCCCCGAGAACTTCTAGTTTTCTTTCCGGTACTATCTACAATAGCTTCCTATTCTCTGTTTTTTTTATTTTCTAGATAAATTTTTCTGGAAGCTATTATCATTCATGATCCTGTACCGCACTTCTCCACTTGCTAGTTAATTTTTAATGGTTTTTTTCTTTTCTACAATATTACACTACTAACTATTTTTCACCGGATTACCGAACTGCTTGCTTCACTCCTTCTAACTGACCCTCACTTTCAATCGCAGCCCATTTTCCCACGCCCTACTAGTCGCCTGTTTTCTCCAAACTCGTACCACCTACCATGATCCGTTATTTCTCTTGTTCAACTGGTTCATCAGATCAGACCACATATCCTGATTTTCCACAACCGCTAATCCTTACCGAAGGAATATCATACGATATTATGACGTCTGATCGCGCAATGTGGAAACTAGAGCAATTGAAACAAAAAAAAAACATGTCTACACGAAGATTTGAATCTGGGAACCGACTCATAATACACTTTATCTTTTCTTGCTATAATTAATTAAATGTTTTTGAAATAAGTGAACAGCAGTTGTATTGTGATGTAGACTGTTCGAAATACAAACAAAACTTTTAATTTACAACTTTTAGGTTTTGTCCATGTAATAAGATGCAAACGAATCTGTCGTTTCTTGATCAGTATGCCAATACATGATTTTGGATAACATATACATTATATTCAGCAAATTCGCAGATTACAATGCATTTATTGCTTGCCAGGTTCTCCTTTTTATATTGTAAAAGTTATGTTTGTTTTCTTACTAGATAAGAGTGTGAGAATAATTTATCTAAACCAGCTGTTGGATTGTAGAAATTCATCTACAGACGTTCAATGATGCAGATTTTCTGCAGAACTAAGTCAGACTAGCAAGCAGAATGAGCCTCAATGTTTGTGTCATAAAGTCGCAATTTTAAGACACTACATTTAACTTCTGGATTACTTTCTTTAAATAATGTATTTACGTCTTTTAAGTTTTTAAGAAGCAATCTTTTCTGCATTTTAATCTTTACTCCATAAATTTTCACAGAAACATAATCTTTTTGATCAGGCATGGACTTGACTGTACTCATCAGATTGACAACGACATTCTGGCCTAATGAAGGATGACGTTTTGAATTTGGTTCCTCCAAAATTCTTTTTTCGGAATGTGCTTTTTTAGGAACAGTTCATGTGTTTTGAGAAATGCCCAACGATGAACAATAGTTTTACCTAAAGAGTTTTATCAATTGTATCATATTAAAGTATTTTTCTTACAAAGTTCGCAAAATTGCGGCATTATGTGTTTCGTTATCTTTTGGACCGTCGGGAAAGATATGAAAAACTTTGTTGCTTTAATTTCTGAGTTATGTTTCGTTTCTGTGCCACTTTTGTTGCTTTTACAGGAGAAGTTCGGAAATAAACCAAGCTTGGGTTCAAAGCATCAATGATATATATGATTCCAAATGAACGTTCTCCGCTTGTCATTTTCTTCCCCAATTCTTCATTAGACAACTACTTGTCGAAATTGTATCAACAACTTCAGGTTTTGCTTCCTAAAAAATTAGTGTTTATAAAATTCTATTATTAGTGTTTTAGCAACTAAATTAATTATCACGTTTTTACTATATTATTGTAGATCGTTTAAAATATATTACTACTATTTGAAAAAGTTACTGTAAATATTGGGTGAACAATATACAACATACCTCTTCGTGTTTAACACCCCTCATCACTTTAATGCGGCGAGAATTAACTTTTTTTTTTCCCAAATTTTTTTTCCTAATCGCCAGGTCTAATACATCTAATACTTTTTCTGTAACTTTTAACACAGGTATTCCTTTTTTTCTTGAATGTCAATTTAAATTCAATGGATTGAAGAATTCAGGTCTTGAAACCTGCATACGAGTATTTTTTTCCTAATTTTTTAGACATAGCTTTTCGTTGTTTCAACAATATAAATTAATATGTATTTTTAAATATAATGTACAATCTCACTACAGTTCTAAAAAAAACACTTCACAAATAGCAGTTATAGTATTATGGCACTTTCACTTAGACTGGATGTCAATTCTCGTTCTGTGAAGCTGTGAAGTGAAAAATTTTATCACGGCTTCACGCAAAATGCGATTCTCGACATCTAAAAAAGTGAAGGCAAATATCAAAATTTTTTCATATGAACCCTTTTTTATCACAGCCTTATTATTCTGTGATCGGCTGTGAAAAAAGAAAATTAGATATTAAAGTCAAGCGATGAGTAAAAGCGTCGTCTGAGATACAAAAAATGTTTTTGATTGAATTTTTGGAATAAAAACCTGATTTGGCAAATGACAATTTAATTTTGGTGGGGGCTATCGCCCCAGTTAACACACCAATTTTTACGTCATCAACACACGTGCTGCAACTTTATTGTTTGCATCATCAGCACACGCGCTGCATGGGCAAAAGAACTTTATTGCTGAATAAGGTATTATTGTAGGTAATGTTTCGCTGCACCGGACACAGGTTCAATATTCCCGTCTGGAATATTTTCTCATGCGGTGTCAGCATTTATAGACTATAAGTATTAGTGTAAGAACAATTTGAATTTAGAATTCAGTGAATTGACAATAAAAAGACTTGTGTCTCATAAAAAATACTTTTTTTTTTAATCTTATTTTTATAAATAAGTTTACTGGCGCCCGAGCAGCAGGGATAGAATTGTGTTTTAAAGTAACTTCCCGTAAGGACAGTGCGTAACGCAAACAGTGCGTGAAACGAACACTACCCTTAACAACAGTGCGTGGTACAAACACTTCCCGTAAGAACAGTGCGTAATACGAACAGTGCGTGGAACGAACACTACCCATAACAGCAGTGCATGGTACAAACACTTCCCGTAAGAACAGTGCGTGGTACGAACATTTAACATATGAACAGTGCGCAAAGAAGACAGTGATTCAGGATTGTCCCACTAGTAGGCCGACTGCAACTCTAATGCCCTCAGCCAAAAAGGAACAAGACGCCCCATCCTTCTAGGAAAAAACACAATCAGGTCCGGAACCCACACAATGAAGTTTTTAGTAGCATCATTGTAAGTCTTTAATTCTCATTTTTAAATTAAGAAAAACTCTTAAATTTACTATTTAATATTCCTACTTTCCTATTTAATATTGTACTTTCCTATTTAATATTGTAAGAAAGTGCATTATTTTGAAAATCTACTAGAACTATAAGAACTATCAAATCCAGAAAAATATAATTGCGTTATTTACAAAAACAATCAAACTTTAAAGAAACAACCCTTAGTATATTATTCAAATATTAAGTAATTTAAGGTGTAATTTCAAAAATCAATCAAACTTTTAAAGAACATTTTTATATATGTATACAATAAATATGTTTTCAGTAAAGCAATTGGTTCATATCCTTATAAAATTTTAATTTTCCATATCTACATATACATATTCCATATTCCATATTGCCTATTCCATACTCCATATTCCATACTTCTATAACATTTTTAAAAATAAATAAGATTTAAAGTAATATTCAAACATGGAAGCTATACAGGACGCCTTAACGCAATTGACCGGTGCATTGAGCGCACCAATTGCTTCGACCAGAAGCATTGAGCAAAGATTATTAAGGCTAGAATCTCGAAATGAAGTGAATGCTGTCCAACAAATGGCATTACAGTGTCCTAAAAATGAATAAGAGTTAAAGGAGATAAGCAAGCTCCCTGACTCTGTAAAGGAACTCCAAACTTTTGATGGATATCCTGTTCAATATACATCCTGGATACACAACGTAGAGAATATCCTCAAAGACTACGAAATAGTAAGAGATAAGCCTATATATCGTGCTATATTGCAGAGTATAAGGCCGAAAATCAGAGGAAGCGCAGACACCGCGCTCATTTCATACAATATCTTGAACGAAAATTGGTCAGAAATAAAGAAATGTTTGTCCCTCCCCTACGCGAGAAACGAGACATAAGGAACGGCGAATACCAATTGGGTATGCTTCACCAAGGAAACAGAAGCATTGACGAATTTTATGCTAACGTCAATCACAAATTTTCTTTAATAATAAACAGAATAAAGACAGAAGACTACTCTTTAGCGACAGTCAATGCTCTGATCGAAAGTTATAGAAATCGAGCACTCGATGTCTTCATTCGAGGACTAAGTGGAGATCTTTCAAAAATCCTCATAATACAAAAACCACAAACCCTACCGGAAGCTTATGCTTCCTGCCTAGAGGTTCAAAATTTAAATTTTAGAAACATGACAATACATAACAGAAACACACAAAATACAATACAATACCCATTAACCAAATTTCAGCACCTAAACAAAAACATCCAAAACTGTCACTTCCGCAGGGATCTATACCACTTCAGCAAAGAAATCAAGCGTACAACATCCAGCACAAAAATCAGTTATCCACAGCCAGCAAGACAACAAACGAATTATCCTCCACCACCTAGACCTACACAACCTAAGCCTCAGTCGTTCGCAAATCTCTGGTGAGAATAGACGTCTTTCGGCTTCTCATAAAGTAAAAATTAGTGATAAACACAATTAGTTACAACTTTATCAATTGACTCGTAGTCCATCGGTTAAGGGCGCCAGTCAACAAATCGTGGGACGCGGGTTCGAATCCCGAGTGAAACTTGGAACTTTTTTTTTCTTGTTTTTATTTTTTTTTCTCATAAAATTGTGTAATTTCAAAACCAACAAGCAATAAGAAAAAAAAAGAAAGCAAAAACCACGTGATGGATGGTGAAGAGCGCCCCGCTCTTCCGATAACAGTGGCGAAAGCCAGCAAAAGGAGGAAGAGGTTGAATACCCCTCCTAATCTCTCAAAGAAAAAAATAAGTGCTGTTTCCACAGCTGAAGAAGGTAAAGAGGAGGGGGGCTCCAACATAAAAAGCAGCATACAAAAGCTGGAGCAAGACGTGCTTGCTATTAAACAGAGGCAAACTGCACGAAGGCAGAGGGAGCAATCAGAAGTAGAGAGCTCCCTAAAACAACAACAACAAGAGCAGAAACAGCAACTGCAGCAACAACAAAACCATCAGCAGCCGAAGCAACAACTGCAGCAAAAGCAACAGCGGCAAGAACACCAACAACAACAAAAAAAACAGCAGCAGCCGCAACAACAACAGCAGCAGCAGAAGAAGAAGAAGAAGAAGAAGGTGCCTCCTATAAACACCTATAAACTAGAGGTAAATGAAACCAAGGGCATGTGTAAGCTGGTCATTGGTAATAATTTTAAAATTATGAGATTGGGGAACGATCGCCATGCCATCTACTGTAATACAGTGGAGGGATACGCGAAAGTGAAAGAGCTCCTAAAGGAAACGACGATAGAGCACTACTCATTTACACCAAAGTGTGAAAAGCGGCTATCGATGCTGCTGAAGGGGTTGGAACCGTCTTCTGATCCTGAGGAGATCCTGGCACTGCTCAAAGAGAAGGAGTGCGAAGGACTCAAGTTTGTGGGGTTAAAGCCGTTTACCACAGCTAGAGCCAGGCGGGAGAAACGGAGTCTGCCGTTCTTCCTGGCGCAACTCAGTCCCGAAAGCCGTCTGGATAGTCTAAGGAGTATCAATGTCCTAGACTACCAGGTGGTTCACTGGGAAAAACTAAAAAGGGAGCGAAGGCGTTATACAATGCGTTCGCTGCCAGAGGTTCGGGCACGCCGCGTCGAACTGCCAAATGCAGCCTCGATGCGTGACGTGCGCTAAGAACCACAGTTCCGAGGAGTGTGCTCTGGGTGTTGACGGAGCATCCGATTAGTCGCAGCCCTCGTGCGTGTTATGTGGAAACGTGGGACACACCGCAAACTATCGGGGTTGTCCTAAGTTCGCTGACATTAAGAAAGCAAAACTAGCTCGGCAGCAGAAGGTGGAGGTCAAACGTTCACCTGTTAGGTTTAAAACACCAGCCGTCACGTCCCAAATTTCCTACGCCCAAATGGCGTCAGGTAGGGGGGCTACGGTACAGCAAGCGACTGTTGCTTCTCCGGCGCCAATGCCGAAAACAACGGAGCTGCACCCAACATGCTGGCCATCTTGCTCGCAATCCAAGGGCAGATGGCTCAGCTGCAATAGCAGGTGCAAGAACAGGCCAAGCGGGTGGACCAGATTTACGCGCTGCTGCCGGGCTTAACGCAACACATGTTGTAATGGGTACTCACATGGTGGAGCAAACTTTGAAGGTCCTTGCGGTGAGTGTTAATTCACTGATTAGGATCGAACGAACAGCCGCGTTGTTTAAATTGCTACAAGACCAAACACCTGATGTGTTTTTCGCTAGCGAAACCAAGCTAACCGATAAGCACAAACTGGAGTACAATAATTATATTGTTAGAAGAAGAAACCGGCCCAGATCCAAACGTGGAGACGATGTCGCGATCTTCATTAAAGAAGGTATAAAATTTCACAGAGTGTACAAGGGCGTGTTGCGCTGAGGTTCCGGGTGTTCGAGGCAGTCGTCGTTTACATCCCGCTCCGCAGTGGAAAGCGGCTGTACTTGGCCTCTGTTTATGCGCCTGAGGCTTCACAATCCACCCTATTTATTACAGAGCTCGACACGCTTTTTCGACTTCTGGGGCTGGAATCGGCGGAGAATTATTTTATAATCGGCGGGGATTTCGACGCTAGGCACAGAGATTGGGGAAATAATTTGCCAAATACTAGAGGGAACCTGCTACTCGATTGGTGGGGTCAGCACGATGTCATGTACAGACTCGGTCTAAAAGCGACGGATAACCCGTCGTTTCCCAGAGGCGGGTGTTATTTGGATCTACTGCTGTACGAAGAACGCATACGACTGACAGGTACGAATTTACAAACGCTAAACTGTCTGCGCACATTCGTGTATGACAGTGACCATTGCAGTTTTAGCACCAAAATTACAGTTCCCAACGAAATTGCGGAATTGGAGGCGTTTGCCCAAAGATATTCTTAGAACTACAGTAAGACTCGATGGACACGCTTCTCCGCAACCTTGAAAAGAGCGCTCTCCTCGAACACGCTCCACCCACCATCCAATAGGAATTTGTCAAACGAGGAGATCGACAATTACCTAAAACAAATGGACGAGACAATTAAACAAACTATGCACACTACAATACCGCGGTATCGACGTACGGCTAACTAAGACCTGTTGCTTAATCCTACTATTGACGCACTGCACCGACAGAAAAGTAGACTTCTGACAAGACTTAAAAACTTGTACAGACAGTTAACTGACCAACAAGACCCGGAGATTAGGATACTGAAGTCGTCGATTAAAAATATTCAAACGCTAATAAAAGAGAATTACAGAATTTCTGTAAGTTTGTATTGGACCGAATATGTTTCCGCAAATAAATAAACTATTACGGAGAAAAAATCAAAACGACTTTCAGTGTCTTAAAATAGCCCGGACAACAGACAACGAACGGTTACTGACAATAGCAGGTATTGATCCAAATGAGGCCGCTGATGATGACGACTTTTTTGTGATCGAGGATCCACAGGAGAAGGTTGAGGCCATAGGGGCGACTTTCCAGGAAGTATACAAGGCCACTGATACCACTGGCCCTAATTCTGACCTGGACAATCGCGTCTTTGTTCACGGCTTCTGCATTCGAAATGAAATAGAGAACTGGTGATCCGAGGGCTCTGGTTTCATCCGGTTATGTTTTCCTCGTCTCCCATACCCATTTTTCAGTTTATTATATCTCTTATCATTGTTTTTTTTTTCTTATCATCTACTCTCTGGGCATTTATTGCGTCCAAATACATGTTTGTTTCTACAGAACTTACTGGTCAACATATTTCCTCCTACTCTCTTCACATCTTCCTCTATACTAACAGTAGCAGCAACATTGTTATTCAATCGTTTCATTTGTAAGGTGTGTGCTTGATATCGCTTAGCCATATCAATTGCTTTTGATAGTACCAAACCAAACCTTCGTCGTCGCGCCTCATAAGGTCATCTCGATTTTATTCTTCACGTAATCCAAAGATGAATTGGTTACAAATAAGTTTGTTCTCCAAATTTACATGCTTTAACTGCTATCAATAAACGACTCACAAAAGAATCAAGGCACTCACCTTCTTCTTGGCACATGTGGTTAAAGAAAAAACAGTTGTCCGTGATGATGTGTAGGCGGATTTTATTTTTTAACACAGCTTCCAGGATTATTTTTACAGGCTGTTTTTCCTCCGTGATTAATCTCTTCATGACTTGATTGTAGAGACAAAGTCCGTCATCATCCAATGCAGTTTCCATGTGTGCACATTGAACATCATACGGCTTATCAGAGAACGATTCTATTATTATATAATTTTCCCACTGTTGTGTGAAGAGTTTGGCGTTTTCTTTATTTATCAAATTTATTTTTCATTTATTCGCCATTGAATTTTTCGATTTGATGCCATATTTTAATTAATATATAATTTAGGTTATACTTCTGACACCATGAAATGGAACACACGAGGCTAAAGATCAAAGGAGAATCACATTTCTTTCATGCGTATACATAGTATATGCGTATATACATATAATATATCTTACTGATATTGGTTGTGCAATACTCTTAATGTAGCTCATGATGAACCGTATTTTTGTATCATTTTGACGTCATAACACGTGCCAAAACTAACTCTGCGATCCATTTGTGGAAATTTGTATAGAAACCTGTTCCCGCGAGAAACAATTTGTAAAAGAGTAAGCTTTTGAGAGAGTAATTCATTTACCCATCCTGTCAATTCTTACAAATTTCTACACGAGATCTTTCTTTGGGCAGGAATTGTAAACAAGTCAAATCAATTAAATTTTAAAACAACTATCAAATTCGTAAAAGTTTAAATTTGTGTGAATTGTATCAATCTTATGCAAATTAACTCAAAAGATGACTTGAACATGGACAAAGAGGAGAAAAAAGATCTACAGGTTGAAGTAAGTTGTTCACCTAATATTATTAGATGGATCCAAAGTGGTAAGTTATCGATTATAACAAAATCATCAATAACCAATTAATTTTCTTTCAGATGACCCATAGTGAACAATTGTCGTTGAAAATTTTTTTAATGCGTGCTCTTTATTGATATCCTTAAGACTAACTACTATATAACATCTTAATGGTATTTGTACTATTGATGTAACGGCTGTCACCACCATGGAATATTCTGTTGTTTGTTGTTTACTATTACTCGTATTTGGGTAGTTTGTGTTGATAATGCATTTCGCGAAATTGCATTTTAGTTGATGTCGGTGGTAATGATATTTACATTCCTAAATGATGATGTAATCCGGTGAACTTGATAATAATGACGGAATAGGCAGAGAGTGAGATTACGTCATTAACTCACGCAAAAAAAAAACAATCTCCCCATGTAAACCAGAAGCCAAAAGAAAACACGCGCGCGTGTGAAATAGCAAAAACAAACAAAATTAGTGAAGTGAAGACGGACAAAGAAACACGTTACACAGTGCGGGTACCCCATCTCTCCCGCTCCTGGTCAAAAGTACTATTGCTTACACTAGGTCACTGCCGTCGCTGTACTTGTCACGCGGCACGGGCACTGACTGAGTGTATGTAACAACTGATGTATAGCGAGTTATGAGTGTGAATTTTGTTGATGAACTATTTTTGTAAGGGCATAACACCTGCAACAATTTGACTCGGTAAACCAACATCAGAATTGTTCACCTTGCTTAGCATCGTTGGTGTATGTGTTTGTTCTTTATATAATGGCTCGGAAACATATAGTGGGCATAGCAAATATCCGAGGGCTAAGAACTAGTCACTTCTCTGCCTACGATCACGTACGCAATACAAATTTTGTTCCAATCCGGAATTCAATTTCATACGGTTAAAATTATATCTCCGTAAGCAAATTATTCACTACTCCTTTATTTACAGAAGCCCCAAACTGGAGAGCAATTCGACCTCTAACGACTTTGATGCGCTGTCTGACTCCATTCAAAGTACTGTATCCCTGTATCCTCATACTGAATTCGTTATTACGGGCTATTTTAATATACACAATTCGAGGTGGCTTCGGCATCCAGGAAAGACAACAACCGAGGACTATGTGTTGAGTTCTTCGCCAACAATGCCCTCGACTTGTTTTTAACTTTTCACCCTGATAAGTACACCCTTGATGTGCTCTCGCCTCTAGGCTCGTCGGAATATTGTGCCATGTAAGCTAATTGCTCCTACACCGGTCACACAGTTAGAGAAAAGATTCCTAAAAGAACCGTATGGCAATAGGAGAAAACCAATTGGAGCTGACTTAATTGCTTCTTTAGGAAATTAATTGGTCGATATGTTTCCACGACATGGATATCGCTGCTGATATGATCACAGACACTATTCCTTTTGAAATGAGATGCTTTATCCCTCATCGGATTAAGAGTATCGGACCAAAAGAAAAGGCATTGTATGACTCGAGCTGTAAAGAGGCTGTCAGAGTTAGAGAAAATTTTTTTCGGTCCTTCAAGACCAACCCGGCAGAGGAAAACCGAAAAAAGTTCATGGCAATACCGTTTTCGTATGATCTTTTGTCCAATGAATCTCAATTTCTATGGATTCAATTCAAGTGGATAGTTTCAAGTCTGATATCCACAAAATAAATGGTAGAGTGCCTCAGGTCTACATTCTTTAAATTCCCCATTTATCTTTACTAAATGAAGAACCTACAACAGAGTAGAATTGAATGCCTCCAAAACAAAATGCTATCTGCTCTCGTTAAAGCGATATCCAAATACCCAACCATTATCCATGAATGGCACTTGCATCGTAGGAACCGAAAGGCTTTCCGTTCTCAGTATGTGTGCGAATGACAACCTACGTTGGCCTGCCCACATATTTAAGGCCCCCAAAATGCTGCGAAATATCTAGGTTTCCCCAAACGATGTAATAAATACTTTTCCCACTCTGATCTGCCCTCAGTATATAAGGCATTCATCCGCCCAAAATTGAAGTACAACACGCACATCATGTCATGTGCTCCTGAAACCTCTCTGCACCCTCCTGAACTTTCCTTCGCTCTCGCGAAGGGTACCTTAACCCCTTGAGGGCACACTGATTTAAAATAAAAAGAAGTGGAATAAATTAGATTAGCAATACTTAGTAACTGAATAATTTCAACTAAATTTTGTTCGTTAATTCATTAATGTATTTACAATATTTTGTCAACTGGCGAGAGAGTAGAGAGTTTCCAAAAATAACATTTTTATACACATTAATATTGTAAGCTTCGAACATATATTTTATTTTACAACTCCAATTCCAAAGTCCAGTGAAAAAAATCATTTACTCAAATATAAAAACATTCGAACATTTTTGTCAACCAATGAGTCCAATGAATGAAAACATCATTCATTCGTATGAAAAACAGTCGAATATTTTGTTCAACCCCGATAGTCCAAAGTCCAAGCAAGTGAAGAAAATGTCAAACAAACAACAACAAATTTTGGCAGAACAGTCATCACCAGAGTCAGACAGTGTGCATACGCAAAAATCATTCAAAGTCAAGGTAAGTAAACTATTGGACTTTAATAGTGAAACATTTGAGTGTTTTGTTCATTCGATTGTTTTCCATGAATGATTTCTGAAAAATGGTAACTGAACGATTTTTGGATAACTATTGAATAAATGAATTGTAATACAAAATAATCATATAGCATTACAAAATACAAATACTGGCGATACCGGTTCAGTTTTCCATTGTAAGTAAGGACATCAGATAGCGCATAAAGCATTACGCAGATTTATTCAACCAGAGAACAAGGACGAGATTGGACACATTTTTGAGCTATTAACAAAAAGATCAATAAAGAAACAATTACAAAAAAGTGTTTATTACAATACAGGTGTGGGGTAAAGAAACACAAAACACGCAAATACGTACTCCGTCAGGAAAGTTTCGGCAGAAAGAAACCTTCCGCAATCCAACTGGAGTGCGCAGTAACCTCCTAAATCTAATAAATTCCGCACCATCCGTGTACAAAACATTTGTAAGTGCTACGCAATTACATCGATTAGTTGTACATAGCCCATAGAAAGTGCTATTTCTGGAGAAATACCTACACAATGTCTGATATTCATCGTCTTACGCGCCAATAAGTGGCCGAGTTGTGTACAGAGAAGAGAATTGTCTTACCGCACAGTGCCACATTGAATCAATTGCGATCCCTGTATGTCTAATACGAGACTGGCGATGACCCCATTCCGCCCTTTGGTGAACCATCCAGTCCTTCCGAATTAAGATGTTTCAACTGCTCGAAAACGGGCCATATTTCACGAGATTGCACGGCGCAACCAGGTGCCATTTGCTCAACATATCATCCGGAATTGCCCAGTCAAGAACAGTTGTGTGGCTTTTATCGGCAGCTCAGCTCAGCCATCGGACAAGATCGAGCAGGAATTAGTTGAAGAATTGGATGAGGTTCAGTTGTTAAGAGTTGCTTTTTATGAGGACTCGAGGTTTCGAAAGTGCAAAATTTAAAACTGCCTATTCTCTTTTTGATTGATACCGGCAGTCCGGTTAACTTTGTGCATCGGTCCCTGGTTCCGGATAATATTTATGGAAATCGGTTGCTCTATTCAAACTATCATGGATTAGGTAAAACTAGTTATATACATACGGAAAAATTGCAGCAGCGATTCGATTTTGCAATCTTGTTGAAAGATATTTTTTTTTTTTGTAATTGCATATGATGTATTGCCAATGCCAAATTTATTAGACCGAGATTCTTTACGTTTATTAAATATACGGTTATGTGTCAAAATGAATTCAATAAAAATACGTTGTTAAAAACAGAGAAATTTCGCACTTCCGGCTCCATTTCGGGTATACTTATTGTGAGCGACGATATAATCTCCGACTGTCAACCGAATGATAAAGCAGAGGTAACTTTAGTTGAAAGCATTTCTCAGTTGCCTTACATATAATATGTGCTATAGAAACTACATATACCGGGTGAAATCAATGTTTGGAATAGATTGGAATCGAAAGATCGTGAAACGTTGGGTGTCATAATCGGAGAAAATTATTTAAGTTACGAAAAAATACTTGATTATACTTGTAAGATGAAAATTAGGTTAAACTCCGATGTCCCATTTTATTGTCCACCGAGACGATTACCATATCATGATAAGGCGAGGTAAACAAAATTTTTTCTGATTTGTTTAAGAAAAGGATTACTAGATCGAGTAGTCCACTATACGCATCACCTGTAGTACTTGTAGGAAAGAAAAGCGGTGAGCTCCGAATGTGTGCTGATTATAGTTTACTAAATAAGTTAACTGTCCGAGATAATTTTTCGTTACCGCTAGTCGAGGATTTACAATATGGTTATTATCATGTGGAAATAGACGAGGAGTCCATCAGTTTAACATCATTTGTCACTCCGCAACGCCAGTTAAAATATTTGCGCATGCCTTTTGGATTCATGCGATTTATTTCGAATATTTTGAAAGATTTTGTGGAGTCCGGAAAAATAATCGTTTACATAGACGATATTTTGTTAGCAAGTAAAACTCTAAAACTCTTGAATTTAATTATGAATGCATGAAGGCATTCACAACCTTACGTGATCAATTCGCATTGGCTCTCGTTTTGACAATTTAGGCAATTTATAGTCTTAATAGACAAACATAATTGCGCTGTGACGCTACTTAACAGGGTTTTGAGAATCTTCTGCTGCAACGGCACGATTGCGGCATATTGCATCCGGTGGATTATTTTTTAAAGAGCTGTACGGTGCCGGAATCAAAATATCACAGTTACGAGCTTGAAACCTTAGCTACTCGTATCATCTATTCTTTAAAGTGTCAGTCCGCGTATAGCGCGTTGGGCTCTCGAACTAGAAACCATCAATGGCCCATGCTGATACTCTCAGCAGGTGTCACCTTTTTGCTGTGGTTAGCACAGATGATATCAATTTGCGGCTACAGGATAAAGGATAAATGGGAACGGAGTCCACTAAAAGGGTTTGAGCTAAATGATATGCTAGTTTATAAAGTGCATTCAAGTGGTAGGCTAATGTTGTATGTTCCAGATAAAATGGTAGATAATATAATTCGGATAGTGCATGAGAAGATTGGCCATCTCTGCAGAAACAAGTGTATGGATCAGCTACAACGCCACTATAGGTTTCCACGCATGCGTGAGTGTACTAAAATATTTATTCGGAATTGTATTAAGTGTATTGTAGTCGTATAGGCAGCGCCAGCATGGGTTAATGCTCGCAATTTGCATAGTATTCCTAAGACACCAGTGCCATTTGACACAATTCACATAGACCACTTGGGTCTGTTGCCATCATTTACATCAAAGCGGAATCATCTACCAGTCGTACTGGATGCATTTACTAAATTTGTAAAGTTGTACCCAGTTAATTCGACGAGCACAATAGAGGTGTGTGCTTCGCTTAGTCGGTATTTTGAATATTTTAGCTGACCGCGGCAGATTATTACCGACCGTGGAACCTTTTTACTAGACCGTGACATTGACCATGAGAAAGTGGCTGTAGCTTCACCGTTCGCAAACGGCGAAAGGGTAAACCGAGTGATAATTCCGATGTTAGGTAAGCTATCTGAAACTATCCAACATTCCGATTGGACTAAGATGTTGTCACAAGTGGAATATGGGTTGCATAATGAGATGCATTGCACTACAAAACAAACACCTAGTATGTTGTTATTTGGGGTCAACTAACGTGGTAAGAAAGTAGACTAGATGTGAGAGTATGTTATTTGAACCTGAAACTGAGCCCTAGTGAGCCTACTGACCTGTGTTAGCTATTAAGAGGTTGCAGCAATATAGTGAGCAGAACTACGCGTTGAAGCATAGGCCCGCAAAACAATTCAAGGTCGGCGATTTTGTAATACTACCCAACGTAGATACTATTGTCGATACGGATAAAAAAATTATACCGAAATATCGAGAACCTTATTAAGTATGGAAGGCACTGCTAAACGATAGATATGGAACACGAGATATCGAGAATTGTCAAATAACGCAAGTACCATGTGAAGGCACAATAGAAGCATATAGGCTAAAACATGGGTTGATGAGAGAGGAAAAGATAAAGGCTGTCGCTAAATGTCATTCAAAGAGTAACACTGGTAGGTAGTTAAGCAATGTGCGAGTATGTACATCGTATCACATCTTTACTTGTTTAATCCTGAGTGAATGAATCCGTTAATGTTGTACTTAACGGTCGAGGCCGACCATTGTTGTCAGATCGGCCGAGTTGTAGTATAAAATAGTCATGTAGCCTTGTTCGGAAACAATTACATTTATTTTCATACAATTATTTTTTTTGTTGAAATTGTCATATGTATATATTTAAAACTTAATTTAAATGTAAAAACCAAATTCTTATGTAAACAAGGAAACGTAACGTAAGATTACGAATTGTAAATTTTTAGTACAAATGTATGACAGTTGAAAGTTAAATATGGATGTGATTTCCGGACCAATAAACGCTCTCTTTGCTGTAACCATTTTAGAATAAAATACGTGTTTTATTTAACTGTATTTTTCTACCCTATTTAACCCCACACATAGTACAAAAAAGTGAAAAAACCCTACACACCCCAACATTTGGTCTTTCGAGACGGATTAAATTCTCCTAAACATTTAAAAGAAAAAGTGCAAGTGCAAGTGCAAAGTGCAAAATTCAAGAACAAAGTGCAAGTGCACCAAACACAAAAAAAAAGATATATATATATATATATATACATATATAAAAATCTACTGACTAAGTACATACACAGATTCCCTTGCGGTTAGTGTCTTGCCCCTTGTCTTTCTACCTTTTAAACTTTAAATATTCTTTCGGTTGTGCATGAATCGCATTTTCCGCGCCGTGTAAAAATTAATTTTCAACTTTAATCTCAACTGTCACTAACTGGGCAAAGCAAACTAAAGGTCGTAAGTTGCTGTATTAAAATATTTAATTAAATATTTAATTAAATATTTTAATATACTGTATCTAATAATAATTTAATAAATATTGATACATACACACATATTGGGTTATAATTAACTTACAAATAAAACATTTAAAAATGTCGAAATTGTCATCGGGTGCAGATAAAAAAGGTATTCTGGAGCAGATTCTTCGTGAACACTCCAACTTCAAAAAATCAGGAGCATCACGTCGTACAGCCAGCTACCTTTTGGGTCGTCTTCTTTTTCTAGAAGGGAACTTCAAGAATGCTCTTGGTCTTCAAGCGAAGATTCGACGAGGAGAAGTTGAAGAAGGTCTGGAAGAAGAAGATTTTGATGAAATTTTTGATCTGCTTCAAGAAACATATTTCACTTACCGACGTGAATTGGTCGATGCTATCGAAAATGCCAATTCAGCATCTAAACAGAAGATTATGGAAGGGGAATCCACAGGTGCTTCTTGTAATGAGCTTTCGTTACCCCAAATTGAAATATCTCATTTTGAGGGCTCGTACACGAAGTGGTGGGCTTTCCATGAAGCTTTTTGTCCTTAGTCCATACAAATAAGAAGTTGGGTGAAATTCAAAAGCTTCAGTATTTAAAATCATCTCTTACAGGTGAAGTTGCTCATTTGTTGCAGCATCTAGGTTTGTATGCTGGCAATTAGGACAAAGCATGGGAACTGCTTGTCGCCAGATAGGACCACAAGCGAGTGTTGGTAAACGCTCACTTCCAAAGGAGACAAAGGAGACTGCAAGTAACATAAAGTCTCTACTGGACACGTCGGGAAACTTAGGATTGCCGGTTAGTTCTTGGGATGACATTTTAATTTATATACTGGTTCAGAAATTACCTACTTTTACTCAGCGTTTGAGGAAAAGTTAGGTAGTTCGAAGGAGTTGTCCACGCTAACACAATTCAGAGAGTTCCTGGAAACATGTTTTCGAACCTTGGAAGCAGTAGCTAAAACGAGTGGCATAATGGTCAGCGGTTCTTCTTTACACAAAGCTGTTGCTGTAGAGAAGAAAACGGTGTTGCACGTCGGGCAGAAGTAGTGCCAGGTGTATGGTAGAGGTCAGCACTCCCTTCGAACTTGTCAAAAGTTTATTGCCATGGAGATCTGTGAACGATCTAAGGCAGTGGACAGAATCGGGGTTTGCTGGAACTGTCTAGCATACACTCACAGGACTAGTCAATGTCAAAGCTGTGTCCGCTGCTATTACTGCATGCAGACACACCATTCTCTCCTGCATGTTAATAACAACTAGTCGAAACCTACAAGGAATTATACAAATACAACTATAGGTACACAGGCATTTCACATAACATCAAAATTTAACCCACCTAAAGTTATCTCTCCCGAAGTAAATCGGCCAAGTATTCTTCTGGCAACAGCAGTTGTTCGAGTCATGTCGCCAAATGGTAATTATTTGCATCTTAGGGCAATGGTCGATCCTGGATCTGAAGCAACGTTTATTTCTGAGTCAGCTGTTCAATTGCTAGGGCTTCATCAACGGCGAACTCTCATTAAGGTATCTGGATTGGGAAAAGTTAGCAGTGGTTTAAGGCAGCGGTATGTAGGTCTTACCTTTGGGTCTCTGCTAACACCTTTCGAGACAAATATGTTCAAGTCACTGACTGGTCTTCTGCCGTCCAAACCTTTAGCTCTGCAAAATTGGGAACATATTCAATGTTTGAAGTTAGCTGATCCACAATTTGATAAGCCTGCGACTGTTAATATTCTCCTGGGAGGCGATGTTTACTCTGAATTTATTTTAGGATCCATTATACGCTGTGATGATGAAAGATCGCCAATCGCACAGGAATCAGAGTTAGGTTGGCTAATCCTTGGGAAGGTCATTTCACAAAATAAACAACCTGTCCACAGCTTCATACAGGTTCTCGATAACGACACTCAGCTGCGAAGGTCCTGGGAACTGGAGGAGTTGCCTTTCAATACTAAGGAAACTGCGGAAGAGAAAACTTCTGAAAAGAATAATATCAACAGAATAGTAAGATTGACTGATGGTCGATATGAGGTATTGTTACCATTTAAAGCCGGATGTAAGCATGGGTTTGGTGCCTCGAAGTTAGGTGCCTTACGTAGGTTTCATCAACTGGAACAAAGATTCCAGGAAAACCCTACACAGCACAAGGAGAACTCCCAGTGTTTAACGGAATGCAAGGAGCTTTGTCAGATAACAGAAGTTGACAAAAAGTATATCATACTGGATACACCAAACCATTTCCTTACTCCTCACTATGAGGTATTCAATAAGTCAACCAGAACTACGAAGCTTCGCCGCAGTCCTGCGTACTACAAACGACTTGTACGAAACTGCCGAGCACAAGCTGGAAAAAGAGACAGAGGTCCACTAAAGGTAGACGCAATCGCCACAAGAATATTCGAAATTCCTCAAGGAGACACTGGCGTGGAGAAGGTAAGTTACCTTGAGAAAAGGATCTACCGAACGATGGCCAACTACTTTTGCCGCAAGTGGAGCGACGAATATCTGTCCAGCATGAAACAGCTCCCGAAGGGGACAAGACGGAAGCCGAGATCAAAACGCGGACACTTAATTCTCTTCAAGGACGAAAAACTACCGCCATTGCAGTGGCGATTCGGACGAATCATTGGCGCACATCCCGGAAAAGATGGCCTAGTTCGAGTGGTTACGAAATGAACCGAAACCGGAGAACAGAATTTGTCACTTGGGAAAAGTTTCTATTTGCCATCAAATATCGCAAGCGAAAAAGAAGACATTTGAACAACATGACACAACATTTGAACCGCACAACACAACATTTATAAGACACATACTTTAAATAGATTCACAATAAAAATCAAAGATATTTCTTTTCTTGTTAAACCAATTTATTACATTAAATAAGTACAAATAATTACATATGTACTTACTTATCCTAGATCTCCCTACACAACACAACACACATACATACAGCCCACTCTATATCACACAAAATCATTCATTCCGGACAACGCTGTGGAGTTCCGAAATTTCAAAATGCCGACGGGAATTGGAGAATCAAAACCCCGACGGCATTTGAAGTTTCTTACTGAACACTACCAACTTTGTCCACTCAAAACACTACACAACATTTTACAGGTATCAATCAAAAAACAAAACATTTTAAAATTTAAAAACATTTAAATATAATAATAAATACCTTAAACTAATGTTATCTTAAAAGAAAACAAATAATAATCATAGATATGTAAATGTAAATAAGCTTACCGCAGATGAATTGCAACAACAATTCAATAGGAGGGCGGATTCATGGTATTTTCTTAAAAATGTAAACACCACACACACTTAGGCAGCTAATTCGGCCATCATTAAAACACAAACTGTTCGCGAAAATTTCGTCGCATATCATCGCACTGCATAACCAAAAAGTTCGTACGCGGAGAACAGTTATCGTGCACCACAAATTGTAATGAATTTATTTGGAAAATGATTGTAATGAACTTTTTATTTTTTTTCATTTTCCCATTTTTTTTTTTTTGCACTGCACTTGAATATCACTTTCGCGACACCAAAACCAATCAATGTACATCGATACAAACGTATATACGATTGTGTTCTCGCGCCGGTGTACACAACTCAAAACGATATCGAATTTCGAGAGTAAGGGAAGCAGACAAAAAAGATAAATATATAAAAATACTTACCTTTTTATTATCAAAAAAACTAAAAAAAAAGGGGGAAAACAACGAAAACTAAACAAAAACCGAACAACACTCGCGACGCTAATTGACCCAGTTTTGGTCAACGATCAAAACAAACTACGAGTATTGCACTATTGCAAACCTTTATTGCCCATTTGTTATGTCGTCATCCTGGTCACCTACATGTAATGTTTCAAATTATCAATTACACAATCTTGTCTCATTTACATGTAGATAGTCAACACACTCGCTCTCACACAACACACAAAAGAATTACAACATGCTCCAACTGCAATTGGGTACAGTAAGTTACATAATTGAGGACACTTGCGGACGAAAATCGTCCACCGGGCGGGAGCATATTCGCAAACAATTACATTTATTTTCATACAATTATTTTTTTTGTTGAAATTGTCATATCTATATATTTAAAACTTAATTTAAATGTAACAACCAAATTCTTATGTAAACAAGGAAACGTAACGCAGGATTACGAATTGTAAATTTTTGGTACAAATGTATGACGTTGAAAGTTAAATATGGATGTGATTTCCGGACCAATAAATGCTCTCTTTACTGTAACCATTTTAGAAGAAAAGACGTGTTTTATTTAACCGCATTTTTCTACCCTATTTAACCCCACACATAGCACAAAAAAGTGAAAAAACCCTACACACTCCAATAAGCCAGATGGTACATACAGCAGATTAGAGACGTCTTTCAGCTGTTAACAAAAAGACAAATAAAGAAACAATTACAAAAAATATTTATTATAGAATTTTTTGCAACTATCAAATATTTCGATTATTTTTATTCGGTACTTTTGAACACTAATTACTCGTAAATTCATGCCTCCAGAAAGGGTGGCCAATTTTTTAAAGATATTCGAGTTTTGAAATACCCAACTGTCATGAACTGATCCTGAATAACCCAAAAAAAAAAAAAAAAACTATTGTAAATGTGGGTACCGTCGATACAACCTGTATGTAAACAATTAAAATCAAATAAAATCTGTAACTATTAAATAATGCAATGAAGCTTGACTTTACTTATAGCCTCAGATAAACCTGCCTTGGTTTGGAAAAAGAGCCAGGTTTCCTGCTTTTTCGCTTCACTTGGCTATTTTATTATTTCTGAACTTATTTTATTTAAGAACTAGGTTACTCTTCCAACAATCTGGTTTACAAACGACACTGAAAGATCACAACAGTCCGTTAAGTCGCGAAAACTACATGCTTCATGTCCGACAAATCATAAGATATTTTATTTTATTTTCAATACAATACAAGTAAATTTGTAAAGATTTGGGAAGAGAATTCTTGAGACCCGAGAGTGGCAACGAAACACTTTTCGCTGCAACTAAGAACTATTTATATGGTCCAAAAAATTCCTAATGCGATTACGCTGACATCACACATTTTGCTTATAATCAAACTAATCCTCAGCAGTAAAACTCATTAAATGTACTACATTAGCAAAGTAGTAGTAATCACTAATCAAATAAAAATCTTCCACTGTGAAATTTTTTTTGTTATGTGTTTAATTGTTACTTTTGATGTTTCAAACACATTTTACAAAAATGTGTTTCCGTGAGATTTTGGGTTTAGGGGAGAATTAATCCATACTCCTCAAACTTAAGCAAAAAATTCTCTTTTTAAAATTTTTAAAAATTAGTTGTCACCCTATGTTTCTATTTTCTAAACACTGTGGAACGTTTTTGGATTTCAACTTTTAATTATCTCTTTCCTTTTTCCTGGTATTCCTTATAAATTGAACATTATGTTTTTTCTATTCACATTTGAAACATTGAAGTCGTCCAAGTAAAGATTAAATTGTTATCTAATAGTTCTTTTAGTTGTTCATTTTCCTCCGGGTGATTTCTTTTTATACATTTTGGTGCCGAAACCCGGGACGAGAGAATCGTTAAAAGAGAGGGTTTTTTCTTTTTTTCATAAAGTTCACTTGCGTTTCATTATGGAGTTTCAACACGTGCAGCCCACAGAGGGCAGGTGACAAAAATTGCTGCCGATTATTTAAAATATGAAAGCTCAGAACTTCAGATGCCAATGTGTCCAAGTTCGACGAAATAGAAGAAGGATTGGTTTCTCTAATTGAAAGACTCATGGCTGCGAATGATTGTCTTAAATACGGTTAACGAAGACCTAAAACAAAAGGGGTTACTTAAATCAAATGAACCACATGACAAAATTATCGAATATCGAATTAGGGGTGGCCGTGGTGTAGTGGTAGTAGCAAACGCTTCTCACTCGGAGGGTCCAGGTTCGAATCCTGTCCATGGCAAAATCAGTTTTTCATTGTATAATTGGAACTCAGACAAAAAAATTCTGCGTGTGAAGGCATAACACTGACGCGTAGATTTGGCTGTTATAAGAGTTTCAAGCAATGAAAAAAAAAATACTGGGAATTATATCTCGAATCACTCTGAGTGATGAAAAAACTCTCCGTCCTATTCGGACTCCCATCCCTGGAGAGCAAACATAGAAACCAAACACACCTGAGTTTCAAACCACTACAAAAACAATTTTCCTTTCTCCTCCTTCTATCTTTCCGCCCGCGCCCTGGCAACAGTAAAAGGGTATCAACCCCTTAGGCGCGCGTTCCCGTTTTGGGAACAATTTCGATGCGCAGTGTATGCAAATTCAAACCTCTCTCCTAAAGAAAAATGTAATTACTTAGAGTCAGTATTAACAGGTGAAGCTAAGAAAATAATTGCTGGATTTACATCATATGAAAAGTGCTATGAGGCCGCTTTAGTCTTGCTGCAGGCACAATATGGAAACACCGAAAAACTCATCGATAAGCATATCCAGCAGCTTGTAAATCTAAGCGCTGTTCGCGATCGGACAGACGTTGTTGGCCTCCGCAACTCATATGGAAAAGTTATAGCGTGCACTCGTTCACGCACGGCACTGCAAGTGCCCAGTTGCCATTATTACGTCATGCTCCGGTCCATTCTTTTACGTTGTCTACCAACTAATTTGAGAATTGATTATCATCGCCAAATAGAGCAGAAAGTAGAATTGGACGAAGAAGAACAATCTTCCAACGCAAGTGTGTCGTCTCTTTCACAGATTGGGGGTGTATCGTAAAGACACTAGCAAAAAAAAGAATGAGAATGTTTTTTATACTATATGCGCGGTATCTAGATCATTGAAAGACACAGATAAAAAACTCGATATTTTAACTGAAAAAATGCTTAGATTGCGCCTAACACTTAGGCAATAAAAGACACGACCCTTTTTTATAATTTATTGCGTTCACTTGTGGTCACAAAAGCGTATTAAATTTTTCTGTTGCTGCTGCTTCGACGAAACCTTCTTCTTTCCAGCTGATTGCGGTTGACATGATTCGCCTGGTCATTGACCCCTTTGATTGCGGATCTCCCAATTAAAAGAACAGCTGTCTATATCGCTCCATTGTTTCCGCCCTCGTGTAGTTTTGCATTGCTCTTGCCTTCAACACTTGCATTAACCCATACATAAAGGCGCATCGCTCTCCGATGCTTTGTGCATGGGTGAGTGGGCGGGGTTTCCTGATTGAAACAATGCATTTTTGCTGTTCCCTATAAACCTTTTTGTGCTGTTTATATGCGTTGGCCTCATTTCTAGTTTCCTGATCGCCCAATTTGCTCGCTTGAAATGGGATATGTTAGCGAAAGTCATTTTGCCGTCGGCAAATTGAAGATGAAAAAATGCAATACAGCGATTTGGATCTTCTGGCTCCACGTTGCGTTGTAGCATCCTGCCGGGCCGCAGGAACCGAAGTCGGAATCGACGTGTCACCGAGAATCATTTGCTTTCTTCATATTTGGGCGATAAACTCCTCCAGGTGTTAACAGGTGTGTACATGTAAAAATAAGAAGAAGGAAGAAGAAGTGAATGGTGTTTGGTAATACGATTTTATGTGTAATGGGTAATTTAATTAGCTTAATCAATTATTATAATTGAATTTTTAGAATATAAAATGCTTTTTAATTGGTTATTATATGTGTGTGCTTGTCAGATCACCTTTACTAATTTTCAATTGGAAGAAGGCAAATTTTGGTGATGGGACGCTTCAGTGTCGTGGTTGCTATTTTGATTGTGAATGAGTTGTCGGAATTCAGCCAACACGCCAAAGCGTAGGAGGTGTTTGTTCGCAAATCAGAAGTACTAATTGTCCACTTTTAAGATTTGGATTTGAAGTGAGCCATTTTGAGCGCTGTTGCAGTCGGGCCAGATACTCTGATTTCCATTTCTTTCAGAAGTCTTGTTTTATTTTCTGCAGAAGTTTCCATCTGTCTAAATGATTTTCCTTGATGTTGTCCAAATTTCTTTCAGGTGCAGTGTTAAGCGAAGCGCCGATTAGGAAATGCCCTGGTGTTAATATTGACAAATCCTCTGGGTCTTCACTAGCTGTACAAAATGGCCTTGAATTTAAGCACACTTCCACTTGTGTTAGTACTGTTGCGTACTCTTTAAATGTGAGAATGTGGTGTCCGATGATTCGGTTCAAATGATATTTCACGGACTTAACGCCCACTTCCCACAATCCCCCGAAATGCGGCGCAGCAAGGGGATTAAAGTGCCAGGTGGTTCCATTTGCCTGGAGCTGCATAGCAATGTCCTCCGTCCATTCCTTTTGGAGCTGTGTTTTTTCTAAGCCGGTGATTCGTACAGCTCCTTGAAAATTTGTTCCACAGTCGCTGTGGAGGTTCGCGCATATCTCACGGCGGGCAGTAAGTCTTCTAAAGGCTGCAATAAACGCTGAAGTGCTACCATCGCTAACAAGCTCCAGATGAACTGCCTTCGTGCTGAAACAGATGAAGATTGCAATGTAGGCCTTGCTGGTTTTGGTGCAACGTCCCTCCTATGAAAGGACGAAATGGACGAGCTTCATTAACACGTTTGGCTGTTGGATTTCCCATTTTTTGCTGCAATGGAGCTGTCATGTGTCTATAATATTTCAGGCACTTATGAATGCAACTTCTAACGTTAGATTTGAGCTGCAATATCCAATATTCAGTGTGAAGTGTTGCCATCATGAGTTGCTGACCACCATGAAGCGTTCTCATATGAGCATCATCCTCACTTCGTGAGGACATTATTTGCTGGTAATACTATTGGATGGCGTTGAGAATAAGGCAGATCTGCATTTTCTAGTCGCTCTCCGACTCGTTTTTCGTCAATCATGGGCGATAGTCTCTCCAATTTACTACCCTTGGACACATTTTCTCCATTTAGAAGACAGCGAAAAATTCTTTTTATACGATGGTGATTATTCGCTTTCGGGCTGTTGTAAGTTCTTCTACGGATAGTGGCCCAGATAAACCCGTCGATCTCTTTAGTGCGTTGTTGATAAATCGCAGCCAATACGCCGTAACTCTTACCAAGCGCTGTAAAGAAGAAAACCGCCAGAAAAGTTGATTTGTTTCACACACGGTGTGAAATGCTGAAACATTATTCTAAAGGGACACCCTATTGTGGTCAGAAGATTTTTGGTTTTTGACAACTCTGCGGTTTTTGTTTCAAGTTCCGTGTTTTGTACCTTCCACTTCGGATGCCATTTCTCATCAAACGTTTGTAAGAACTGTGGACCATACCACCATTGCTTATTTTCAAGGAGCTCCTTGGGAGATAATCCTCTAGATGCTGCATCCGCTGGGTTTTCCTTGGAGGAAATATAGTTCCAGCAATTAGGATTCGTGAGTTCCTGAATTTCGGCAACTCGGTTGGCCACAAATGTGGTTCGAATGTACGGGGCTGTCTTAATCCACGCTAGTACGATTTGAGAGTCGCACCTGGCAAATGTTTTTGCACCTTGAAGGTTCATGGTCCTCGTGGTGTATGCCAGCAAGTGTGCTAGTAGAAGTGCTTCACATAGCTCTAACCTTGCCAGCGATTTGTTTTTGAGGAGTGCAACTCTTGTTTTTGAAAGTAAAAGATTTGCCGAGATTTTTTCGTCGTTGATTACTCGAACATATACCGCTGCTGCATAGGCCTTTTCCGAGGCATCGCAAAAACCCGTGGATTTCAAGCTGCGATCCGTTGGTAATGTTTATCCAGCGAGGAATTTCAAGGAGATTGAGTGCGGCTAGCTCAAATTTCAAGGCATGGCACGACGAAACAATAGCGGGCTTCAGTTCGCTGTCCCAAGTCTGGTGTTCTTTCCAAATAGTCTGCATCATGATTTTTCCGACAATGAAGCAGGGAGAAATCCATCCCATTGGATCATATAGACGAGCTATGTCAGATAAAATGGTTCGTTTCGTGTTTGACTCTGTTTGATGAGCACAAAATTTGAATTTAAATATATCCTTCCCAGGATGCCACTGAATTCCCAGAATTTTAGTTGTACTCGCTTCATCGAATGAGAAAGGAAGTTGCACTTCTCGATCCTTGGCAGGTACGGCTTTCAATAACCTCTCACTATTGCTGGCCCATTTTCTTAGCGGGGAACCCCTGCATTTAAGCATTGCAGTCTTTACATTTCGAAGGCTTCGTCTTCTGAATCTGCCCCGTCTATCACGTCATCCACGTAAAAGTTTTCCTTTGCTATTTTCGCTGCAATTGGATAGTCATCTCGCTCATCGACGGCGAGTTGCTGCGTTGCCGAAAGTGACAGTGTTAAGGCGATATGTCTCCAGCTCTTCGTTTTCGACATCGCTCCACAAGATGAGTTGGCACATTGAATCTTCGATGGGAACCCAGATCTGTCTATACATTTTGTTGATATCTGCTATGAAGCCAATTTTGTGTTTTCTGAAACGCGCGAGATGTTCAATGATGTCATCTTGCAACCTTGGACCACCTAACAGATGATCATTGACTGACGTTCCATCCGAGGTTCTACAGAATGCGTCAAAAACAATGCGCAGCTTCGTAGTCGAACTTGATTGCTTCATGACAGCGTGATGGGGAACGACATAATGCGCATCTGGAATTGACGTGATGTCTATTTCAGTCATATGATCTAACACTTTGTATTCTACGAAGACCTTCTTGTATTCACTGTAAAATACTGCATTCGATCGAAATCTATTTTCCAGTTGAAGATATCTAACAAGGGCTGATTTTTTTGAAAGACCAACTGTGGGCCGTGTTCCTTCCTTAAAAGGACACTACATATTTTCCGTCAGTCTGACGTTGATGAGTTCTTATAAAATGCAGTTCACATCTTTCTTCGTCTACCGAAATCATATTTTTATTTGGCACTTCCTCAAGCTCCCAGAATTTAAGCAAGATAGGTTCTAACCTAGGAGTTTCGACCGTTGTGTCACGAGAAGTTACCATCAACTGGTTATTTGATGAAATGCCACCCGAGAGGACCCAACCAAATACTGTCCTTTGAGTCATTGGTGTCCCGGGCTCTCCCTTAAGAATATCTTCTAAAAAGGGGGATGGATAGATATCGCTGCTAAGTATGATATCTATTTTGCTTGGTTTATTAAACGCTGGCTCAGCGAGTCCAATACTCTGGATGTGACTCCAGTTAGCACAAGCAACATTGTGCGTTGGAGGGATAGCTGTCAGCCTTGGCAAAACTAAAGCGGTAAGATGTAGTTTAAAGTTTTTGTTATAGTTCGAGAACATAGTAAAGGAAACCTAGTGCTTTGAAACACTCGTTTTCGTTTGTCCAACTCCTAAAACCTGAACGTAGTTCTTTTCCCTTTTGAGATTTAATGCCGTTGCGGCGGATTCTGAGATGAAAGAAGCTTCCGATCCGCGATCCAGCACGCTCGCATCATTATAGGCTGGTCATCAGTTGTAAAAACTTTAATTATTGCAGTAGCCAAAAGTACAGTTTGTATCCTTCCGGTCTTTGCTACACAAGTGTTGTGAGCTAAAGTGGATGTGAAGGACGAAAAGTTTCTTGATGGGGTTTGAGTTGTGGCATTTGGTTGCGCGCGAGACTCTTCAACATGCATTGCGTTGACTGGTTCAGTTGCATGCAGTAACGAATGATGTTTTTGGTTGCACAGCGAACTCGTGAAATTGCTTGTGCAGTTTTGCGTGGTGTGTGCATTCGAAAGGCAGTTAGTACACAATTTGTATTTCCTACCAATATCTTATTTTTTTCTTATATTTAATGCCTTAAAATTGAAGCAATTTCGTATGGAATGGCGGCCTTGACACATTGAACATCTTAAAACTGTTGAATTGTGAGAACGAACAGTGACAGAAGTTGTTCTTTTGGATTTCGATTGACCAAAATTTGATGTTTGTCTAATGACCTCTAAAGTTCTTAACCTCATTAGTAAAAAGTCTTCTAGCAACGAATATTCCGGGTAATCTACATAGGATAAAACGTGTGATTCCCAAAGCGCGAGAGTGGACCGCGGCAGTTTCTGAACCGTTTGAAAAACAAGAACAGCTTCCCATGAGCCTACCGGAACGCCAAAATTTGCGCGAGATTGCTTGGCTCCATTTGTGGTATCTAACAGCTATTTAATTTCATCGGCTGATTCCACCACAAGTTTTGGCTTATTGAACAATAACCTAAATTGGCTGTCTTTTAATAATCTTAGGTTTTGGTATCTTTTGACTAGAATGGCACATGCAGACTCAAAGCTACCATCAGTGATTGCTGTATTTTGCAGTAGCCGTTCAGCTTAACCGCTTAGATTCGCCTTTAAGTAATGCAATTTCTTAACGTCGGATATTGATGAGTTTTTTACAACCAAACTCTTGAGCACACTTTTGAATTCCGACCACATTTGTAACGAACCAGAAAATGAAGGAATTTTAATTGCAGGAAGTTTTAATTTAACGGGTAAGGACTTTGATCCTGCCATTGAATGATTAAGAGAACTTTGGGTTTGATTTTGGTTGTCATTGCTATGCAAATGCATTTTTAAGTCCGAAGAATATTTATAATACAGTTCCTTTAGTTTGTGAAACGCTTGTGCTTCCATGTAAGCAACCTTTGCATCCTGCAACAATTTTTTCATGTAGACTCTTCGCTTCTGCATACGAATCTTCTAAATTCTGTAAACGTGCTTCGTTCATATGAACAGACTTCTTTGATTGTTCGAAACCTACATAAGCCTTATGATCGGCTTCTAACACTTGTGAAATGATTTGAACTGAAGCCTTTCGACAAAATTACGCGTGGTATTCGATGCCTCTGCTCATAACGACAACGAGAAATCTCTTAATGATTTACTTTGAACAGAAGCGAACTTGCTTCCGGACGTGATGATGGTGTTGCTAAATTTCCGCTTGGGTCCTTACGCTGTGGTCGCAGATATCGAAAAGGCCTTCCTCCAAATAGTCCTGCATGAAAAAGACCGGGACTGTCATCGCTTTCTGTGGTTTGCCAATTGACTAAAGTCGTTTTCTAATATGCCTAAGTGCTCTGAATTTAGAATGACCAAGGTCACATTTGGCGTGAATAGTAGTATTTTTCTCTTATTTCCACCATCCAAAAACATCTCGACAGCGAAAAACACCGGTTTGCTGAAACATGTGCAGCACTGATCAGTTTACTTTAACAGCCTGGCTTCTTTTTTGTGTTGTGATTAGTGTTTATGGGTTTGTTAATGAATGTTTTTATTTTAGAGTTTTCAAGGGATAGTATTTCTACGATTTCATAAGCTCCTTCAAAGATAGGGGTTAGTTTTATGTTGACTCTGTTTTTTATTTGTAATACTTAGAACATTGTTATGAATTAATTTGCTTTTACGACTTCATCTCGGCTATATAGTCATCGTAATTGTATATATATTGTTATTGCTTGGACACAAACAATAATTTTTCTTTCCGATTCCTTTTTCGCGTCAGGCTATATTATTGCCTGGGATTTGGGCTCTGGTATCTCCTTCTGCTACTTTTTAGACGGTTAAAGTTTGTTATTGACTTTTAAGTCAATAGTCAATTTTACTTCACAAGATTTTAAGTACAACACACAAAGGAAAACCGAGATGAATTAAAAGATTGTATTTAAGATCTTATAAGCTTAGTTTTTATTTTATTTACGTTCTCTTACTTATTGTTAATGATATTGTTCTGATACACGGTTCAATTTCGACTTCGACATTTGTTGCGAGTTTTCCTCTGTTAATAACTTTTTATTGCTTACTCAGCGTGAGAACGTTATCTGAAACTTGAGTTAGTTGTTTTCGATAAATAATTCCCGTGCTGACGTAGCATCTGGGTAACTGCATAACAATATACATTTTAATATTAATTAATACTAAAACTAAGAAAATAAATTGTAAGTAAAAACTTAGTGAATGGACATTTTGTAATTTTTTATAAAACCTAAAACTAAAAGCCTACAGACTATATAAAAATAAACCTTAATCTACTTAGCCTACTTATATCTAATTGTTACAACGCAACATGGAGCCAGAATATCAATTAGCCCAGTTCAAGCGAGCAAATTGGGCGATCAGGAAAATTAGAAACGAGGCCAATGCATATAACCAGGACACAAGGTTTTATAGGAAACAGCAAAAATGCATTGTTTCAATCAGGAAACTCCGCTCACTCATCCATATACAAAGCATCGGAGAGGGATGGCCTTTATGTATGGGTTAATGCAATTGTTGATAGCAAGAGCAATGCAAAACGGCGCCCGGGCGGAAACAATGGAGCGATATAGACAGCTCCTTTTGTAATTGGGAGATCCGTAATCAAAGGAGTCAATGAACTGGCGAATCATGTCAACCGCAATCAGCACAAATGAACGCAATAAAATATAAAAGAAAGTCGAGTCGTTTATTGCCTAAGCGATAGGCGTAATCATTAAGTATGCTTAAGTTTAAATATCGAGTTTTGCAATACATATGGTCATTCGAGCCGGATTACACATATCTAGACAGTTTTTGAGCGAAAAGACAATTCGATAGACATTTAAAAGGGACAAATTGCTACCTATAAAAAGTACTTAGTCAGTGCGCGATAAGTTTTAACGGAAGAAATCTTATTCCGGTGTCGCATTATACGTTTTTTCGTGTGTGGGCCGGAGTTTCATTTGGGAAATTTAAGACTCTACTGGAGCTGGTGTGACGAGGAAGCAACGCTTAATTTCAAGACACTACTGGAGCTGGTGCGACGCTTAATAACAGGTGTGTGGCATTTTTCTTAACTTTTATTCAAATAAATTTATTTAAATCAATAACCTCGTGCGTTGTGTGTTCTTTACTAGATACCTTCTTAGTAAGAGCAAGCTTTCGAATTTGATTGATTCAGTTCAAATCATTTCACAAGAGTTAGAAGCCGATCATAAGACTTATGTAGGTCTCGAGCAATCGAAGAAGTCTCTTCATATGAACGAAGCACGGTTACATAATTTAGAAGATTGCAGCTCCGACTGTGGATGCAAAGGTTGCTTACATGGAAGCACAAGCGTTTCACAAAGGAACTGTATTATAAATATTCTTCGGACTTAAAAATGCATTTGCATTGCAATGACAAACAAAATCAAACACAAAGTTCTCTTAATCATTCATTAGCAGTATCAAAGGCATTAACAGTTGAATTAAAACTTCCTGCAATTAAAATCCCTTAATCTTCTGGTTCATTACAAATGTGGTCGGAATTCAAAAGCTTATTCGAGAGTTTTGTTGTAAACTCATCAATATTCGACGTTCAGAAATTGCATTACTTAAAGGCGAATCTAAGCGCTGAAGCTGAACGGCTACTGCAAAATACAGCTATGACAGACTATCTTTGAGTCTGCATGGACCATTCTAGTCAAAAGGTACCAAAACCTAAGATTATCAAAAGACAGTCAATTTAGGTTATTATTCAATCAGCCGATGAAATTAAACAGCTGTTTGATACCACAAATGAAGCCAAGCAATCTCTCGAAAATTTTAGCGTTCCGGTAGGTTCATGGGAAGATGTTCTTGTTTGTCAAACGCTTCAGAAACTGCCGCGGTCCACTCTCGCGCTTTGGGAATCACACGTTTCATCCTATGTAGATTACCCGGAATATTCGTTGCTAGAAGACTTTTTACTAATGAGGTCAAGAACCTTAGAGGTTATTGGACAAACAACGTCAAATTTTGGTTAATCGAAATCCAAAAGAACAATTTTTGTCATTGTTTGTTCTCACAATTTAAGATATTCATTCAATATTGCTTCAAATTTAAGGCATTAAATATAAGAAAAAAGCAGGACATTGTTAGTAAATAAAAATTGTGTATTAATTGCCTGTCGAATGCACACACCACGCAAAACAGCACAAGCATTTTCAATTGTTCGCTGTGCAACCAAAAACATCATTCGTTACTGAATGAAACTGAGCCGTTCAACGCAATGCATATTGAAGAGTCTAGTTCCATAGGCTAAGTTTTTTGTTATAAATTTTTTCTTAGCCCTAAGTACACAAAATAAACATGTATAAATAAAATGTAAATGAAGTCGAAAGACATAGATATAAGAATTTAGATTAGCTTAGAGTGCCTGTGTGGGGCCAGTAAGTTAGTATAAGATTGTTAAGTAATTGTAAGCTAGCATTTAAGCATTTTTTGTTAGTATGTAAGAGTTAGTGATTAAGTAAATAAAATGCATTGAAAACTAAAAACTGAAAACTGAAGAGTCTAGCGCGCAACCAAATGCCGCAACTCAAACCCCATAAGAGCCCATTTAGCTCACAACTCTTATGTAGCAAAAACGGGAAAGCGACAAACTGTACTTGCGGCTACTGCAATAATTAAAGTTTTTACAACTGGTGACCAGCCTATAATGATGCGAGCACTGCTGGACCCCGGATCGGAAGCCTCTTTCATCTCAGAATCCGCCGCAACGGCATTAAACCTCAAAGTGGAAAAGAACTACATGAGGTTTTAGGAGTTGGACAAACGAAAACGAGTGTTTCAAAGCACAAGGTTTATTTTACTATGTTCCCGAACTACAATAAAAACTTTAAACTTCACCTTACCGCTTTAGTATTTGCCAAAGCTCACAGCGATCCTTCCAACGAGCAATGTTGCGTGTGCTAACTGGAGTCGCATCCAGAACATTAAACTCGCTGACCCAGCGTTTAATAAACCAAGCAAAATATGTAGATGTCATACTTGCCAGCGATATCTATCCGTCACTCCTTTTCGAAGGCATTCTTAAGTGAGAGACCGGGACACCCATGGCTCAAAAGACAGAACTTGGTTGGGTCCTTTCGGGTGGCATTTCATCGAATAACCGGTAACTTCTCTTCACACAGCGGCGAATCTCCTAGACTAGAGCGTATCTTGCTTAAATTCTGGGAGCTTGAGGAAGTGCCAAAGAAAAAGACGTTTTCGGTAGTACAAGCAAGATGTGAACTGCATTTTATAAGAACTGCATTTTATAAGAACTCAATGTCAGACTGACGGAGACTATGTAGTTCAGCTTCCTTTTAAGGAAGCAACACGGCCCATAGTTGGTCTTTCAAAAAAAATCAGCGCTTGTTAGATATCTTCAACTGGAAAATAGATTTCGATCGAATGCAGTATTTTACAGTGAATACAAGGGGTCATATGACAGATGCACATTATTTTGTTCCCCATCACTCTGTCATAAAGTTATCAAGTTCGACTACCAAGCTACACATTGTCTTTGACGCATTCTGTAGAACCTCAGATGGAACGTCAGGGAATGATCATCTGTTAGTTGGTCCAAGTTGGCAAGATGACATCATTGACCACGATGTCAATTTCTACTAGCACATTTGCTGGCATACACCACGAGGCCCATGAATCTTCAAGGTGTACAAATATTTGCCTGCTGCGATTCTCAAATCATACTAGCGTGGATTAAAACAGCCCCGCACATTCAAACCACATTTGTGGCCAACCGAGTTGCCGAAATTCAGGAACTAACGAATCCTAATTGCTGGAACTATGTTTCCCAACGAACGCAGCATCGAGAGCATTATCTCCCTTGGAGCTCCTTGAAAATAGGCAATAGTGGTATGGTCCACAGTTCTTAAAAACGTTTGATGAGAAATGGCATCCGAAGTGGAAAGTACAAAACACGGAGCTTGAAACAGAAACCGCAGGTTTGTCAAGAACAAAAAATCTTCTGACCACAATAGGGTGTCCAATTAGAACAATTTCAGCATGTGTGAAACAAATCAATTTTTCTGGCGGTTTTCTTCTTTACAACGCTTGGTAAGAGCTACAGCGTATTGAGCCACTATCCTTAGAAGAACCTGCAACAGCCCGACAGCGATTAAACACCATCGTGCAGCAAAAATTTTTCGCTGAGAAATATTAAGTCTACTAAGGGGAGAAAATGTGTCGATGGGTAGTGAATTGGTGAGACTATCACCCATTATTGACGAAAAACTGATAATTGGAGTTGGGAGGCGACTAGAAAATGCAGATCTACCTTATTCTCAATGGCATGCAATAGTATTACCTGCTAATAATGTCCTCACGAAGCTCGTAGTTCATGATGCTCATATGAGATCGCTTCATAGTTGTCAGTAACTCATGAATATTGGATATTGCAGCTTAAATCGAACGTTAGAGATTTCATTTATAAGTGCCTCAAATGTTATAGACACAAGGCAGCTCCAATACAGGAAATTTACCAGCCCAACGTGTTAATGAAGCTCGTCCATTTCAAATATCTGGTGTGGACAATGCCGGTCCGATGCAGTTAAAGGCATGGAAAAGACGTTGCAGCAAAACCAGCAAGGTCTACATTGCAATCTTCATCTGCTTCAGTACGAAAGCAGTTGATCTAGGGCTTGTTAGCGATTGTAGCACTTCAGGGTTTATTGCAGCCTTTAGACGATTTACTGCCCGTCGTGGGATATGCGCGAACCTCCGCGGATGTGGAACAAATTTTCAAGGAGCTGCATGAATCATGGGTTTAGAAAAAACACAGCTTCAAAAGGAATGGACGGTGGACATTTCTACGCAACTCCAGGCAAATGGAACTACCTGGCACTTTAATACCCCTGCTGCCCCGTAGTTCGGGGGATTGTGGGAAGTGGGCGTTAAGTCAATAAAATATCATTTGAAGCGAATCATCGGACACCACATTCTCACATTTGAAGAGTACGCAACAGTACGTGGAACAGTAAGTGGAAGCGTGCTTAAATTCAAGGTCACTCTGTCCAGTTAGTGAAGACCCAGAGGATTTGTTAATTTCAACTCCAGGACATTTCCTAATCGGGGCTTCACTTAATACTGCACCTGAAAAAAATTTGGGCAACATCAAAGAAAATCATTTAGACAGATGGAAACTTCTGCAGAAAATACAAAAAGACTTCTGGAAGAAATGGAAATCAGAGTCCAACTGCAACAGCGCTCAAAATGGCTCATTTCAAACCCAAATCTTAAAAGTGGACAACTAGTACTTCTGACTGACAAACAAACACCTCCTACGCTTTGGCGTCTTGGCAGAATTCCGACAACTCATCCTGGATCGGATGGAAAAATCCGCATCATCACGATCAAAACAGCAACCAAGACAAATTAGTAAAGGTGATCTCACAAACATACACATATAATAACCAAGTCGAAAACATAAAAATTCTAAAAATTAAATTATAATAATTGATTACGCTAATTAAATTACCCATTATACATAAAATATTATTGCCACACACCATTCACTCCTTCTTCCTTCTTATTTTTACACGTACATACCTGCGAACACTTGGAGAAGCTAATCGGCCACGTACACACATCATCCTAAATATGAAGAAAGCAAATGACTCTCGGTGACACGTCGATGCCGACTTCGGTTCCTGCTGCCTGGTAGGATGTTGCAATGCAGCATGGAGCCAGAAGATCCAAATCGCTGGATTGCATTGTTTCATCATCAATTTGCAGATGGTAAAATGACTTTCAAATTGGGCGATCAGGAAAATTAGAAACAGCACAAAAAGTTTTATAGGAAACAGCAAAAATGCATTTTTTCAATCAGGAAACTCCGCCCACTCACCCATGCACAAAGCATTGGTGAGCGATGCGCCTTTATGTATGGGTTAATGCAATTACTGATGGCAAGAGCAATGCAAAACTACTCGCGGGCGGAAACAATGGAGCGGTATAGACAGCTGTTCCTTTAATTGGGAGATCCGCAATCGAATGGGTCAATGACCAATCGAATCATGTTAACAGCAGCAGCAGAAAAATTCAATACACTTTTGTGACCACGAGTAAAAGCAATAAAATAAAAATAAAAAATTCGAGTCGCTTATTGCCTAAGTGTTATACGCAATCATTAAGTATTTTTCAGTTTAAATATCGAGTTTTGCTAGTGTCCTTGCAACATAATATATATACGAGTATATACTTAATATATAAATATATGCATATATATTTTTTTTTTTATTATTTTTTTCTTAAAACTAACTTAATCCTGCCTAAAACCATGTAAGCTGGCCATGGCCAGAAAAAAAAATTTTATGCTGACCCACTTTGCTTCAGGTGAAGCTATCCATTACGGGAGGCATTCGACGACAAAGCATCCTCCCGTTCAATTAGCGACCAAAATTGCTGGTGCTGCTGAGCAACATCCCTCATGTCACGACTCCCTACCGCCCTACTGAACCGGAGACGCTCCGCACTGCCATGTGCGACGTCTCTCTCATAGTTGAGTCGTCTGTCCGCAGCCGTTCGAGCGACGTGGAAGATTAGCGGCAACGCCAATCTGTCTTGGATCAGACCGTTTCTATAGAGGAACGCTTCTGGAGGAATAAAGCCGTCAAAGTGATCTCTCTCGTGATACGTATAATTGGGGTAGTAAGCCCCAGAGATCACGTTGTTATTGCTCTTGCAACGTGTCTTCGAGTCAACTTAATGACGAATCGAATGGACTCTAGTTCGTGCTAGCTTATTGCGTGGGGTTATAGAAAAGTATTTCATGCTCTCGATAGTTATCCCAATTTTTTTGACTTATCTTCGCATTTCGAGTGCTCCATTCGACTGTGGATGGTACGGACTACTTTGAATCTTTTTAATTCTTTTGCAGACTAGAGTAAGACGGAAGTTTTGGGGCACTATATGGAAGGCGTGATTGAGTTTTTGTCCTGATGTAATTTCTACTCTGAGTTGTATTTTACCTAGCTTTGACCTAGGTTACCTATACTTTTTAGTTCGATTGTAGTATCTAGTTGAATCTCGGCATTTGGATCTAACGTTCAGCGTTTTATTAGGTTTAAACTTGCGCACCGTATCGAGGAGCGTTGTACTGAGCTAAGTATTTTCTTCGCGGAACTTAATTTTGATTTCGCTCTTAAAGGTAGACACTCTGTTTAAAGGTGCGACGTTGGCAATTTGTTTGATTGAACTCGGTTTAGGTTTTGGACTCAACCCTGACTTAGATTTCAGCGACGGTTTTGATTTAATGTGATATTTTTATTCCTTATTAAATTTTGAATTTTATTTGTGGTTGGGTTTGATCTACTACGGCCAGAAATTGTTTTAGACTTTACTCTTACATTGTCTCGATGTAGAACTTTAGATTTGGAAATTTGGGATTTATCATTTCGATTTTGATTTTGAGATTTAATATTTAGATTTTGAATTTGACCAAATTTTAGTAAATCTGATTTTGAGAGAATTTGTCTCGATTTAGTGAATTCGATTCAAAATTTTGAAATATTTTATCTCGTTTTAGTAAATTCGATTTAGAATTTTGAGATATTTTGTCGCGATTTAGTGAATTCGATTTAGAATTTTGAGATATTTTTTGTCGATATAGGGTATTGAATTTTGTAGAGTGATTAGTTATTTCTCCATCTACGAGTAGTATTCTATGATTGATTTGTCGAGATAGTTGATTTTGATTTAGTATTTTTTTTTTTTTTTTTTTTTTTATAATTTACGAGCGCCTAAGGGGTTAGATACCCTTTTACTGTTGCCAGGGCGCGGGCGGAAAGATAGAAGGAGGAGAAAGGAAAATTGGTTTTGTAGTAGTTTGAACTCAGGTGTGTTTGGTTTCTATGTTTGCTCTCCAGGGGTGGGAGTCCGAATAGGACGGAGAGTTTTTCTTCACTCAGAGTGAATCGAGGTATATCACAGTATTTTTCTTTTCTGTGCTACAACAGCCAAATATACGTGTCAGTGTTATGCCTTCACACGCAGAATTTTTCTGTCTGAGTTCCAATTACACAATGAAAAACTGACTTGCCATGGGCAGGATTCGAACCTGGACCCTCCGAGTGAGAAGCGTTTGCTACTACCACTACACCACGGCCAACAACAGCAGTTGTTGAACTGCTGTTGCCGGTGAGCTGCTGAACTGCTGCTAATGGTATGGTGGGGTATTTATTCGTCTTGATGACTAGATAAAATCACACAAATTACACAAACGACTTTTCTTTCCATTCCAGGAAACAACTTAGGACCGAAAAGGAGGGTGAGTACTATGGCACCTGCAGTATTACTTATCACAACTCTTCCACAGTAGACATCGCTACGGACAACAGATAACGAACTCTGACTAGGCAGGCAACTGTAAGACAATTGTCACCTTGGGTTTTTTCAATACCTTGAAGAAAAATACGCATTCAATTCATTCTTCATTTATCATACGCGCACTTCAGCAGAAGCAGAAGTGATCTCCAAGTTAAAGTGTTCGAACTAATTTTTATATTTATTTAGTAAAGTACGAGTAGATTATTGAATTTAATTGTGTTAATTGTCTTTTCGGGTTCGCATATACATGGGAACAAACGTCAGTTGTCGACACGACATACACAATCGGGTAGATATATGAAAGGCTGACTAGGACAGAAAGTTGTTGAAAGATGTCAGTGAGTATAAAAGCAGTCTCGAACAGAAATGAAATCAGTTTAAAAATTGAATTTGAAAAGTGAATCAGTAAGACGGCTTTCACACAGCGCATGAGTTTGATGCGCATGTTTTGGCTTTTTTTTTTTTAACTTTCCTGTGATGCGCGAATTTTTACACTAAGCCGTTTTTCCCATTCTTTTGCTTTTCATGTTATTTGACAGCTTTCTTTCATTTCATCTTTGGCGCTCAGTGTTTCATAATTGAAAATGAGCCCGCTTGTTAATTTTTTGGTCCATTTAAATTCATCCACCATACTGAAATGTTGTGGTCGTAACAACAGCCAAAGAAGTAATGAAGAAAATGCGAAAAAGAAAGAAGAAGGAGAAAAAGAAATGTCAAAAAGATGCAATGAAAATCCTACCCACATGCAGTGGGAATTTGGTTAATTGGGTATTTTTTGTTTCATTATCCCTCTCCTTTGCACTTATTTGAATCTTTCAAAACATGCGCCGTGTAAAAGCGGTCTAATATCTAATATAAAATAATCATACTCGTATGGCTTTAGTGATAAAGTAGTTTAAATAAAAGATAAAGTAAAGTTATGTGACTCACAAAAGTGATAAACATTAAATTGGATTGAATTATAAGTTGTTGTTGCATTGTGACTTTGAAAAAACCAATTGTGTTAAAAGAAATAAGTTATTGTTTGATCACACAACACACCATATTTATCAAAGTCACAAATCGTAATATTATTGTAATTCACATTTAAACATATCGATTGTATTCTAAAAGTAACGAATAAAACATATCAAATTCCAATAGTAAATTTAAAACTATCACCAAAAAACCAATGTTCGCCATCTTTTTAAATTGTTCATTGTACTAAAATGTAATACCGTATGTACTAAGCAGCTCACATTACACATTTTACATGAATAAAAATCATTCTTGTCATTGGCACTATCAGAGCAACAAAGCTTTTTCACTCGTTTCGTCGTATATGTGTTGTCTATACATATAGCCAAGTCTCGTTTTCGCGCAATTTTACCAAAGGACATTTTTTTCGGGTTTTTCCAGATAGCAAACTTCGCGAAAGTTATGCATCCGAGGGAATTTTATTGCAACAAAATCCGAAGCAAAATTTTCCCAGCGAGCAGTCGGAAAATTATTCGACTGTACATTTTGGCGACCGTGACAGGACCTTTCGAAGATTAACTGGGTAGAACACAGAAGAAACAGTATCCTTATACTAAAGTGCCGGTAAATTCTACCAATATCAAAAAAGGAAAACTTCCAAAAGTGAATTGTTAACGGATAAAAACCAGTGTCCTAAACGGTGACGCTATCGGTTCGCGTAGTGCAATTGTGTAGGCAGGATCCAGTGTTCCAGATTTTTCAAGGACCGACACCAAACACATCGTGGGAATCCCCATCACCAAGCGCAAAAGGAAGAAATACCCAAAATCCGAAGGAAGACATACAAATTTCGTTATTCCGAACCATTCGGATAGGAGAAAAGGGAAATAAGTATAAAAACCTTCCCTACCAGGTATGTGGCAAATTTCTTTATTCGAACGTGCGCTAAAAATCAAAATCGCTCAATGGTGATAATTTTCCATTAAACAAAAGGAAAATCGTTTGTAATTGACGCTCTATATACGCACTTTCGATATAAAGGCAATAATTTCGCATGCAGAGTAGTTAAAATTGTATCTTATTATATTTGTGAAACAATATGAACAATATACATACATATTTAAAATTATAAAAATTCATACGATCAGTTAAGAATCCACATCAAGGAGAAATTATTTTCACACAATCTTTTTCGCACTCATTCGAAAAAGCTTTCGCTCACATATGCCTACGCCCACGTGCTCTCTTCATTCGTATTTCGTTTAACTCACAAATTGCACACGTCGCTTCAACCACCCGCTTTCGTTCGTTCGGAAACGGTTTCGAAAAAACTTCAACTGAAGCATCGTTCGTCGCTCATTACTCACATAGCTGCTCATCGTAGGTTCCACAAGACAAGCTTTCGTTGTCGTTTTACTTGGATTTGATGATTGATTGATTGTCTGGTATACCTACAGTGGTATTCACATCAGCCACATAGGATCTATGTGCATTGCTAAGCTTAGCTTTAGAATTCTCGCTCTTAATTTTGTCGCTGCTGCAGGCGTTGTTGCTATTTCTTCTAGCTGTACAAATAATTTCATACTGCGATTTATGTGAATTCGCTTTAAATCTCGTACCTTTAATCAAATTTCGCCAACGTCTGATTCAATCCACTTTCTCTTACAAACATTTTCGCTGGAGAAAAGCATTTAAGTCGTGAGAAGGAGATCGGTTGAAAAAAGTTCCACAACAAAAACAAACATCAATTGTAATAAGATACTCGTATTTCGCCGTCATGTCTCTCGATAGTTGGAAAACATCTCTTGCTTCTAATAAAGGAAGTATTTCGCGTATAAAAACTCTTATCAAAACAAAAACACTATGCCGCTTAGGAATTGTGGAATCTTATTTTACACAGGCAATTTCTTATCAAAATCAAATTGAGAGTTTGGAACCATCTGATACAGGCCGGAGTGAATTAGAAGAGGTTTATGTCTCCACTAAATCGAAAATTCTATCGCAAATGGGCCACGAAAGAAGGACTAGTAATGCTGCGTTAGAGACTACCATATCTATACCTCAGTCAATTAACCATTTACCCTTTGAAAAACTACCTCGATTCAGTGGGAAGTATTCGGAGTACAAAACCTTCATTAATACATTCAAAAAACCTGTTCACAATGATTCAACACTTTCCAAAATAGAAAAATTTAATCATTTGCTAAATTGTTTAACTGACCAAGCTTTAGGGACTATTAAAACATTCCAAATTACAGAAGAAAATTACGATAAGGCATTGGGGAGGTTAAAGGATTGTTACGATAACGACTGTCTTATATTCCTAGAATATATTTCACAATTGTTTGAGTTGCCTAAGCTTCAAAAATCTTCTGCTGTGCATTTGCGAAATCTTGTTGACAATGTCTCTGCAATATTTAATTCGCTGCAATCTATAGGATCAGAATCGGAAATATGTAACGCCATTATAATCCATATTTCAATGGCAAAGGCAGATCCTGAATCGCAAGCAAAATGGGACGAACGACTTCAGTACGATAAACTCCCAAAATGGGATCAGTGTTTTGAGTCGACCCTGTCAATATTTAGAGGCTCGTGAAAGCAAAACAATGAGGTTCAACACGAGCAAGAAATCATTTAACAAGCCTAAAGTGGTTCAATACGAACACGGTGAGAGAACTTCGCTTTCAATTACACAACAATGCTGCGCATATTGCAAAGATAGTTCGCACACCATTACAAGCTGTAAAACTTTTACTCAGCTATCTATTTCCGACCGTTTCATAAATATAAAGAAGCTGGGTCTATGCATAAATTGTTTACGAAAGGGTCACAACGTTTCCAAATGTTTGTCAAATTTCAAATGCAAAGTTTGCAAGCAATGACATCATATGATGCTTCATCGGCAAAACCCATCTGCAAGCATTTCAACCTCACAGGAGCCATCGTCGTCTTCTTCTCAATCGTCAGTTGTAGTGAACTCGGTGGTTGAAGGGGAGTTGGCTCAAGTAATATTAGCTACAGCCATTGTTCTGGTGAAAGATGCATCAGGGTGCTTCCAATTAGGACGAATTCTTTTAGATTCTGGTTCCCAGGTTAATATGGTCAAAGAACATTTTGCTAGGACCCTAGGCCTGCGAACTCAAAGGAAAAACATAGATATTCAAGGAATCGGTATGACAGAAACTAAGATTGGCCGCACTACGAAAACCACAATAAGATCCAGATATTCACCATTTGAGCTATCTTTGGAATTTCTAGTGGCACCTTCAATTACCAGTTACCAACCTGATCCGTCAATGAACATCGACAATTGGAACGTTCCCAGAAACATTGAACTTGGGGATGAGCAATTTAATCGAATGGCGGTCATAGATATGCTTTTGGGAGCAGAAACATTTTTTGACTTGTTGCTGGTAGGCCAAATCAAACTTGGGTCTGGTTTACGGTCACTTCATAATACTCGTCTCAGTTGGATTGTCTCGGGGAAGTATAAGTCACAAAGCAGCAATCAAAGGAGAACGTGCTGTATTAGTTCCAATGAAAATCGTGTCGATGAGTTTGTGGAACGATTTTGGGAACTTGAAGCAGTCACAGGAAGAAAATCTAAATGGACTGATGAACAAATGTATTCTGAGAAACACTTCAACGAATCGGTAGAGGAAGTTAGCAGTGGAAGAATCATGCTGAAGTATCCATTCAAACGAAACACATCTCTTCTTGGCGAGTCCTACGATATTGCTTATCGTCGCTTCAATTCCTTAGAACGTAGGTTGGCCAAGGACATTTCTCTGAAATCGTCATATGTGGAATTCCTTCAGCAATACAAAGCACTATGTCACATGTCATTGGTAGAAAATCCTCAATCAATGCGTGTTACGACCGAATAGTTCGTCAACCAAATTGCGGGTAGTGTTTGACGCTTCGTGTCGTATACAAATACAAATACTTCACTCAACGAGATCCTTATGGTAGGACCCACTATTCAAGATGATTTATCCATGATTTTACTTCGTTTTCGTCTGCATAGATTCGCACTAACAGCTGACATTGTAAAAATGTATCGCCAAATTTTGGTACATCCGGACCACCGTAGATTTCAGTATATTCTTTGGAGAGAAACCGAGAATTCTCCCATAAGAACTTATGCTTTAAATACGGTCACTTATGGAACTTCATCCGCACCATTCGTGGCAATTCGATGTCTCAAATATTTAGGAGATAAGTTTGAGTCGCAGTGCATAGAGATTTCTATGTCGACGACCTTATAACTGGAGCTGATGATTTCGAAAGGCTAAAACGTAAAAAAACAGGAAGTTGTTTCTATTCTAACTCTAACTTGTTTCTAATTTCTATTCTTACTGTCTAAGTGGCACAGTAATTGCTTCTCAATCCCATCCGATCATATTGGAAAGAATATAAATGTCAATGAGTCTAATGTCACAAGCACGTTAGGAATTATATGGAATTCACTCGATGACAATTTTTACTTCTCATATAACCCTTCTCAAACATACACTTCACATACAAAACGAAAGATATTGTCAGTAGCTTCATCTCTTTTTGACCCATTGGGACTTCTATGTCCAATAATTGTTAAGGCCAAAATCTTATTGCAAATGTTGTGGATGGAGAAGATAGATTGGGACGCTGCTATTCCACAGACAATCGATACAGAATGGAGGAAATTTATGAGTGATTTGTACTCAATCCAAAATTAACCCGTGCCTAGGTATGCTCTGGCTCCATTCAAGAAAACTGTCCAACTCCATGGATTTTGTGACGCGTCTATTAATGTATATGGATGCTGCGTGTATCTTAGAACAATTGACGATAAGAACTGTACTTCAGTTAGACTATTGGTAGGAAAGTCGAGAGTCGCGCCATCAAAGAAAAAACAAATCCTACGTTTCGAACTGTGCGCTGCACATCTTATGGCAAAATTTTGGTGCAAAATTCAGCCCATTTTCAGGATTCTAATCCGGAAACACATTTTTTCACAGATTCGTTCATAGTTCTGCAATAGATTTCGACCTATACATCCAAATTAAATACCTTCGTTGGGAATCGAGTTGCCGAAATACAGGAGGCGACTGCCGGAATCAACTGGAGGCACGTATCTACAGAATTCAACCCAGCAGACATATGTTCCCGCGGATGCACTGCAGAGGAGTTTGCGAAATCGATATGGTTGGAAGGACCTTTGTTTCTACAGGAACCCCTAGAAAAATGGCCTTCAAATCCAAATATCTCACTTTCGTCGGAGCAGCTGGCAATGGAGAAGAGAAAAACTGTATTAGTAGGTAATAAAATAATTGAAAAGGACCTACTTAACGTCGTAAATAACTGCAGTTCATATATAAAACTTTTACACATTTTCGCGTACATCATACGATTTGTTAACAAGACCAAAGGGTCTAAGATGCAGAACTCATTAGTTTGTAGCGCTGAGATGCAGCATTTTACAGAATCGTTTGGACTGAACAAAGTCACTACTATCCGGAAGAAATCGCTCTACTCAAAAACGGAAAATTTATTAAAAATTAAGCACCTTAAGCACCTCAGTCCGTTCATATATACTTTAAAAGGATTTCCAATACTTCGAGTTGGAGGGCGGTTAGAAAATTCAACTCTGCCTGAGCAACACAAGCACCCTGTGTTACTGGCGAAAGAATCTAGATTGGCTACAAATCTTGCTCGTCATCTGCATAGAAAAAACTTCCACGCTGGACCAAAGATTCTCGTCGCACTTCTTAGGCAAACAGTCTGGATTGTTAACGCCAGAGATCTCGCTCGTAAAATCGTCCACAACTGCGTACATTGTGTTCGATATAGGCCGAAACTTCTACAACAAGTAATGGGCAACCTTCCAAAGGAAAGGGTCTGCTGTTCGACCTTTCTTAAGATGCGGTGTCGATTTCTGCGGACCTATATTAACATACTACAGGATTCGCCGCAAGGTTCCCTACAAAACTTACATATCTGTTTTCGTCTGTTTTACATCCAAGGCCGTTCATCTAGAACCGGTGTCCGATCTGACAACAGAAGCTTTCATAGCAGCGTCAAAACGTATGATAAGTCATCGCGGATTACCGACAGATATATTTTGCGATAACGCAACAAACTTTGTTGGAGCTAATTCAAAGCTGACAGAGTTACATAACATGTTGTTTCACAAAACCTCTACAGATACTCTTGTAGATTTTTGTAGTACCGAACAAATTAATTTTCATTTTATCCCTCCTAGGGCACCTCATTTCGGAGGAATCTGGGAAGCCGCAGTGAAGGTGGCCAAAATACATCTCCTTCGAACACTTCACAACACGAAGCTATCGTTTGAAGAACTCGCTACTGCACTTTGCGAGATTGAAGTCGTGATGAACTCCAGGCCCATAACACCTCCGACAAACGACCCAAATGGCTACGAAGCGTTAACTCCAGGTCATCTATTCATCGGTTCACCACTTAAGGGGATTCCTGAACCGGCAGACGATGCTCCAAATACATCATCCTTGCAGTACTGGCGTCGCATCCAAAACGTAAAAACGCACTTTTGTGAGCGTTGGACTAAATATTAACTTCAAGAATTGCAGCAATGAACGAAGTGGTCTTCTTCAAGACCCAAACTAGAAGCAGAATCAATGGTCATCATTCACGACGACAACACACGCCCACAAAGGTGGTTGCTTGGAAGGGTCCAAAGAACAATTCCTGGCAAAGGCGGAAACGTGAGAGTAGCAGAAATTCGAACACCAAGAGGGATTATCAAGAGACCAATCCACAAGCTTGCTCTACTTCCTTGTTGAAACCAGGTGCTTTCAAACGGGACGGAATGTTGGATCACACAACACACCATATTTATCAAAGTCACAAATCGTAATATTATTGTAATTCACATTTAAACGCATCGATTGTATTCTAAAAGTAACGAACAAAACATATCAAATTCCAATAGTAAATTTAAAAAACCAATGTTCGCCATCTTTTTAAATTTTTCTTCTTTTAAATTTTCACTCGTTTCGTCGTCTATAAGTTGTCTATACATATAGCCAAGTCTCGTTTTCGCGCAATTTTACCAAAGGACATTCGTTTTTTCGTGTTTTTCGCGAAAATTATCCATCCGAGGGAATTTTATTGCAACAAAATCCGAAGCAAAATTTTCCCAAGGAGCAGTCGGAAAATCATTCGACTGTACAGTTATCAACCTAACATACTCGTACATACGAGTAAACAATTTACAATACATTACAATGCATTTGTTTATCACTCCCAGCTTTAATATATGTTTGGTTGGTGAACTGTTCTTGAATGTTGGCTTCTGACTTTCAGCATCGATTTCTTATGGCTCAAATACTTTCCTCTGTAGATGTGTAAATATTTAAAAATGTTTCGTAGTTTACCATATTCTGTAAAAGATAGACAGATACGCAAGATGATTTCATATGATTGGTTAGTCTACTTTTCTATTTTCTGTTTCTTGTGCTATTTTCTGTGAGGCTGTGCTACGAGTATTACAATTTGATTCTTTCCATGCCTCTAATTTGACTGCTCTCGTTTAGTTTTTCCTTAGGCTTTGAAGTGTATAGAGCTCTCTAAACAAACATGTTAATTTATCCTATGAACAATAAATTTGTTCCGTCATTTTTTGCCAACTGCTCTTAATGGGGGACGGCAATACAAATTATGAACAAGGAGAAAGAGAAACGTCAAGAAAGAGGCATCGAAATTTTACCCACGATTCGCAGGGTTGTTGATTTATAATCTAATTTTTTCTCTCTTTTGCACTTGTGTAATTTTAAGAGAGTGGTGACTCAAGAGTCACCGTGTAATAGCGGACTTGCACTAACTGTGTGTGTTGATTGAATATGTGTAAACATCGGGTTTTCCAATAAGGACTTGACAACTTTTTTTTTAAATAAAACGCAAACCATTTGAGATATTTCAAAAACTTTATTATTGGCTTGAGGTACAATCAAAACATTTATGAACGGAACTCGACTTCGTTCATATGGCCACAGCGGGCACGTTTGCAGCGGTCGATTCGTTGGACCCAATTTTCAACGACTCGGCCACACAGTTCGGCCGAAACGGCTGCTATTTCGCGTTCAATATTGGCTCTGAGCTCTTCCAACGTCATCGACGTGTTGGCATAAGCCAATGACTTAACTTAGCCCCACAGAGAATAGTCAGGCGGCGTTAAATCGCACAAACGAGGCGGCCCATGGCCCATGTCTTGAGATAACATGCTCACCATACTTACTCTTCAATAAATTGACTGTAGCGTGTGCTGTGTGGCTTGTGGCACCATCCTCTTGAAACCTGATCGATGCCCAATTCTTGCGAACGCCGTGGAATTGGCTGATTTGGATCGTTTGCTACGGACGCCTGAACGTCAGCGATATTTTCGACACTTCGACCAACCCGTTGTCTCACTGGCACGGCAACATCATACAATGAATATGTAGACTCAAATTTTTGTACTAAACTTGTTATTGCCTGTCTACTAGGGCGAGAATTACGACCGAAAATTGGAGTTAACGCTCTTAAAGTTGCAGTCACCGACTCCGAATTTCGGTAGAAAATTTTTATAATTTGCAGACGGTGCTCGCTAGTGTACTTTACCATGATGAAAATGTTGAATTTACTGAATAAATTGACAGTGACAGTTTGATGATTAGTGAAAGAGCGTTCACAAATTAAATTCAAAGTTGTCAAGTCCATATTGGATAACCCTGTATTACAGTTAAATTGTGTACTTTTTTAGTCTGCTATTATGTCATCTAGAGCTACTAGGTTGGTTTATTGATTTATTCTGTCTTTTTAACTGTTGTGATTTGGTCTAACATTTTTTGGGCTTTTTAAAGTGTTTATATTTCAATTTAATAATCGTCTTAATATTTATTACACAAGATTCTTGTTTTATATTCCAGCCACAGCGCATTTCGGCAATTGAGGATTGTGTCCAAGTGACGGTGAGTCGAGAGGATGACATTATATGTACTGTTGATATATTTATACTTGGAGATCGAGTTGTGAAATTTTCAATGGAAGACCGCGATGCATCCGAATTTTCTCTCGTTTTATCAGGTTATTACCGTTTATTTACTGGTGAGTTTTAATACATTCTCTAACATAATTGTACCATTAAAATTAAAATTTGTGGTTTTCCAATAGGTAAAAACCTGCCTATAGATAAAGAACGTGAAACATATGACGAAGACAATGCACCTTCATATCTAGCTCAACACACCGTTCTAGCCTCAACCTGGAGCTATGTTTTGCCTTTTCTTAACGATGTACACAGTATCAACTTTTTATTGGCGCCACCATATCACTCTGTGGAACAACTTTCAAAATCGTCTTCCATTAAAGCCAAATCAGAAAAATCTAGTCCCTTACAAAGGTCCAGTGAGATAACTGAAAATAGTATGAGTGCGGATTGTAGCAATCAATTTGACCGTAATTTCAATCCAACAGCAATGAGCAAGAACAGTTACAACCCCTCACATTCCACTTTGTTTAATGGAGGTACAGGCAGTAATTGTTTGTCACATACCCTTGACTTAGATATCCACAGTGTAATGGCGATGGAGTTATTGGAAGAAGCAAAGGATTCTGGACTTAGTGATAGTAGTGGAGGTGGTAGCAACTCGGCAATGTATTGTCCTGCATTAAATGGGTTAATTGAAGCTCGCAACGAAGGGGTTCTACGGCGAGTGGCAGAGATGCAAAAGATGGTTGAAAATTCTGAACAGTATTTGAATGAACAGTGTGAGGAGTGTGATGAAATGGAAAAGGAGGCATATTTTAGTTTACAGTCTCATAATAAAAATTCAAGTTCATACAGACCAAGTTTAAATATTGATACTGGTACAATCGAATATTTTGATAGTGATTGTGATAGTCTTAACAGCAGCAAAGTATCGTCGAATGAAGACGCACCATCATCTGGCATTCTGAAACATAGCGATTCGTTGGTACTTTTAGCAGAAGCAATTAATCAGGATCTTAGTGGAATAGCTAAGGGCCTAAATTTCATTGATGGAAGCATTAAAAAGGGAACAAACAGTGGTACAGAAAATTTAAGCGCATCAACTCCTAAATCAATGTGGAAAGTAAATGGGTTGAACCAACTTTTAAGCGAGTTACAGGTTTCGAGTCACGATTTTTCGCAGAGCGAAAGCGATTCAGAGTCAATCCATACACCAAGTATGTCACCAATTCAGAAAAAACCGATACTTGAAGAGCAAAATAAAAATAAGTGCAGATCCAGCTTTGGATTACATAGTCCAGATGAAAGCTCAATGGGAACTGATGCCAAGGATTATAACCTGAAGGAGTACCTCAAGCAGCTGAAAGATTACAGCAAGTTCGATGACAATAGTCATGATACCGATTTTGCAGCACAGAAATTATCAGAAATCTATGGCTTTGAAGTAGGAGAAGACACATTCATAGAGACTGACCCAGATTTAATAGATCTAAGGTCTATACCGCCTCCTCAGACACCAGATGAACTCGATGCATTGTCAATTTTAAATGCAGCACCAAGAGGATTTGGCGATAGCAGTAGTAGTAATCGGAGCGAAGATAGTGATGGTGATTTAGACAAATTTTTAGAAAAAGTTATTATATCGCCACCAACACAGGTGGCAACCTCCGCAAAGGAGCTTACGCCAGAAGAGATAATGTCATTTATCATTCCCCCTCCGCCCAATCTTGAAGGCATTGCAAACCGGAAAAGTAAAGAAGAATGTGTTAGTTTCGACGAATCACTTTACAGTAATTCACAGAGGGTTTCTGTAAAAGACTATCTGAATGAAACCAACAATTCTACTTCTAAACATGTTAATGTTTCCCCTGTTATCGAATATGCCACAGTTGAACGTAAAGGAGCATTTTCTTGTTGCGCAAAAGGTAAAAAAGTTGAATCTGCTACCAACAATTCTCCAATACCCGAAGCAAAAGGTTATACAGAATTCGCTCTGCCACCCAGGCGTTGCACTCATTCCGATAGTTGTAGTCCTCCAGCGCGACCACCAAAAAGTGTGAAACTTCAATACCAATTTTCTCCGAAGAAATATAAGACAATCGATCTCGGTGTAAAGCGCGAGAGTTCAAATGCAATTGATAACATGCCCCTTCCGCCGGCAATTCCGCCTCGATATGACGAACGCAGTCTTTCACCAGTGGTGAGTGTTCCTCCAAAAAAACCACCTCTACCTCCTAATTCTGCACGATCTGTTACACGTGTTACACACCCATTGTTATCACCAACCCAACAATTTCCAACAATCACTGACTCCATTCACGTTCCTGCCAATCAGAACAATATTGGCAGTGCTTTTAATACTACACAAGCTGATCTGCATCATGGCTATATCAATGAACGCTATAGATTTAACAGTAAATGTAATTTGGTTTGCTCGAATTTTCCAAATCTGCGTTCTCCTAGAACTTTAAAAGAGGTTTGCGACAGCCAGAGACAAAATGATAATCTTATTAGCAAAAATGGTTACATTATCGATGTTGAAGCTCTTCTTTCGAAGACTGATATTGCAATGATCGGTTTATTAGCAAAGTTGGATCAAGTAGCTGCTCAGTGTACTGCAGGACATGCTGCTGGTGGTGGTTCCAACATCAACGAAGATATGTTTCAACGTGCTAGAGAAGAACTGACAGACCAAAGTTTAGCGTTAGTCACTGCATCGAAGTTGTTGGTCGTGGCAATGTCCGATATGACATTGACTACTCTACCAGAACACTTGACTTCTTGTTTGACAGCTATACGAAAGATAACTGAGTTTACAGAAGATATGTCTAGGCATACTTCATCACCCTTACAAACAAGAAATATTGTTCTTAAAGTGCATGATGTTGCTTCAAATTTCAGAGAACTAGTTTTAGTGAAAATAGGATCATTGGGGGCAGGAACATTGGCGTTGCAAGCAGAATGCCTAGCAAATGTTTTAGCAGCACTTCTTCGAAGCTTACGAGTATTTTCTCCGTAATAGAAAATTAGTTTAAACTATTTAAACGTAATATACATATATTTGGATAACAATGTTGTAAAATATATTTAACCATAAAAAGCAACGCATTTTTAGTTTACCGTTAATTAATTAATCTTGCAACATTTTGCGCTAATAATTTTCTAACAAGACCTTAAGCAAAAATTTAGGAGCATTTTTCAGATATTCAATTTGAATTTGGCATTGATTTTTTTTAACACTAGTTTTAAAATTATTTTCAGTTCTGTTTTATCAGTCTAGGTTGGGATTAAAAATACATGCATATACTTTGACTCTCAACCAATTCTTTTCTTACAATTTTTTCAATTCCAAAGAATTCGCAATACTAACAAATTTTTGTCTGTTTTCAGTATGAAATACTATTAATTTCCACTGCGGCAGTTATGATAACAGTAAGTTTGTTCGCTATCTACCTTAGTGCGCAATAAAATTGTCGGTGGTTGTGAAAAAATATTTGCAAGAACTTGTGATACTCACTAAATTCGGGTAGCACACTTTTTGCTTACCTTCCGGTTGCAAGTTTGATAAGGGCCGTTCTTTTTAACGACCCTTTCAGTGCATTTAGCTGATGTAGAAAGGAAGGGCGAAAAAAACACCAAGCGCAAGAAAAATAAACGTAGGAAAATCTGTCGTATTTTGTGACGAAAGATTTTTCCTCATATGTGTAAGTGCCTGTTCACATTGTCGCAGGTAGGAAGATTGTCCGAAAGAGAGGAAATGCTTTTTATTGAAGTGGGAAGAAGAAGGGTTACTTCCATCCGTTTCTAAAGTCAAAAAGGAAACGGATATTTTTCTAAAGAAAACAGCAAGCTCTGGAATTGGATAACCTTAAAGCAGACGAATTTGAAATCGAGGAAGCCTTTAAGCAGCAGATCGAACTGCTCTGATTTATATAAATATATATGTATATACCATATAAGAAAAACATAAAAAATTTAATTTAAAATGTATTGTATTTATTATGTACATAATTCATCTCATTTTTAAGGTATTTCAATTTTCAAACAACAACAAAAGCTGATAGTATTTTGGTAAATTTTACTTATTTAAAAGTCAAAAAAAAATCTGAAAATAATAACATCTTCACAAACAAGAAGTATCGTTCAAACCTTTTTCCTTCCAATGTACACAGAATATAGTATATAATATTGCTTTAAATTTAGTTACAATAAGATTAGAGAAGAAACATATTTAAGCGTACATGGGTATTATATGTACTCGTATGTATCGATACACATACGAGGGGAGTTCAACATATTCTCGGTATCGGGGTGAAGCTGTGGTTGTATATATAAATTGACTTATTTATCAAGTAATACTATTACTTTAGTGCATTCATGTAAAATTTCATATAAATGTGGTTATTAATTCGCGTTTTATCTCTAGTTAAACAGAATCATAATGGCAACTGAGACGATGATGGTGAAAATTGTGCATCGCGCTGTAATTAAATTTCTCACTAAGCAAGGAAAAATTCAAAAAACTATTCATGAAGAGTTGGTGGCTGTTTACCAGGGTTGCGCACCTTCATTATCAACTGTGCAAAAGTGGTCAAGTGAGTTCAAGAGAGGCAGAGAGAGCATTGAAGACGACTCCCGCTCCGCGCCCCGGCTACTGCTTGTACGGGAGAAAGCATCAAAGAAGTCGAAAAACTTGTTCTTGAGGATGCCCGAATAAAGGTGAAAATGATGGCAGAGATCACCAAGCTTTCAATTGGTACCATTCACACCATTCTTCATGACCATCTTAACCTTTCAAAGGTCAGTGCAAGGTGGGTGCCACGAATGCTCACAGCGACTCAGAAAAAAGTGAGAATCGCATGCTGTAGAGAGCTTTTGGAGATGTGTAGTGAGAACGCGGACGGTGTTATGGATCGAATTGTTACTGGGGACGAAACATGGGTCCACCACTATGACCCTGAAAGCAAACAAGAGTCCATGCAGTGGCATAAAAAAGGAACAGACCCCCCGAAGAAGTTCAAATTCACTCCGTCTGCCGGGAAGCTCATGGCCACAGTTTTTTGGGACTCAAAGGGAATCTTGCTCATTGAGTACAAAAAAAAAGGTGAAACCATCAACGCCACATCCTACGCTTCCACTTTGCATAATTTGCGGGAGGAAATTAAAAAGAAAAGACGGGGTAAACTCGCAGCGGGTGTGTTGCTTCTTCATGACAACGCTCCTGTTCACACGGCGCGAGTTTCCAAGGCTGCTGCGCGAGATTGTGGTTTCGAAGAAATCCAACACCCACCCTATAGTCCAGACCTTGCCCCTAGTGATTATTTCCTGTTTCCGGAAAAAATGTCTTCGTGGAAAAAGATTTTCGGATGATGAAGAACCAAGTCGGCAATAAATGGGTATTTTGCAGAGAAAGAGGAAATTTATTTTTTTGAGCGTTTAAAAAAGCTTATCTCAAGATGTAACAAATGCATTGATGTTAGGGGAGATTATATTGAAAAATAAAAACAATTTAAATTGAATTCGCATTTTCCTTCATATCGATACCGAGAATATATTGAACGCCCCTCGTATATGTACATGCACAGATTTTTGCATATATAGCTCGTCGTCATTTTATAAGAATATAGGTAAAATTAAATTAATTTTGCTATGAATGAACTATTCCCTTACATTCCTTTTGTTTTTAAAAGCTATGCTGTGTTCAAATAAACATTTTCTTCCTTTTAGTTTTTTAGTAATGCGAGTATATCATTCATCGTTTTTGTTTAAGTTCCTAACTAGAAGTTAAAGTCATTGAAGCTTGAGAAAATCATAACAAAAAAACACTTTAGAAAAATAAATAACAGGTATAACATTATTTTCGAAAATTTAGTTTATTCTTCCTCGAGGTATTAATAATTACTGAATTGCTGTGTCATTTTCAAAAGATTTATGACAGTTTTTGAATTTCAAGTATTTTCTATCTGAAATTGGAATTCATAGTGCAAGTAGACAATCGAAGTGGCAAAGGAGTATGATATTTTTCACCTTAAGAAACATAATTAAAAAAAACTTGTTGCTTTTTTCTAAGCAAATTGTATTTCTAATCTTTTATTTAAGTATAAATAAATTGTTACATGTGTTTTAAGCGGTATTTCATGGAGCATTATCGTGTTAAAAATAAATAACAAGTTTCACCGACGGGCTCGGTCCTGACAGCTGGTACGCAGGCATCATGTTCATTTGGTAGAGCATTATGGGGAATATTTTATACTACTGCTTAAAAAAAAGATTGGTACGTTTAATATTTTCAAGAATTAGAACTCTAGAAGATCAACAAATAAGTTTAGTAATGACAATAATAATGCTCTTGTTAATGTGTCGAAAACTTTAAGCGGAAATATTTTGAGAGAAAAGCGCAAATGCATCGTCCCAGAGATAATTGGTATCTTTTATATAGCCATACGTTTGAAGTTTTCTAGTTGAAATGATTGAGCTGAATGGCAAAATTCGGACATTAATCAAAAATTTCTATGGTATAATTTCCAATTTTCATTTTTTAAACAGCGTAGATATAATGTCACATCCACTCAAGGTGTGTAAAAACAAAATTTCGTCTTTAAGTAGGTTACACACTATCATTTTTGAAATGACATTTTTGCTGGCATAAAGGCGAGAATGATGAGGATTCAAATTTTTCGTGGATTTTGTTGGAATGACGGAGAATGATGCATTAGAAATCATAATTTGTAGGCAAATTCCATCATTCATCATTTTTTACAAGTCGTGTTCGCATCGGTTCGGAAGAAAATTTTTCAAATAATTGCTCCTACCGATCCAAAAGAACTTCTGGACGAATTTATTAATTGCTACAGAAGTCACAGCGTTCTTTGGGATACATCAAACTAATATTAGTACCAAAATAAGCTGTTAAAAATGTTGCGTATGAATAGTTGCTAAAAGTTTTGCGGAAATATAGGGAAGATGCGTATTTAGCTGAAGTGTAAAGAAAAATTATCGGTGTACTTTTCGAAAGGAGTTAAAAAAAAAGCAGGCAATCCGAATGCTCTAGTGCTGGTTTAGATGACGTGTATCTTCCTTCGTTATGGTGGTTTGAATCGATGAATTTTTTAAGCCATCTGGGGAAAACAACGCCATCATTTTCGACAATATCAAACTCTTCCGGAAATGAGGATGGAAGTGTAAGTAAAACAATTATATGTTCTTAAATAATCATGTACTAATTATTATTCAATTCATATATTATTAGTGTAATGAAACAGTGCACAGCCCTATTCAAAAAAAAAATTGGATTCTTCTCCAATGTCCATAGCGCATCTCCATTGGCTTGTATGAGCCCATATTCATCATCTTGTCCATCAACGTTCATCTACTCCGTCACCAGCGCTTTCGGATATACCAAGCTCATACAAATCACAAAATTCATCGTTTCTAGCAGTATTAGTAGACTTGAAAAACTTATATGAAGGTCACAATTTTAGTTTAAGTGTAAAATAATTTTTATAGGGTTTTCCAATAAGGACTTGAGAACTTTTTTTTTTCAATAAAACGCAAACCATTTGAGATATTTCAAAAACTTTATTATCGGCTTGAAGTATAATCAAAACATTTATGAACGGAACTCGGCTTCGTTCATATGGCTACCGCGGGCACGTTTGCAGCGGTCGATTCGTTGGACCCAATTTTCAACGACTCGGCCACACATTTCGGCCGAAACGGCCGCTATTTCGCGTTCAATGTTGGCTCTGAGCTCTTCCAACGTCGTCGGTGTGTTAGCAGAAACCAATGACTTAATGTAGCCCCACAGAAAATAGTCAAGCGGCGTTAAATCGCCCATGTCTTGAGATAACACGCTCACCATATTTACCATTCTGTTGAAACCACATGTCGTCCAACTCCATATCTTCCAATTCGGGCCAAAAATAATCGGTGATCATGGCGTGATAACGCTGACAATTCAAAGTAACGTGACGATCGTTATCGTCGACACAAAAATATGGCCCAATAACGCCGCCGGCATGCAAACCGCACCAAACAGTTATTTTTTGTGGATGAAGTGGTGATTCATGAAGTACGTGTGGATTTTTACCTGACCAATAACGGATATTTTGCTTATTGACGAACCCATTGAGCCAAAAGATGATTTTGCGATGCGATTCATCATCTTGGCGCATCTTTTCCAGAACCCAATCGGAGAACATACGTCGCTTCAATTGATCCATCGGCTTCAATTCTTGAGTCAGCTTGATCTTGTATGGGTGTAAACCAAGATCCTTACGCAAAATACGCCATAATGTGGTCTGAGCGATGCCCAATTCTTGAGAACGCCGTGGAATTGACTGATTTGGATAGTTTGCTACGGCCGTCTGAACTGCAGCGATATTTTCGACACTTCGACCAAGCCGTTGTCTCACTGACACGGCAACATCATACAATGAATATGTAGACTCAAATTTTTGCACTAAACTTGTCATTGCCTGTCTACTAGGGCGAGAATTACGACCGAAAATTGGAGTTATCGCTCTTAAAGTTGCAGTCACCGACTCCGAATTTCGGTAGAAAATTTTGATAATTTGCAGACGTTGCTCGTTAGTGTACTTTACCATGATGAAAATGTTGAGTTTACTGAATAAATTGGCAGTAACAGATTGATGATTAGTGAAAGAGTGCATTCACAAATTAAATTCATAATTGTCAATTTTAAAGAAAATAATATATAATTTTTAAGAAAATAAATATTAATTCTTTTATTTCAAAAGTCGTATTTTAATTTGTCAATGGTTTTGCATAAAATTTTGTTGCCAAGGGACTTGTCCTGTTGTATTGAAATAATCGCGAACTTCCTTTGCAGTTTGATAATTGTTGTGATTTTGTGCATTTCTTAACCCAATAAGATCTACCCTATCTTTTCCTTTTATAATTTGTCCTTCCTGAATATTTGCATACAACATAATACGAGTAGATTTCGAAGCATATTGTTTTCTATTATGCTTTATCAAAAAATTATGAAGGTAACAACAAATCATTGTCACTAATGCAGCTTTTTGTGGATTTAAACGCACAGGTTTTTCGAATATTTGGAACCGAGAAGACAGTATTCCAAAAGCATTTTCAACTACCCGCCGAGCACGACTTAAGCAATAGTTAAATATCCGTTGTTTCTCACTCAAATTTTGTTTGCTGTAGGGATTTAAAAGGTTTTCAGTCATACTGAATGCGTCGTCACCAAAAAAAACATAGGGTAATTTAGATTCTGACACTGGGAAAAATCTTCTTCAGGAATGTTCAAGGAATCATTGATAAATAACTGCCAGAAGTTTGTGTACAAAATTACTACTCCATCCGATACGCTGCCATTCGCACCAACATTAACCATGATGAATTCGTAATTAGCATTGAGCATTGACCACAGCCATAAGTACAATGCTGAAAAACTTCTCATAGGTAGTTGTAGTATAAAGATCCTGAATGTGGAGGTCGTCGAATAGCAATGTGATTTCCATCGATGGCTCCAAGACAGGTAAAGAAATTCCATTTGCGTCCGAAATCCATACTTATTTTTCTCCAGTCCTATTTGTTCTGTGGCATATAAATTGGATAAAAATACATTTTATTCTATTTATCGTAGTCAACACTTACCGCAATATAATTTTCCTCACAGTAGACTCGCCCATGACTCCGCTATATTTCAGATCCGCAAAGTTCTTTCCCGTGGCGAGAAACCTTAGTGTTATTTCTAGTCTCTCATTAGGAGTTATTGTACTTCTTAAATGCGTAGGTACATTCTTTTTTGATTAAAGGCTCAACTAGGCTTAATAAATAATTGTAATTATCAGCACTCATTCGAAAATAATTTTTATAGTCCTGTGTTTCTGTGTTCCGGATCTCTCGAATAAGTGTGCAGTGTATATTAGCAATCACCTTTTCACCCACTTTGTTCGATTAATTTTTCTTTTTGTTGATAGAGCAATAATTACACACACAAGCAATTTCTTTGTTATTCATTTAAAAAAAAAATCAAACGCCCGCACTCAAAGGAGATAAACTCAACAATGAACATGAAAAATTGAGAAAATTTTTGAAAAAATTTCATTCCTGGTATGATAGTGTATAGTCTGGAATGAAGTAAAGAGAAATGACAGTCAAGGAATGTCATTTCAAAAATGACAGTGTGTAGCCTACTTAAGAGCGAGCATATTTGTTTACGATTTTAGACGAATAAACTCTAGTAGCCACTTTCCCCGTACCTATTTTCTGAAAAGAAAATTGCGTGGTGATGTGATTGGGATCGTCCTAATTATAGAATTAATAAAGGGTCCGCGATCTAACGTTTTTTTTTTAACTAGTGCTTATTTCGTGAATGGTAACACTTAGCTCATGTCTGATTTGACAGATAATTAGTTTTATCCTTCCGCTGAACGAATATGTATACGCTTGAACCACGCTTCGCTAAGTGGGCCTGCGATCGACTTAGAGAAGATGACGATTTTGCCAAAAAAATCATCTTTTCATATGAAGCTCATTTTGATCTTGGCGGGTATGTAAACAAGCAAAATTGTCGCATTTGGGGCACAGAAAACCCGCACGCATACATTCAAGAGCCGATACACCCAAAACGAGTCACTGTTTGGTGCGGATTTTGGTCCAGAGGCATAATTGGGCCTTTTTTCTTCGAAAATGAGCAAGGAGTGGCCGTTACAGTCAATGGCGATCGTTATCGGGCCATGTTGAATGAATTTTTGTTCACAAAAATTGAAGAGGAGGATATTGGCAACATTTGGTTTCAACAGGACGGCGCTACGTGCCACACAGCCGAAGCTACACTCGATGTTTTGCGCCCTGTTTTTGAAGATCGCATTATCAGCCGCAGAGCTGATGTCGTTTGGCCACCTCGGAGCTGCGATTTGACACCATTGGACTATTATTTGTGGGGTGCCGTAAAAGATAAGTGTTACGCCGACAAGCCAGAGACAATTGACGCTTCAAAGGACAATATTCGTGAAGCCATTGGTGAAATACAGCTGCACACAATCGATAATGTGCTTAAAAATTGGACCGATCGTGTAGGCTACTGCATGGCCAGCCGAGGCAGCCATTTGAATGAAGTTATTTTCCATTATTAAGCGGAAGGATAAAACTAATTACATGACATGAGCTAAGTGTTACCATTCACGAAATAAGCACTAGTTGAAAAAAAAAACGTTAGATGGCGGACCCTTTAGAACAATGTCTTATCAAACAATGACGGAAGATTTTTCTTGTTCAGATTCTGCAATTGTTGTTTCGATAATAAATCATATCTGGCTTATTTTGTAGCGATGTCAACATTATTTACTTGCTCAATTGGCATTTCAATTGAATTGTGTTTATTCTGTCGATTCGGCAAAAACTTTTTGCTGTTACGTAGATACAATCGTTGTTTCATATTTTTTTAGATTTATTAATAATAATAGTAAAAATAATAACAACAAGAATTATAATATTTTAATGAATTATTAACTTTATAGATTCTTCCAATTGTTTTAGTTTGATATATAATGATTTGTGATACAAAATTTGTAGAGAATTTTGAGTTCTTCAAGTTTAATAATGCATTGTTTAATTAAAGAACGTCGTAGGACGAATACAAAATGAGATATTAAAAAAAACATTTTCGTGACTTTTGACCTCTAGTAACTTAAGACGCGAACACAAAATTCTTTGAGATTTTAGAGCCTACCTTTAGACTGACAAAGCAAAGATTTATCTTTATTTGGCTGAACTACTATCCTTTCAACCGAGAAAACTTAACCTATTTTTATTAAATTTTGCTACTGTTGCTGCTCAAACATACTGATGCTATGTGCCCATTACGTCCACACTTGATACATTGTGCCCTTCCAAATTTACAATCCTTTCAAATTTATTATTGTTCGTACCTACTATCTCCCGAGCCGTCGGAAAAACTATGATCTTCCTAATCATTAGATCCACGAATTTTTCTCCGCAACCACCCTTCTGTAGCTAGTTACATATACACATACATCTGGACCTATAATTTATTTTTATTCTCGTTGTTGTGCGAGCGTGAATTAAAAAAAAAATTATTTTTTCAATTCCGTTACTTATTTATTAACAAAACAATTACTAATGAAGAAATAGCTTAACACTGTAATATTATGGAAATAGGTTAGCAACGTGAGAAATATAATGGCATGGTAATTGATGTTAAACCGGAAGAAGGAATTAATGAATGAGATTAAAAAGATAGATGCCGGTTGTCGAATGGCTTGTCACAGGTCTCACCAGTTTAAAAAGCAATTCACATCATAAATAGTTTATTAGAAAAGTCCGAGCGGAAGTCCTACTGTGCTTTTTTTATTGTTTAAAGCCATAGGGACCTTTTTTAATTAAAATGTAATATCTCGGTAAAAAACTAAATTTAAACACAAAAACGTAATTTGAAAATAAAATGACTCCTTCAGACGGTAACTGAGGGGTCAATACAAGATGAATTCATAGAGATATTATTTGAATATTAAAGATTAAATATTAATTGGATTACTGATTTTATCGTAGCATGGGCAGCAATCTGAAATCTTAGGTTTACATGGCTCACGATTTTAATTAATAAAATGATGAGAGGCGATCGAATACCTAATTAGTGGAGGGACAGCTTTTACCTTTCCGAGTATAAAGGCGACACTAGAAATTGTAACATTTCGGTGGAATTAATGTCGCATGAAAATATACAAGCTAGTTCTGGACATTTGCAATTCAAGGTGTACAAATAATGATGCAGTCGTCTTCACCGACTTGGAAAAAGAGAGTTCAACAGAGCTCTCAGAGATTTTATTTGGATGGCGTTAGGATTTCAAAACGTACCCGTTAAAACGCTGTGCACTAAACTTTCCTTTATAAATGACCGAATAACTGGGACTTCGAAGTTTAAACTGGAGTACAATATGGCAGTGTATAATGTCCGTTAAGTTTTAGATATTCTTTTGAATCAAAACATCTACGAAAAAATTTCTCTTCTTTGCGTCGATGATAGTGTTATTAGAGACAACGACGTGAAAACTCTTCAAGAAATTGTTATAATAATAATTGGAGGAAGGCGCTAGACGATGAAGAGTTACGAGTCAATCGTGCTAAGACCAAATATCTGTAGCAAACCCTTTTTGACATCTATTTAGAAGCGGTTACTGCGCCACAGTGCGAAAAATTTAAACATTTCGGCTCTGTCGTTAACCACCAAGGAAATTGTGTAGTACATAGAGTCTCTATGGGGTTTCTTAAGTGGTGCGAATGCTCCGCCATATTTTGTATTATAAAAACTTATGGATTTGTTATATATGACTGTCGCTCGTCCAGCTTTAATATACGCGTGTTGGATGATATACGAAAAATATAAAGGAAAAATGACAGCGTCGGAAACAAAAATGTAACGAATGGCAGCGGGTGTAACAAACGGGGATTCTCGGAAGTTCCATATTAAGAAACCAATAGCAGAGAAACTTCAGGATAAGCACATCAGCTGATTTTGCCATGTTCAACAATGGTTGTCAGAAAATCAGATCCAAAAGCAATAGAGGCTCAAGCTCCAGCCGGAGTTTAAAGGAGGGGATGAAAGAAAAGTAATTGGATCACTCACTTCCGGAAACATCACTAACAAGGTGATCCAAAATAGAGTGGGCTGTAGAGTGCTTCTAAGCTCGGCAAATTCAGCCAATCCCATAAGTGGCGCCATAGCAATGCAGATATGCGGGAGAAATGTGTAATTACATAGATTTCAACGCTTAATAAAAGAAGAAGTTGGAAGCCACAAGCGATCAGTCAAACATGTTAGGTGACTGCCGAACTAAGTTGAATCCAGATAAATAAAGAAGGTTCAAAAGGCGCCAGTATATTGCAGCAGAAGACTAATTTATGTAATAAATAACACACGTTTGTTAAGCATCAATTGTTAGGTATTTTCAATTTACTCACTTGTCCTGCACAGAGAAAATCAGCAATGGTCACCATACCATATATTACGTAACAGAAAATTAGAATTCATTGCGAGTATAACAAAAAATATACTCTGAGAAGCATCGCTATCAAGTCGCGGCAATCGAGATCTTACCTCGTTGTGGGCTGTGCGCTTCCAATATTGTATTTCGCTTCCACTAATCAAAACCAAGGAGGACACTTTGAGTACCTGTTTTAACTGTTTTAGCAAACACATAAAATAACAATTTTCTAAAACTACACAAAATCATTATTTGTGTTCGCTAATCTGAGCTAAATGGTGTTCAGCTAGGTTTTTTGATTCCTGTTTGGTTATTTCGGTTATAACGAGGTCAATCATCGCTTTCAGTATGTCTTCAAGATTCTGTAGATTGACCATTTGTATTGGTTTAAAATATTAATCGATGATCCAAGCTTTACCATCTTTGATTTATGCGATTGGCGAATGGTGCTCGAAAATGTGGAATCCTTACACGGCATTTTTTAGTAATTCTGTCAATTACGTATAATTATTTTTTTGTATAATTATGAAAAAGACGTTACAACATATCGTAGTAGTGAAACTGCTAATTAAAATGATAATGATTAAATTGTAAAATATACATTTATATATAAATTTATATTCCCAGAATATAACGAACATATCTTTTATTACACTATGTATTATAAAATGAATATGGGACCACGTCCATACATTTGTAGATATGCATTTTTTGGAACATTGAATGAATTTAATTTACAATGTTAGCTATATTAACTGTTATAAGACTTTTTTCCTTTTCTCAATTTTTTATTTTTTTTTCTTAATGACCTTCAAATGGTTAAAATTATAATTATAGCTATTTTTTCAACAATAGTTCATGAATCATAATTATATTTCATGATGCGGAATTCGAGCAGTATATGTGTTGAAAAAGATATGTACACTTCGTACTTGGTATAAGTACTGGCCCTTTATTTATTTTCTTAACTCTATTTATACTTAAAACTACTGAAGTTAATAAATTATTCCAATAAGCAAATCAGTAAGATGATGGAAGCAATTTCGAAAAATAATAAAATAAGAAAATCCACTGTTAAGGTTAGTAATTACTGAAGTTGTTTATTGGGCAAAATATCATGAATTCGCATAAAAAAAACTCCCGGCGGAAAAACTGCATTCAATAATTCGACCTATTTTCGAATCGGGAGAAGTAACACTTCTTCAACGGCTTCGCCACGTTGAAAGCATCGGTTCCCACTGGATCACCGAAATCAAGCAGCGTTGGACGCGGTAAGTACCTAGATGGAGGACTGGACCGCATGGGACCCCGGTACCAATCCCACGTGCTGTTGGCAGTCGGAATATTTTCAATAAAAAAAAAACAAACAAACTAAACACTTGGCTCTTGCAGTAATACCATATCCCCGATGTTGAGCTTTCGAGCTGGGGATCTCTATTTATTTCTCTTCTGCAGTTGGTAGAGGTAATCTTGGTGGAAACGTTCCCAGAAGTGTTGTTGAATTTGTTGCACTTGTAACCAGCGTTTTGCGATTTGGACGACAGTTGATGGACTTGCATCGATTACATGCTTATGGATGGGTATGGATGGGTACGTCTTCTGCATCAGATGACAATGGATGTAATGGTCGGCTATTCAAGATACCTTCGATGCGACATAATAAGGAGAGTTCATTGATCAGATTATATATTATACATTTTCTTCATTAGATGTTTCATAGACTTAACGACTGCCTTCCATAGCCCGCCGAAGTTAGAGCTGTAGGGCGGATTGCACTTCCAAACAATCTCCTGGATAGCTAGTTTTTCCTTGAAGTTATTGGTGACCTTGGTCCATTTTTGGTTGATTTTTGTTTTTGCTCCAATAAAATTGGTACCATTATGAGAGAGGACCAGGGATGGCCAGCACAGTCTGTTCGCGAAGTGTGCGAAGGCTGCCAGGATAATTTCCGTACTTACATCTGAGCAAATTTCTAAGCGAACGGCTTTGAAACTGAACAGACAAAGACCGCCACGCAAACTTTTATGATTTTATCGAACTTTATTGTGCTGGCTTTAATGCAGAAAGGACCGCACAAATTGAAACCGATTCTGCTAAATGCTGGTGCTGGGGTGATTTGTTCCGTGGGTAATAATCGGCTGGAAAGTTTGGGCCTTCCATCGAGTGAATATAGGACAACTCTGGATAATTTTATTAAATCAACCAAGTAGTTTTTGGTTAAAAATATCGGATGCTTATGACTTTCTGGGAGGTTGACAAGAGAAATCCCTTCCCCCCCACCACACGAAGGATGTTGTCATCTGGACCAAACATTGGAGTTAAAGATGGCAACCAGCTTCTCTTCGGAAAGGTTTTTGATTCCTTGAAGTGGGCTATTTCAGTATTAAATGATAGATGCTGCTGAAATCGGATGATTTTTGCCTTAGCATTGGATATTTCTTCAGAAGATTGGGCCGGTCTCACGTGCTTTCTTCTTTCTGGCCCACCGAAGACAATAAGCGATTACTCGTAGTAGACGCTTGAAGCAGGAGAACATCTCAATAAAGTTTTCTTCACCATATTTCGAGAGACATCTGTCATGGTAATTTCCATATATTTGCAAATAGTGAGTGGAAGCTGGTCATACATTAACCAGGTTGAACCTTAAAACAGAAACCGACAGCTAGTCGGATGTTCGGGAGCGAGTTTACGTGAAGCTGGGTCAGCAGGACTTTCCGTAGTTATAGTCATAGTCATAGTCACAAATTTGTAGTCGATCTTGATGTTTCTACGCACCCAGCTTAGGGCTACGATCACCGCGATATTACAATAGTGGAACTTACTTATGATTTGGTTGGCAAGCTCGGTTAGGAGCACAATACCTTCTAGCTCCATCTTTGGGATCGTGCATAGTTTACTGTCTTTGTTTGCAGTTGTCTTAAGTGGTGTGACTCGACCCCTGGATGTTGGAATCGGGTTGTGTAGGCTTCCCCATTTTTTGCTCGACTGTAAATCGCTGCTGCGTAGCTGTCTCCCGAGGCATCACAATATCCAATGAGCTGAATTAATGAACTCTGAGTTTCTTGGATCTAGCGCGGGATTCTAATGCCACTAAGTTGAGGTGAGGTTTCAAATATTTTGCGGAACTTCAGCTGTATTTTATCATCTATTTGGTCATCCCAGTCGTACCTGAGTATCCACAACTCTTGTATGCATATCCAGAGGAGCATGATAACTGGTAAGATCCAACCCATGGGACCGTAAAGGGATGCAGCCATGGACAAAAGACCTCTTTTAGTGTATTTTATTTAGTCTTGTTTCTGGATAAAGATGAGGAATGTGTCTTGTGCTGGATTGTAGTTAATACCCAGGATTTTCATAGTTGGATCGACGGCCCCTTTGTAAGCGGCGAGTTCTTTTATTATCCTCTGTATTGTGAAGGACTGCTGGATTATTGCTGACCACTTTGTCAGAGACAACTTTCCGGCCTCTAAGGTTGAGGTGATCTTAACTAATTGTTCTTAGCATTCTTTAATACTATCGGCTCCATGAAACTGATCATCCATATAAATACATTTCTTAATAATATCATTGGTCCTTAGATCGGCAATCTGGTGGATTGTTCGGATTGCATGCCATGCTGCACAGTCCACGCCGTAAGTCACAGTGTTTAGCCAAAACTCACCCAATGATTGGGTTTTATTGGGGCGCCAGAGGATGCAAAAATTTTTCCAGATCTGTTTGAGGTATCAGGAATTGTCGAAACATTTGTTGCATAGGCGAATTCGTATTACCTATTCTGGTATATAATGTCGACGATATAATACTTAATTTGTTGTGACAGCATCTTTTCGGGTGATGCTGATACTTGGGATATAGTATGCGTTTTAGTAGGTACTAGGGACATGTGATTTGACGCGAGATAGTTCTCCATAAAGTCGTTTGACATTTTCTTATGGACCTCGTTTTTTCCAACGTCTTTCCAGTCCGATATGGAATTTGACTGGATTGCAACATGCTGGTGCGTCAACTTACTTTGGTTCGAGAGTGTTTTTCGAAGAATAAATTTTCGTTGTATGAACGCTCAACTTCACCGTAACGGGCAGATGCCAGAAATTTACTAGTTTCAGTTCGAACTCTGAGAGTGTTGTAAAGGTTGAAGTTCGTTTTCCAATTTTTCCGTTTCCGATGGATCTCCAGACACGATACACCCACCAAAGTAGGTATTTTGAAGTAACAACCCATCCTTCCTTTTCAGACCGGGCCACCCAAAAACAGAGGAATGAGGGCTGGTTTGTTGAAGTGTGGATCTGCAAGTGGCTTTTGAAAAGAGCTACAATCTGTTTTAGACACTCTGTGAGTAAATCGAAGGTTGTCGTCTTGATTTAGATACGAATTCGTCTATCTCCTCTGAGGTGGGAAGTCTGGTCGTACAGTTTACAAAATCACCGTTGTGACAAGATCAAAGCCTCGAGGGATTAAATAGGCCATGATCTGTTCTCCATTTATCTTCTTTATTTTAATTTTGAAGACACCTCCTTTAGTATAATGCATGCATGATATTATAGACTCTGCATTCCCTGGGATTGTTGGTCGTTGAGGTAGACCTAACATAACCTCTAGTTTTAATTTAACTAGATGCCTTAGATTGCCAAACGTTCGGTCCAATGTTGACCAGGCAATTGGATACTTGTCTCCAATTAAATCTAAGTCACTAATTGTTTCCAATGCTTTTCAATTTAGCTTCGACTTGAGTAGAGCGAGGCGATCGATGTTGGGCGTTCGGCTCCTTTGCACAAATGAATCGAACTGCTCCTTGAATTCATGGTACTTCCTGATATCACCACTATATTTTCTTAAGTTGATCTCTGGCATGTGACGTGTTCGCGTTTAGAAGAATTTCGATAGGGTTTATGATGTCGTGTTGAAGTAACTGGGGCTGCTGTGGCTACTGTGAGGGACTGATGTTGTATCCCTTACTGGACATCCCTCCCGCAGGATTTTGCAAAACATACCCAATCCCTTGTACGTATATAAATATCCGCTGAGGCATGCCGTAATTTTGGGCAGCTTGTTGGGCAGGTCCCTGAATGGATGGATGGGCGATGTCGTGGATATCCACTGGTCAATTCGTGGGGCTTGAGGCTGTTGCTCGTAACCGCCAACTGTGATAAGCTGCACATAGGAGTTATCGCCAAATGCGAGAGAATCATTTGTCTGGGAGGTGACCCGTTTTTTGATTGTTGTAAGGTAAACTATTACCTTTAAATTATAGTAAATTAAGTAAATTAAAGTAAACTAGTTCAGCCTCACACTAGGAAACAAAAGACAGACTTCCGCTTCCGCCTCGAAGGAATATTGTTTAGAAAGATATGTACACTTTGTACTTGGTATAAGAGCTGGCCCCTTTATTTAATTTCTTAACTCTATTTATACTCAAAACTACTGAAGTTAAGAATCAACATGTTGCTCTTTTTTCAAAATATGAATTGTTCGCAATTTTGCAGGTCTATAAATTATTCCAATAAGCAAATCAATAACACCATGGAATTGGCTTATTGGGCAGAATATCGTGAATTCTCATAAACAATATGTACAGTAATTTATTAAGTGCTGGTTTGAAATGTTTGTGTGTGGGTAAGTGTGCTATTATGAGTTTCTAATTTGTGCTTTGTGGATTTTGTGACCTGTAGTTGTGATAACTATTACCTTATTATCCTTTTCCATCACCTCTTTCTGATACGGATCTTTTACAATTTCGCCATTTACTGACTAATTTCTGTTGTTTTTGCAGTCTAAGGTCTTTAACTTTAATTTGGAATTTTACTAGATTCTGGAAATTTTTTCTGGTTGTTCGGTTGAAGTAGGTGTTGGACGGTTTTTCGTTCATCACTGAATGGATTGCGCTATTATACCTCAAATTCAAGAATTTGTCGATTCGGCTCATAAACCTTTCGTTTTGGAATTTCATTATATGTATTTTTTTTAAACTACTTAACACTCAAGTGGGTATAAATACACTGAAAGTGCCTGAACTTAACACGTTTTTTTTGGAAAATGGGATAGGGGGAAAAAGAAAGATGATTGGGCTCAGTGGTTATTTCGCTCCATGGGTGGCATCCAACATTTATGAGACAAAATTCTTAATGGAAGTTGGCTTGTTGTTGACTAGTCATCTTACTTGATTTTCTTTAACTGAAAAAATTAATGTCTTTCTGGCGAGGCTGGGATTCGAATGCGTATGTAAAATTTCGCATGAATTTGAAGGCATATGAATCTTTGGGAGCTGCAGAGGATGTCATATTTGTTTACGCGGCAGATTTCACAAGTTTTAGTGATCTGACTTTTTGTCCTTGGGATATGGTACTTCTCCAGGATTTATTCCTTATTCTGTCTCGCGTTCGTGTGAGCTCTCCTGTATGTCTTGCTGATCAGCTGCCAAACTTACTCCTCGTTTCTAACATCTTCCACTATTCTTTGTGTCAAACTACTCTTTAATGTTTAAGTTTTTCTAATATTTAAAGATTTCAAGATATACCTTCTGAAAAAGTCCTATATGAGTTTCAAATATTTTGATCCCATTGATGGTATTGGGATTAAAATTGAATTTAAAATAATGCTTGAAGAAAACCGGATGTGGCTCGTCTTTCCCGACCGTTCCCAATTTTTATCATGGTTACGAAGTTTCCGTTAAGGAATTTTTCATAGTATTCGATTGACTTATTGCTAAACAACCGCTATGGAAGATCTTCAGTCTAGAAAGGGTATTGAGCACCAAATTAGATTTGTCTCGTTTGTAAATCAATTCGTATCTGTACTCTTCTTTGCGAGCTTTCTACCTCTTCAGTTTAGCGTTGAAGTTACGTTGAAGGTCAATGGCTGGTGATCTGTGCAAATCCACACCTTTCTTTAGCACCACATAAGCAGGTAGGTAAAAATGGCTGTTGCAAAGACCGCCCACTGAGGCATGTTGGCCCATTGTGATGGGACGTGGATCTTCCTAATCATGGAACTAATTTGAGCTTATGATGAAGCGTAAGAGATTGTTAACCTCTATATTATTTAGATTGCTTAAGTCATTGTGGAAGAAAGCTTCTAAGTGAAGTTTTCTTCTTTGGGAGAACATGTACAGATTAGGTGGAGTACTGCATCTTCCTCCTCCTCATCCATGCAGCTTCTACAGATATCGTTTGTAAAGACGCTACGCCTTTTTGCATCCATGCCTATGAGGCAGTTTCCAGTCATGACACCTGTTATGGCGCTGAGATCTTTCCTATTCAGAAAGATCAAACTCTTAGCGTAATTCAGATCCAGCTTTTCCCATATCTGTTTGGTCGCTAGACATGTTGGCCCAGCAGTCCACCTGAGGTCTGTTCTTTTATTAGCATCCAGCTTTAATATTGATTTTTATATATACCTTGATATACCTATGCTACCCTATTGCGGTAAAATAGGTAGGTTGGTTACAATTCTGGCGAGTTCGTCAGCCCTATCATTCCCTGGAATGTCTCTTTTTCCCGGCACCCAACAAAGGTGAAGGTTGAACTGCCCCGTCATCTCTGTAAGAGATGATCGGCATTCAAGGGAGGTTTAGAATTTTATGAGACTGAGTCCAATGATTTGAAAGCGGCCTGACTATCCGAAAAGATGTGGATATCCTTTGCAGATATCACGTTTCTTTTAATCGCCTGGAACCCTGGAGAGGCTTAGATTTAGCATATCTGAGAAAAAGCCGCCACCAACCCCGCTGTCAGTTTTGGATTCATCTGTGTAAGAGTGGATTGACTTGTACTCCACGAGAGCATCTTCCTCTCAGACGGATCTAGAGGGGAAGCTTATATGAAAGTCTTTGTCAAACCAAAGTTCGGGTATAGTGAATTCGATGTTCTCTGTGAGGATTCCTAATATATTAAGGATATTAGCGTGGTCAAATAAATTATTTGTTCACAGTGTAGTCGCTTTAAGGCGAAGAGCTGCAGTCGCAACTACTTGCCTGTTAAAGATATCGAGGAGTGCCAACTAAAACAGAATATTTAATGCCGTGGAGGGAGTAGAACGTGGAGCTCCGCTTATGCATAGACATGCTGTTTTATGAACTCTACTTAGTTTGCTGCTCATCCCGTAGGTGTCTCTTTCTTGAATGTTAAGTTTCCGATTTAGTTTCCTGTCAAAAATGAGACCCAGCTATTTTGCTGTATCGGAAAAGACTGAACTGGTACCGTTTATTGAGGAAGGATCTATGATTGAAATTTTATATTTTCTGGAAAAGAGGACAAGATCAGTTTTATGGGGGTTTACTCCCAATCTACACCGATCTGTCGAACAGGTTAATCTGTTAAGATTTAGCTGAAAGAGTTCTTTGCTTTACTTTTACTCGCAATCACCCGCTTCCAGGTAAATCAGCAGTTCATTAACCACTAAGTTCCAGAGAAGGGGAGAAAGCACACCGCCGTACGGGGTACCTCTGCTGACACATCTTTTAGTGTAAGCCGCACCCATTTTGTAGTTCATTGTCCTACTATTTAACATAAGACTGATCAACTCCTCAAGTGAGTCATCTACCCGCAGTGTTGGCAGTGCAGTCGTGACTTCGGATGTGTTGACATTGTTAAAGGCACCCTCTATGTCCAGGAAAACGACCATTGTGTACTCTATATATTGAAGGGATCGTTCGATGTGGCTAGTCAGTGAATGCAGAGCCGTTTTCACTGACTTTCCTTCACAGTAGGCATGTTGAACCGTTGACAAATGTCTTGGATCAATTTTAGCTCGTATATAGATATCAATTAGTCGTTCTAGAGTTTTCAGAAAGAAGGATGATAGACTTATAGGTCTGAGGTCCTTTAGAACAACATGAGAGCTACTACATTGAATTATCTCCATGGCAGTTGAATGTGGATCAGTTATACACAGCTCCTCATGATATTCTCTGGCGTAGGCAGGATAATATCTGGGGACCTTTGTAACTCGGCAGCAGGCTTGTATGGTTTGAAGCAATGCAGCGCCCTAAGAAGTTGGTCTTTTGTAACCAGACCACGAAATTTGGTCACGGTTGCAATAGTCCTGTTGGGGTTGCTACTGACCACGAATAGCGAGCTACCTGGATAATGGGTGTCGAGTAGCAGGTTGGATGATTCTTCACTTAAGGTTGTCCAAGAGTCATCGGTTTTTTTCAAACAGCCTACACCATAGGATTTATAGAGAGCATTTTTCTTAGCTGCGATGCCTCAGAGATTTCTGTATTTGTGTCACAGAATCATCTCCAGGATTGTCACTTTGCCTTCCTCAGTTCTTTTTTATATATTTTGAGGGATTTTTTGTATGAGTCCCAGTCAGTCACTTTTCTTGTGCTTTTTGCTAGGTTGAAAAGTTTTCTACAAACGTTTCCATGCGGTCCCAGTGCTGATGTCCACCAGTGTGACTATTTCTTGCCTCTAGGTTTAATAAGAGGGCAGGAAGCGGCCATAGTCTGATTGAGAGCTAGGGTGAATTCCTTGACTTTCATTTCAAGCTCGTTGGTGTCACGCGGGGGACTTGAGAGTTCAGAGGGCAGTGTTTCTGACAGTATTCCTCTGTATTTTGACTACTTAGTTTCCCGATAATTCTATAATGCTGGTTGGCTTGGAGGAGCACCACTTAGGCTGAATTGGATGTATCTGTGGTCTGAAGAGTGTTCAGCCGATACCATCCAGTTCGTTAGCATTTGAGTGATGTTGTTGGAGACAAGAGTGATATCATTGCCAATGTCACAAACAATGAGGTTAGTTCTTATAAAATAATCAAAAAACGACTCATCTCTATCGTTGATGTCGGTACTGCCCCATACCGTGTGATGAGCGTTGTCGTCGCATTTGATGACGAGGCCAGTTTTAGCCTTCCAGTTTCTAGTACCACCCTTTCTAGATTATCACCAGGTAGAAGGCACAAATGATCGTTGGGAAGATATATGCCAGCCAGTATGTGCCTTTGACAGTCTCTAGTCTCGCAACGGTTAAGTCGGGGTCGTTGAGGTTAGGAAATAAAAATGCATTATGGCTACGTTTCACTAATATACACGTTCTGCTCTTATCTTTGTCTCTTGTATAATATATAGCGAAACGTATACAGGTTCCCCAAATCCACGAACCATGCCTTCTACGATCCATGGTTCCTGGATTAGGATGATGTCTTCTGTGTTTTTAGAAAGACGCAGAATAAGTGCGAACGAAGCCTTTTCTGAGTAATGAAGATTAATCTGGAGAAGCGTGTCAGTGCTACAATTTACCAGAGTAGCCTCCACCACGGTACTGTTCGAGTCCTCCGATTCTAAACATGTGCCCAATAGTTCATCTTCTTCCTCTGATTGTAAAGGATAACTTTTTAGTTCGTCGACGGTTTTCAGAAGTGTCAAAAGAGGAGACCAATGACTTAGTTGTCATCTCGGATAAATTGGAGTAGTCATTATCCACTTTTGGAAAGGATATCGACCCTCCAAGATCTAAGGTCGAACTTAGAGTTTCAGTTAAAGGAGAGGGAGTTAGCTTAGGAGCATCCAGCTCATCCTTTTTTTTAATGCTTAGGTGAATTAACTCGAAACTGAACCGAATTATGCCTTTAGACTGCGCTAGAGGGTTAGGGGATTCCTTCTTGATCATAATTAACGCGCATCTATAAGGGCCCCTTAGTTCTTCCAGTTTCACGACTTTCCAGTCATTTGTCGGAAGGGTCGGGTTGCTGAGCCTAGTGATTTCCAGAATGTTTTCTGGGGAGGAAGGTTCGGCTGGGGTCCAGGTGCCGGTCCTAGGTCTGCTAGAGATATCTTCCTTAGGCATGACTTTGGGTTTTGCACCTGGCTAAATCTCTCCTAATCGACTTATGGCTTTGGTGTAAAGATCGAGAGATCTTTGATCGGCATTTGCGATAAGCTTAACGTGGCCTTGGTGCCAGCCAGCATCGCTTGTGATGGTAGGTTGCCCGGGGTTTGCCCGCATGATGGCCGAGATTTTTCCTGAAAACTTTAACTTGACCACCTGCCATCGTTCAGGTGTTATCGATCCGTTGGTGTATTTTTTGTCGATTACCGCGATCATTATTACATCTTTTTAGGACTTCGCTAAAAGACCTCAGAAATTTGCTGTTGGATGGCCCAGGGGCTGTGGCGTTATAAATTTTGGATCTCTTGGGAACTGGCACGGTTCCTCCAACGATCTCTGGTGCTTGGAGAAGTCTTTTAGCGTTTGCGGAGCAGTGGGTAATCTGTATTTTTGGATGTTGTTACCCCACTCAATCTTGCTCTTTCGTCCGCACTTCTCTCAACATCCGAAATGGATCCGAAGGTATCCATAATGCGTAAAGTATTTTGGCGTCGTATGTGAAGTGCCTTATATGGAGCTTGCTCACCTCTTTATTCCTCCTTTAGGGGAGGAATTTTAGTTTGTGGCAGGCCATGGATGGTTGAGCATGGCGTGCTATAGTTTTACCTCCGCTTGACAATGCTGGAGCCTTGCCGGTAGTCAGTGCAGTCATCGTTCTACCGCCCGGTATTAAAGGAGTTCAGGGTTTTTTTTTTAGATTTTAGCCATCATTAGGTCCTACGAGTAGCGGAGAAAGGATGGTTCCTCTCTACAGAGATCTGCAGATATCAGAAAAAAAAACTATTTATATTTTTTATTCCTCTTGACTCTACAGACGTTTCTTACTAACTAACCTTTACATTATTCACTTATTTTCTAAGTTAATATTATTTTGCTAACTCAGCTTTTTGACTGTGGTAAACAATTTTATAAACTTTAAACATTGCGAGTTTAATTACAGCGCATGCATTACAATAATGAGAAGGTAAGGAAAAAAGCCGCGAATGCATTGAATACATGGTGAGTGTACCCGATTTCTGTGGGAAATCAAGAGAAATGAGAAAACGAACAAAAAAAAAAACCCAACAACATAATTAATGTTCTTGTGAAAGTTAGGTATTTCGATGTTTTCTAAATTAAGAAAATTTTTGAGTACGACATCTTCAAAACTAAAATGTATAGTAAAGATGTACTTCATATCGTCACTGTGGACGAATCTATCAACAAATTGCATCTTTGTTTTACTAAAGGTTTGGTTTAATATTTGAATTGAACAGTTATTGGTTACAATTAAAAAAGCTTCTATTTAATTTTATATCTTTCGATCATCATTTACTAATTCTTCATTATTCATATTTTTGCAAATTACAGTGTAGCCCTCTAGTGCCTTTATTTTAACGACTTTATTTTCCCTTAATCTACAACTATTATTTGTAATACAATTCTTAACTGATAACAATTTTATCATGATACTTATATTTACTCGTAGTTTGGTTAATCTCTATGACATATTGGTCTTCAACTAGGTGGCGCAAAAATCATCAACCTATCGAAAGATGTTATAATTTTTGCAAATGGTGGCAAATGTCAATTCTACTTTGACATTTGTGAAGTACCAAATACACGTCAACAAGACATGAAGCGCTGTACTCGTAAAGAACGCGGAATAATTGTTACGATTTTTTCGCGGATTCGTTGAATTCGTCGGTGGTGTTAGCGCAGCGTGAATTTCGGCTCAGATTTCCCAGTCCTCCGACACCAACTGGGTAAATACCACGACATTTAGCCGCTCGCTTAGAAGAGTATGGGACAACACGAGGTGCTGCCAGGTCTGGCCGGCCCCGGAGCAGCTGTTCTGGTGAGAACACCCCAGTTGTGGTTAAAGATGTTGCAAAGGAGTATCGACCTAACGACGTGCCACGCAACCGGCATCAATCGGCCGTCGTTACAGAGAATTTTGGTGAAAGACTGTAAGATGCACTTAGGCAATGCATCAGCTATTAGCTGTGGGCCGCCAAGCGCGTGTAAGCTATGCTCAAGCCATCCTGAATCTCGACCACGAGGGAGACGACTTTTCATCGAAAATCATCGTAAGCGACGAGGGCCATTTTCATCTCTGTGAATGTGCACGAGCTACAACCGAAATTCTGAGGGCTGATTTAACCATTCCGGACTTATTTTTGTTTGGTTTTTTGAAGTCATGAGTCTATGTCAACAAACCTCAGACACTTGTAGCCCTCAACGCGAATATCCGTCAGGAATGCGAGGATATGGTCATTAATTATATTATAAGCTTAAAATCAACAAATTCGTAGGTGTACGGTATTTTAATTGTTACTATTAGTCTATCTTTGCGTATTTTAATAATCTTACCTTTACGTTTTTTTATTTATAGAGAGGTCCAGTCCCATTTCTTTTCTTTTGTCATTATGCTTGGATAGACAAGTCTTTGCTTAACTTGTGCTATGCTATTTAAAATTTTCTTCTAGAATTCTTAACTTTAATATTTGATCAGTTCTTAATTGTTGTTGAATAATACGTTTTTCACTTTGGGTTAATTCTCTATATGCCTAAGCAATTTTTTTTTCCATCTGTTTCTATAATGTTCTTGAAATTAGAAATTGTATCGTTAAAATGGGAGTTGATTTCAATCTGTTTGTTTAAGTCGAATATTGCGTTACTGTCGTTTTTTTCTATTATTCTCATATGCTTTGTTATTTCTTGTCTGCCGCTGTCATCCATGGTTCCGAATAACCATTTTTGTGCTGTTCCTATAACGTTTACAAGTAATGTTTTTAGCCTTATTCTTATCTCTCGTCCTATTGCAGTTATTTTTACTTGAATATTATTTTTTAGGAGTTTCCTAATTATAAGATTGTCACCTAATCGCAATTTTTGAATAATTTCTTCTATAGAATTGAAAGTTAGTCTTAAGTCAATAGTACAATACCACCTCAACTTTGCTGCTACACGACGGAAACCCAAGTCATTAACCAAAATGTTTTGGACGGATCCATAGGCAATGTTCAAGTCCTCCGCTATCTCTCTGATGGTTAATTTGCGGTTACTGACCAACATTTCTTTTACTACATCAATGATTTCGATGTTGATGGTCTGCCACTGCGTTCATCATCTTCGATTGACTCACGACCACTTCAATACAAGTTCGTTGTTGCAAATTTAAATCCATTTCTAAAATTGTAAAAAATCGCTAACACACACAGGCTAAGATGTACTCTTGGCTACGTAACTTTTGCAAATGTAAAGCTATGACGCTAAGATTTAGAGGGAGTGTCACCAACAGATTTACCAACTTAACAAAAGAAAACAGAACTCAAATCGGAATAATGGGAGCGCCACACGGTGGTTATTCCGGGAACATATTGATCAAGGTGGTATTTATAATATGTAGTATCGTTTTTGTGGCCTTAATTATTTCTGTTTTCCCTAAGTGAATTTTGGTGTATCCGTTGTCCGTTGCAAGTCTACTTATTGTCAGTGTTGTTGTGATTTTCCAAGTTTTGTCAAATTTAAAAAAAAAATTCCTCTAAAGATTAAGTTTTTCTCTGCCATTTTCTGTTGGGTAATATCCGTATGCCGTTAATTTGTCTATTAGAGTCAAAAACGACTGTTTCATGAAATAGTAGTTGTCCATGTGCAGTATATCATTCGGTCGGTCAGGTGTTTCGCTAATATTATATTTGGGCTTGATCGGTTTCCGTTCATATTTTGTGTCAATGCATGGCTTGCAGTTATTTAGTTATTTATGACATTGGTTATTCCTTTTATTTGGTTAGGATAGAAAGTTATATTTTTTTAGGCTATGTTATGTCTCAACAATCCCACTGTGTGTGCTTGTAAAGTGAAATTTGTTTCTGTGCTTCTTCCAGAATTTTGATTTCCCTAGCTCGTAAAGTTGCTTTGGTAAATTTAACTTGGTTATCATGTCCAAAAAGTTTTATTAACGGTTGCTGAAATTTGTTGGATTCATGATAAGAGAGTTCAGTATAAATCCCTGTTATGACTGGCTTAATATAGTATATCTCCTTAGAACGTCTGCCCAGTATTTCTTATCTTTTTTCATGTCGATGAAAATAATTCGTTTTTTGTGTTAAATTTCTATTTCTCTGTCTAAAATATTGACTAATAAGAGTTGCATTTTGTATTTATTGACAATTGTTTCTTTGATTGATATGTGGTCCAGCTGCTTTTCTTCTTGTGAACATTTGCATTATGCGATAGATTGTTTACTGACTCAGCTTCTTTGTTCCTACCTTCTTTTTCGTCATTCTCCTGTAATCGGCTCAAAACATCGGCTACTCTATTCTCTTTTACTTTGAGGTAATCTATCTCAAATTCGTATTCTCGTTATTTCAATATCCATCTTTGTGTTCTCTGATTAAACTTTTTTACTGAAATTTTTTTTATTGATAAATGATTTGTAACGTGTTTGAACCGCTTCCCCGACAGGTATGTTCTAAAGTAAGTCACTGTCCATACTATCACCAAAAACTCCTTGTCCGTGACAGAGTAATTTTTCTCGTTGTGGTTTAAAGACTTTGAAGCGTAACACACAGATTGACCTTCCTATGTTAATACTTCTCCAATGACATAGTTACTGGCATCAGCAAATAGCGTGAATGTCATAATAAAATCAGGGAATTTTAACCCTTTCGGTACTTCTTTTTAAGTTTTGGAGATAAAAATAAAGTTTTGGTTTTTATTGATAGTATAGATTAAATCTAGGATCAAAAGTGTTTTTTTTAGAATGATGCCGTATGGCATCAATAATCTTCAATGGTATCTAAAAATAAAAAAAATTATTGGTTTCGTTAGAAAATCTTTTATTTTTTGGTATTGAAGCTTGCATTAATTTAAAAAAAATCATATAGCTATATATGAAAAAAAACAAAAAATAGAAAAAAAAATTAACAAAAACTTCGAGGAAAAATTAAAAAAACAGTACAAAAACTAAACATAAAAAGAACGAAAATTTACAAAATTAGAAAATATCTTATGTATAATTAAATTATATATTTTGATGGTATTGATTAAAGCAATTCCTATTTTCAGTGGGAATACACAAATGTATATTACATTTTGCGCATATACGAGGGGCGTTCAATATATTCTCGATATCGATATGAAGGAAAATGCGAATTCAATTTAAATTGTTTTTATTTTTCAATATAATCTCCCCTAACATCAATGCATTTTTGGCATCTTGAGATAAGCTTTTTTAAACCCTAAAAAAAATAAATTTCCTCTTTCTCTGCAAAATACCCATTTATTGCCGACTTGAGTTCTTCATCATCCGAAAATCTTTTTCCACGAAGACATTTTTTCAAATCCGAAAACAGGAAATAATCACTAGTGGCAAGGTCTGGACTATAGGGTGGGTGTTGGATTTCTTCGAAACCACAATCTCGCTCAGCAGCCTTGGAAACTCGCGCCGTGTGAACAGGAGCGTTGTCATGAAGAAGCAACACACCGTTACCCCGTCTTTTCTTTTTAATTTCCTCCCGCAAATTATGCAAAGTGGAAGCGTAGGATGTGGCGTTGATGGTTTCACCTTTTTTTTGTACTCAATGAGCAATATTCCCTTTGAGTCCCAAAAAACTGTGGCCATGAGCTTCCCGGCAGACGGAGTGACTTTGAACTTCTTCGGGGGGTCTGTTCCTTTTTTATGCCACTGCATGGACTTTTGTTTGCTTTCAGAGTCATAGTGGTGCACCCATGTTTCGTCCCCAGTAACAATTCGATCCATAACACCGTCCGCGTTCTCACTACACATCTCCAAAAGCTCTCTACAGCATGCGATTCTCACTTTTTTCTGAGGCGCTGTGAGCATTCGTGGCACCCACCTTGCACTGACCTTTGAAAGGTTAAAATGGTCATGAAGAATGGTGTGAATGGTACCAATTGAAAGCTTGGTGATCTCTGCCATCATTTTCACCTTTATTCGGGCATCCTCAAGAACAAGTTTTTCGACTTCTTTGATGCTTTCTCCCGTACAAGCAGTAGCCGGGGCGCCGGAGCGGGGGTCGTCTTCAATGCTCTCTCTGCCTCTCTTGAACTCACTTGACCACTTTTGCACAGTTGATAATGAAGGTGCGGAACCCTGGTAAACAGCCACCATCTCTTCATGAATAGTTTTTTGACTTTTTCCTTGCTTAGTGAGAAATTTAATTACAGCGCGATGCTCAATTTTCACCATCATCGTCTCAGTTGCCATTATGATTCTGTTTAACTAGAGATAAAACGCGAATTAATAATCACATTTATATGAAATTTTACATGAATGCACTAAAATAATAGTATTACTTGATAAATAAGTCAATTTATATATACAACCACAGCTTCACCCCGATACCGAGAATATGTTGAACGCCCCTCGTATATCTCGAGTATCCTGAGCATTCTTTTAGCTTGCACCTTCGTTTATCAACCGTGTGTTCTGGCCAGTGCTCGAGTCCATTGTACCTCAAAGACACTGCTGGGGCTGTCTCATGTTGTTGTCTTGACGTTGAAACTGACGTACTGCTGCTCTCGTCTAAACAATCAGCTAGCCGTGGCTGACCACGTTTACGGGATGATGCTTGACGCGTTGATAAAGCCAATAATCCATCAGCAATGTCATTCCGAAAAGCTAACAAATCCATTCGGTCCTTAGTTTTATTAGCATCAATGTTCGCGCGGTATTCCAATCAAGAATTACAAACCGCCATGTCAATAAAATGATCAAATATTTTAAGCGGCCACTTCTTTATTCTGATCCCAATCCTGTACAGTGAAAGTAAGAAATCCATTTTATCAACTCCTCCCATGTTTTTGTTGTACACTACAACAATGTTCGGCTGGGGAATTTCAATTCTTTGTACCCATATCTTTGTCACCATAAATTGATGATGCTAGCTGAACAATGCCGCCATCAAGCCATCTCAAAATCATTATATTATGATTTCAATCCTGAAGTCAAAGCTACCTCGTGCTGTTTTTTTTAAATCCTTGTCACTAATAAGAGGCGCTTTTCCGATTCTGTTTCCCCTAATAGTGCCGGTACCCCATATTCCTTTCTGTTTTAAATGTATGAGCAAATTAATGGTGGTGAAGTAATTATCAAAAAACAGCTTGAAATTTTTCTGTTCTGGTATGGTTTTTGCAAGGTGCATCACGATGTCGGAGCAAAATCCCAGTTTGAAGTCACCCACAGTTGTGTTTTTCCCTTGATAAACTTCAAAATCATAAATAATGCCTTGAGAACTACACAAACAAAATATTTTCATGCCCCATTTTATTGGCTTTTTGGGCTTGTACTGCCTTGGTCCGGTTTTTCCTTTAAATGGGACCATCATCTCATCAACACAAATATTTCCAGTTTTAGGTACTCGTAATTCATGCATTTTTTTTTAAAAATATGTTAATCAGGGGTCGAATTTTATGAAGCTTATCGCTAGTGTTTTGACCAACAGAAAATTTAAGACTGTTCCGTAATCCATGAAACCTAGATCTCCTGAGATTTTGCCGAAATGAAGGAATTTCCGTGGCTTTACTCCAATACATCACCAGTCGAGGATACCCCATTATTCCAATTATAATTTCTAAAGCAATTAATTTAATAACTTTATTGCGGGTAATATTTATAGAAAGTCCAGTTCGTATCAGAGAAACTGGATTTGTTGATTGGATGATTGTATCAATTAAATCTTCAGTAAAATAGTTGAGAAAATATTGAACTGGAGTTAATAATATTTTTTTTTTCATAAATTTCGGTAAAATCAGTTTGAGGTGCCTCCCAAGAACTTTTTCCCCACCGAAAACGTTCAATTTGTCTAAAAACCGACATAGAAGGGACTCTAGCTGTCATCTCATACTGTACCAGAGTATCAGCGTTAAAATCATCACATTCAATATCAGCTACTTCTTTTGAGCTGTGATTCAAATCACTTTCTCCCAATACATTATTGTCTTCCAGAATATTAAAATCAGTATTTTCAAAATATTCTAGTAGAGTATCTACAATATCAGGTTCATCTATTTCCGATAAATCAGATTCGTCAAAGTTTTCTAAAATATTTCGAATCTTATCGCCTTTTAATTTTCGCGACATTTTGAGAAAAAATTCAACCGCAATCCTAATAGGAGTGTTCAACAGCATTGCCAAAACGAATATGAAATGATACCGTATGCCGTATGGCATAACTTTTACGAAACGAAATATTAGTATTTTCTGCACCTTAAAACAAATGTGATGCCAAATGGCAACATACGAAAAGAAAAAATCGCCAGAACCACAAATACAACTCTATCAACCTAAAAATTTCTGTGAATTACGTATAAATACTTAGCTACAAAATACTTTTCTCCCTTACTCAATACCAGCAAAGAATTTTTTTTAAATAAAATTCCGTGTCCTCCTGATACGTAACTTTTCAGAGGGAATTTCGGGGTTTAGTATTCTAGAGAGCATCAGCGCTCTCTTCGTGTATTCTTACATTTCTCACTCAAATTAGCTCTTAAAAAGTTTTGCAAAACAATATGAGTGAAAAAAAAAAAAACTTTTGTGGCTGATATAGCCTTCGCAATAGATACGATGCCATATGGCATCAAAATACCGAAAGGGTTAATATTGGGTGTTTTACGATATTTAATTTGAGGGTTTTAAAGGCCTGAATATATTCCGTATCGTTGACATTACGAGGGTAACTAGGTGTTATTTTTTATTACTAAGCATTTATTATCAAAATCAAGAGTTTTGGAAATATTTAGAATTAAGTTCATCTCTATCACGTCACGGCTTATCTTTTAAGTTTCTTTTATACCATTTGCAAGCGCCTCTTGGGTCATATTCAAATCCTTTTAGTATATTCGTTATTATTCTGTCTAACATTTCTGTCGTACTATTATTTATTGTCTGTTATTTAAATTTTACTTTATCATATACTCTAAACTTAATACAGTCTACTGAACTGGTTGAGTTGGTGCTCATTGTTGAGCTGGTGTCTATTAATGCTTTGTATCTTATTTTATCAAGGGTTACATTGAGGTATATCTTGTTTCCGAGGCTTAATTGAGAAAAAATTGTGGTAGGTGTATTACTTAGCAAAAGTTTCTCTGCACGTCTAGTAACTTTTCAGTTAAATATTGCCTGCCACAGCTCTGATTTCAACTGCTCGAGATGTTATTTTGCCGCGATAGTGTCCCTAGGGCCACTATAAGTCCTGCGAGTTGTGCGTACATTTCTTCGTTGTTTGGTAGCGGTATTTTAGAGTTGTATCTTTCCTTGTTCTGGTCGAAATGTTGATGGTTTTTGAATTTTCAGTTCAGTTTATATGCATTTTTATTTATATTACTTAATTTACTCTTACATACTAGACAAAAAACGCTTAAAAATTAGCTTAAATAACTTAAAAGTATCTTATACTAACTTACTGGCCCCATGCGGGCACTCTAAGTTAAACATAATACTAAAAATTATGTCTTTCGACGTTTATGACGGGTTTTATAACTTAGTGACTTAACTATAGCTTAAACTAAGAAAACATGTTCAAAGACTTAGTACATGGACTATTGATGGTTTTTGAATTAGTTGAGTGTCAGTGTCCTTTTTTGATTGTCGCGCTCTTATTTTCGGCGCGATTGCACAACCACCGAGATACTGATTTATAGTATCAACACTAACACTGACTACTTGGTACTAAGTTTTAGTACAAATTTTAACGTGTCTTCGCAATGGTTTATTTTGTTAGATATATGTAGGTTCGCGACTTAAGCGAAAAAAAAGCAATTTCAATTTTTAGAAAAGAGATACTTTATTATTCCTCTCGACTCTACAGAGGTTTCTTACTAACTAACTTCCACACTAGTTGCTTATTTTCTAAGTTAATTTTATACTGCTAACTCATCTTTATGACCGAAATTATTTTATGAAGTGAAAGGAAAGGAAAAAAAACCGTCCGTCCTTGTCTTGGGATAAAACTACGGTTCGTGGAATTTCTGCAGTTGCTAAGAGAATTTTTAAACTATTAAAGGCTCGTCATTCAAATTGATTGAAACTCGAATGGATTCATTCCCCTTAACTCGGGCATGTTCACCCATTGCAATGGGTATTGCATTACAATGCATTATGAGGTTAGTGAGTCGCGAATAAATTTCCTGTAATATGATGTTAAACCTAGGAATGATTTGAGTTCTTTAATATTCTCAGGAGGCTTAATTTTCCAGATTCCATCAAGTTTTTTAGTATCTGGCTTAATGCCGCCAGGAGTTATCCCCTGAAATTCCACTTCAGTTAGAATGAAATGTGTCTTTTCTAGGTTTACATGTAATTTTAGATTCTCTGCTTGGAGTTTGACCAAGAATATTTCAAGGTTCCTCAGGTGATCTTCTTCACTGTTGCCAAAAACGATTACGTCATCGACGTAGACATAACAAATTTGGCAATGTAAGGTTTTAAGATATCGTCTATAATACATTGGAATATCGCAGGGTCATTTTTCAGCCCGAAGGGTAGACTGAGAAATTTGTATTTGCCGTTCAAGTCTGAAAAGGCAGGCTTTGGAATGTCTGAAGTTTTCACCGGTATTTGATGAAACTAAGGAGTCAAGCCGAGGTTTGTAAAAAATTTAGATATATCCAGACTGGCAGAGTGCAATTAATGTCCTGGGTAGGGTATGTGCTTGCAATAGTTCTTTTTCTTGTTCCTTGTTCAATCTTTTATAGTTGATGACCATTCAAAATTTTTTTTCGTCATTTGGCTTCGGTTCTATCGGAACCATCAAGATCGACGAGTTATATGGACTCCTAGAAGATTGAATTATACCCTCTTCAAGTAACTTAGCTATTTCCTTTTTCCCCTTCCCACTCAGGGAGCCATTTTAGAAGTAGCTCTTAGTATATACTGGTTCATCCGCACTCGTTCCTATATCGGCGAAAACAAGTGTCGACTACTACTCTCGCGTCGATGGGACCAAAAATGAATCGTACTTCCTCATTATTTCGCATAGTCTGGCTTCTAGGTTTTCAGGTAGCTTGGGATTAATATATTATTAAATTTATTAAAATATGTTTAAGTGCCAAGGTATATTTCTTCCGATCTATGAGTGCCTCTATTTACTCCAATGCATCATCCCCTATCATACCAGCAAAGGAATTGAGACCAGGTGGACATAACTTTTCACTAATTGTTGGCAATTTCATTCGATTGCTCAGGAACCTTAATGTTTCTCCATTTCGCGTAACATATTCTATACATGGTACGCTGGACGGCCGTCTGGAATAAAATTTACCACGCCAGTTGCTTCATCACCAGCAGTTTCTAAATGTTTTTTTCACTGCTTTGTCTTTGATATGAACGGTGTTAAATAGCCTTTGATGTTTTTGACGGAGGTTATCCAATCTTGCCCTTCTTTTTAGTGAATTATTGTTTTTGGGCGATTGGTATAGTCTAGTTACCTTATTTGAATTAACCGATCGACCTCCAGTTTTTCGTGAGGCTTGGGACCTATTTTCGGTGGAGATCCATATTTTTGTTGAGCGTGCCTCGGCCCACCGGTATACCGTGTTAGAAAAATGTTTGCTTAACATGGTAAGTAATTGTACTTGAGCCAGTACTGGCGTTGATCGAATGATTCGTAAGGTTTAGATTCTGCATTTCAAGATATTCCGTATAGGCTTCAGGGAGAGTTCTTGGTCTTTGGACGATTAAGAGCAAGAGTGTTCGCCGTTTAGGCCACGGATCAAACTATGTAGTGCTATATTTCTATATGTTTCTGTCTGTAGTTTGTTAACTATCACGGAAAGTTTATGGTTAACTGCAGCATAAAATTCATCCAATTTACTGGACCTTTGGGACACCTGGTTAGGTTTATCATTTAAAGTTCGCATGTCCTTCTTATCTGCATAATGCAGATAGAGACACTGCTTTATTTCTTCTCAAACTGCACGATCCATCGGTTTGGTTTTGATAATATCGAAGTCCTTCAGAACTCCCTCTACAGCATGTAGACGTGTTGAGTTAGAGGTACCGATATATGTATATTGGTCTTAAATTTGCAACAGGGCATTCTATAAGCGGCATTTTAGATTACGTTCGAAAATGGGTTTGTGGTATACTGATGAGTGTTCATAGCGTTATGGGTGTTACGGTTAAAGGTTTGAAGGGGCAGAATGCTATTGACGATTACTGGTGGTGGAAGTAGCGATAAAACAAAGTGAGACAGGAGACATTCGTCGGTGCTCGAGGTTGTCAACTGACTGACTGTTACTAGTATCACCTATGATTTTTATCACGCGGTATTGAATCAGATTGGATTATTTATGCGCACCTGACCAGATGTAATACAATTTGAATACGTTATATGGTATATTGAGGCCGTACCAGAGGGGCTGAAATATGTCTTACATCGCTTGCGGAAACATAGACATTTCGCAGAATTTTTGACGACATTGAATATGTGTTCATTCCAACGAGAGTTCATAAATACCGCGAATGGTTTCTTTTGGAAGCATTAAATTCCACTCTGTTGATAGTACCCCAAATGCATATACTGTTAATCTCGGAATTTAATGAACTAAACATACTCTGTCGTTCCAGTTCTGCAGTCGAAGAGTAGGAACGTTCGGGAACGAATATGAAGAGCAGAGAGTACTGTCATCAGGAAAGGAATTAATTGGATTAGAAGTAATAGACAAGACATCATTAATGAAAATTAAAAAGAGTGTCGGAGACAGAATGTAGCCCTGGGGTACAACAATATTGACCTTGAGGTACGAGTACTTGAGGCACGTAAGTGCAATGGGTCAGTAAGAAGAGAGAGAAGAAGATTCACCTTTGTTAGGAACGGGCTGGACAAATGCTGTTTTCCATCTGCTCGGAGAGTGTCCTAAAGAGTAGGATGATTATAAATCTTACGCAGTGGTTTTGCTATCGTGAAGAAGACCTCTTCAGCAGAAGGGCGGATGATATACCATCTGGACTAACAGATGTGTGTATATTGAGCCTTTTAAGTACTCTTGCTACTATTTATACGAGTGCGAAAGTGGATTCGTGCCATTTGGAAGTGGGGAGCTGGTCGCAGAGTATGCAGCAAGCAGATTGGCCAACGAGCTGACAGTTTGAATGTTATTGTAAATGATCATAGGAATGGAGGAGGAGGCAGAATTTTTAATGTCTTTGACAAACGACTAACAATTTTTACTACCTTTGGTATATTGTATTAGTTTGTGGTTGAGTCTAAAAAAAAATACATCGACACGTTCGTTTAATAAAACACGTATTGGGTGTGTAGCGCGGGTTATGTTAGCAAGGGTTTCCTAGTTTGACCCGTCATTTCCATCAAAGCTTCATGTTACGGAAATGTTACGGCTATTAAATGCAATGCCCACAAGGGCATGTGTAAAGGCAAGGTAACTTTTCATCTTTCAAATTGTAGAATCGCTCTGCGTTAACTAGGCTCTAAACAGTAAATATAAAATTATTCTAGGGGCTCTGCCTATATAATAAAAATTTCCGATGATGGAAAAAATTATTATATTATAAATTAATTAACTATAAAATTCATTTATTAAAAATATATTCTTTATTTTCCGATTCGTGCTAAAAGCTAACTTAATGTAACCAATGCCACTTGTACACATAATTTTTGTTTACCGAATCAGCAATCCAATGTATTTTGGTGCATTCAACTTTAGGTGAAAGAATTTATTTGAAGAACAAATACTTGGAAGTCAGTTTGTTTTGTTAAGCCTTCTTTGAAAAACAAATCCTTGGTAGTGAATTTGTTTTGTTAGATCTTCCCCCTTGTAAGTGCGATTGTCCTCAGCTTTATTATCCCAAAAACTTATTTTTTGTTTCTTGTAATATTTTTAAAAACAATATCTGTGCATATGCCTTTATTGTTCGTTCTATGCGTTAATCGTTCCTAATTTCACCCAATGAATGGATAAATTTATGTTCTGTAATTCTTCTTTAATAATTTTTAATTTGTATTGTATTTGCAATATTATTCTTATATTAGTACTTTTGTTTTGTTTTAGAAATTGTTCAATTTTGATATTTTTGTTAAATTGTTAATTATGTTGTTGTGTAATTCATTTATGATTACCTGGTTATTGTTGTTTACAAGTATATTATTTATTTTTCGTTTAATAGTTAAATAGTTTTCATGGTCAGGAATTAAGTTGCTGCTTGAGCGGAGGGGCAAAAGTATATATATATTATAACAAACGATCTTAACGCTAGGTGAGACAAATTGAAATGAAATGATATGAACGATCTGTACTGACAATGGAGTTTGTGTATGACAATGGAGTTTGTGTATGACAATGGAGTGTATGTCTGAACCCTTCCATATATTGTTAACTCTCAAAAGCGTTGTGCTAACTGCGCAAAAATGGTTGCTCGTGTTCTAATGGTGCATATGGCTTGCACATTATCAAACCGGACTTTTGGGGGATTTAATGGTAGAAGGGAAAGGGAAGGTCAAATGGTGATGTAACTCCTCCCCCCCTAGGATTCTGCTCCGAAGAATCAATAGTTTTTATATCGACTTTAACTTTTGTTTGATTGTTTTTATTTTTAAAAATAAAAACAAAATTATAATGAAAATAGTAACTATCATGGGAGTAATTCCAAGATTTATATATTCGTGCGCGCTTATCCTTGACTTAGTAAGTTCAATTAATTTACAGTTTTCAATATTATTGAGGTGAATTGCCTCTGTTGAAAAGTTTATCACAATTTTATTAATCGTAATATTATTAAAATTAGGTATTACAAAGTTATAATATTCGATAAAATTTTCGTATCTTACATTATTTATTTCTATTTTACAATTTTCAAACCTTATTAGGTTATTTCCCATAATATTAAAAGTAAAATTATTACAATTATGAACAATTGGAGTATATGGAATATTTTTGGTAATAATAATATTATCGTGTATTTGTTTAAGTAATACAATACTGCATTTTGTTTAAAATTAGATGTGGGATTTTTATCAAATATCTTAGATATACAATTGTCGTTTATAATTTTTAAGTCTTTAAGTTTTATAGATTCATATATCTGTAGTTAACATTATCAAACCTTGTAAATTCGTTATATGGGGTTATTAATTCTAAATTGTTTTTGTTAGGCGTTGGTTCTAAAATTATTTTAAAAAATTGTACGTTTGAATAAATTGGGATAAGTAAAACAAAAATTACTTTATCGTCGTGTATAATAACACTGCTTTTGATATCTTTCAGCTTGCTTATTATTATATTAAAAGTAGATATTTCATTTGGTGACAGAGAATATCTTTGCCTACAACTCCTAAATTGCTAAGAAGTAAATTTTCCTTAACTTTTCTAACTTGTTCTCTCAAAAACTGTATATCATATTGAAATTGAAATAGACAATATAAATAGCATATGAGCTATTTCAGAACACTCTTGATTAATTACATTTCCTAGTGTAGCTAACGGTCTTTTTATTTCTAACTGTTGTCTATTGATGTGTTTTGTAATGTTATTTATAACTTCGTTAAAGTGATTATTAACTTGCACTTGGTCATTTAGTACTTCAATTCGTTTATTATTATTTTTTTCGTTAGTTTCTAAACTTCTTTTAATTTGTTATTTATCGCCACAGTCCATAGCTCCTGTAAGATATTTGAGTCCTTTTCCAACTATATTTCGTAATCCTCTTTTGACTTTGTAATGCCGATATGCTAAAAGGCTTTCTATCTTTTCGGTTAATAAATTAAAGCTATGTACTATTGTGGGATATTTTTTCTTATAATTAAGTCTATTTATATCATGTTCGATAATTTCTAAACTACTTGACCATATGGTTGTGTTAATGCTGTGAAGAATTTTATTACATATCCTTGTCCATTGTTTAGGTCTCGAACGTTAATTCGTTGTGTCCATGTAGTAGTAATGGTCAATGTCAACATCAAAATTTGAAATTAATTGTCTTCTTATTTGTAAATTCATTTAACTTAGCTCTTATAAAACGTGCTTCCTTTTTCATCATGATGTTTATCAATTACTTAGTTTTATTGTTATTTCTATATTCTAAGTATAAATGTTTATCTTTTGTAAGGTCTATATCCTTTCAATTTTTATTAAGTTTATCTATGTTTTTCTGCTTATTTGCCCTAACTAATTCTACAATTTTAGCATAATTGCCGTGGCCGTGGTGTAGTAGTACTAGCAATCGCTTCTCACTCGGAGGGTCCAGGTTCGAGTCCTGCCCATGGCAAGTCAGTTTTACATTTGTAATTGGAACTCAGACAGAAAAATTCTGCGTGTGAAGGCATAACACTGACACGTAGATTTGGCTGTTGTAGAGTTTCAAGCACAGAAAAAAATTGCTGTGAATTATACCTTGAATCACTCTGAGTGAAGCAAAAACTCTCCGTCCTATTTGGGGGTGCCAAACGATAAGAACCTATTCTTAAGCGTATTAGGTAAGCTTATCCACGTTCTATGTTTAATTTCTTCTACTGTTACGTGTTTAGTAAATTTATCGATTATAGTTACATACATAAGGTTTATGTTTGCATACCATATATCTACGTGTAATATTTGATTTGGTTTATCGGGAGTGGCGGTAACTTTAAAACGAATCTTGTTCGGTTGTCTATCGTATTTTGCTTTATTAGAAATTTCACAATTATTAATTAACTGTTGAATTTTTTCTTTTAAGTTTGGAGCATAATAAATATCTTTGAGTTCTAATTAGGTTTCATGCCTCTATGATTTAATAATTCATATTCTCACTCGGAGGGTCCAGGTTCGAATCAATCCTGCCCATGGCAAGTCAGTTTTTCATTTGTGTAATTGGAACTCAGACAGAAAAATTCTGCGTGTGAAGGCACAACACTGACGCGTAGATTTGGCTGTTGTAGAGTTTCAAGCACAGAAAAAAATACTGTGAATTATACCTCGAATCACTCTGAGTGAAGAAAAAACTCTCCGTCCTATTCGGACTCCCAACCCTGGAGAGCGAATATCGAAACCAAATACACGTGAGTTTCAAACCACTACAAAACAATTTTCCTTTCTCCTCCTTCTACCTTTCCGCCCGCGCCACGGCAACAGTAAAAGGGTATCTAACCCCTTAGACGCGCGTAAATTATAAAAAAAAAAATATAACAATTCTTCTTTTACTAAATTCGTAATATACTTTGTGGTTGCTTACTATAGAGCGTTTGTGGAACTTAAAATGATTTGTGTTTTGTATAAGTTAACAGGAGACCTAATAATAGGAATATGGTAACTGCTGTCTTCCTTTGCGCTGTGAACAGTAGCTTCATTTTCACTGTAGTGAATTTCCATTCTGGATAAACCGTCTGCTGCCTTGTTCTCCTCGAGCTTAATTTTCCACCTTTGGAGTCTGGCACTCGGTTCTTTTAGCGAGCTTAACCAAATTAAAGACCGATGGCCCGTCTTTATCATAAATTTCCTTCCATACAGATAAGATCTAAAATACTTTGTCGCCCACACAATGGCCAATAACTCTTTCTCAATAGTAGAGTAACGAGTTTCGTGGTCTTTAAGGGTACGACTACCATAGCATATCGGATGGTTATCTTGTGATAAGACCGCACCTAATGCGTAATTGGAAGCACCCAATCAGGAAATTTAAGGATTGGTTCTGAAGTTATTAATTTTTTCAAAGTTTCGAAACTTTCGATGCAATCGGTATTTTTTAGATCAATTTTGGCGTTTTTCTTAAGAAACATAGTCATGGATTTTGCTACATTAGCATAGTCCTTGATGAACTTTCAATAGTATCCTGTGACTCCTAGAAATGCCTTGATTTGTTTTGATGTCTTTTGTAATACATAAGGAATACGTATACTTTAGCTTGTAAGACATTCGCATATTCGCGAGTTTTATTTTGTCGTCGAAATTTCTAAATGACTAACAAACAGAGATAGACGTGTTTATATTCGCTGAGCTTAGTAAATTTCAAGTTAAGTGATAAATCGCCAATTATAATCCCATTTCTTTTCTAAGCTAGTAAAAAAAAAAACTTAACTTCGTGAAAAAGTTTTAATTGAATTCAAATTAAATACTCGTATTATTTTTTGCCGGTTTGCTATTCCGTTTGCTTTGTGTTTCTTATACCATCAAACATGTCGGCACCGAACACTCGCACAAAAGCCGCGTCATCAAAGCCAGTGCCTTTTGCACCAACTCAATCCCCCGCGCAAAAATAACTGAATAGTGACAGTTTGCCTGTTACTGCAACGACTTTGGAAGAACATCTCTCAAAGTAATTTAATTCACTGCGGCAGAGTTTTATGGAGGAAACATCGAAACTTCATAATGATTTCCTTCAGAAGATTGATAAAATTTCTGAGGCCCGGAGCAAAAAATTTGATGAGATCAACAATACCATAGCCAACTTAGTTGATCGGGTCGTATGGGTTGAGACTGAATCCAACTCTACTTCTTTATTGCATTGCCAGGAAATTGGAACTCTGCAAAAGCAACTTAACGCGCTTAAGAAAAAGAAAATCTCCTGTGACGCTGTTCTCTTTTGTATACCGATTTAGGCCGATGAAAAGCAACAGCCTGAACATAACGAGTACTCCTCCAATTGTTTTAAAATTCAGCAGCTCTTACGAGAGAACTGCTGTTTTAACATCAGCTGCTGACTACCGCAAACAAAATGCCACCGAACTTCGTCTGCACGACCTTGGTATCGACTCCAGCAATAGCTGCTACCTTAACGAGAGCCTTACTAAGTCCGCTTTCGCACGTCGCAAGTGTGTAATGTGCGTATTCTGGTTATTTTCTTTTGAACTGTCGTTCAGTGATGCGCGCATCTCTACATGAAGACTTTCCCCTTCTTTGGGTTTGCATGTTATTTGACAGTTCTATTTCATTTCATCTTTGGCGCTCAGTCTTTCATAATTGAAAATGAGCCCCCTTGTTAATTCTTTGGTCCATTTCAGTTCATCCGCCATACTGAAATGTTGTGTTCGTAACACAGCGAAAGAAGTAATGAAGCAAATGCGAAAAAGAAAGAAGAAGGAGAAAAAGAAATGTCAAAAACTAGCAATGAAATTGCTACCCACATGCAGTGGGAATTTGGTTAATTGGGTATTTTTTGTTTCATTATCCCTCTCTTTTGCACTCATTTGAATCTTTCGAAACTTGCGACGTGTAAAAGCGGACTAAGGTAACAAGAGCTCTCTTAAACAGTGCTCTGAGCCTCAAACGAAAAAAAAACAAGTGTTTGCTGCACACACCAGGTACGGAAATTTGTTCGCTAAGAAGACGGAAAATGGTAAAAGCTTTCCTATTAAAAGCATCGATGATCTGCTTGCTGCTGCTGCTGCTGCTGCTTCTTCAAATGTGTGTCTCTCTTTTTTTTTATTATTGTTTTTTTTTATTTTTATTATAAAATGTAATTTTCTGTCATTATGTCAATTTTCTTATTCCTATTAATGTCTAAATGCTTGTAGTTTAAATATTAATAAACTGGACTATTTAAAGTTCTTGTTTATAGATTCTTGTGTTGATGGTATTTTTGTAAGTGAAACGTGGTTGAATCCTAATATTCCTGATGAAGTCTACGACATACCAAACTATGAGATTCATAGAAATGATAAAATCACTCATACTATAGGTGCTGGAGTGGCAATTTACTGCAGGTCATCTATTAAATCTTTTAGCATACTTAAATCAAGTGGACCTGGTATTGAGTTTATCATGGTTGAAATAACTGACTGTAGTACTAAATGTATTGTGTCATGTGTCTATATTAAAAACCGTGGTTTTTCTCCCTCACGGTTTTTCTCAGCTCTTTCGGACTATTGTGCACTTTATGTTAACATAATTATTTGTGGAGATTTTAATGCTGACTTGATAAGAAATGACTCACGTGCATTTCAGATGAAAGATTTAGTGTCATCTGTCGGTCTAAATATTGTGAACAATAATTACCCGACACGTTTCGTCCCTAATCGTTTACCCAGTCTTTTAGATCTTACTATAGTCTCCGATCTTGCGCTTGTTCTTTTTTTTTGACCAAATATCTTTCCACATTTCTGACCATGACTTACTTTTTTTGACTTATAATGCAAATTTATCTCAACTAACTACCACTAACTACTTTACTTACAAAGATTTTAGATCTATTAACATTGATGCACTAAAGCTAGCAACTTTATCAACCCCCTGGTTACAATGTAGACTATTCTCTGACCCAAATGACAAATTATTTTCAATCTATTGTAACCCAACTGATTGATCGGCACTGTCCCGACTAAAACAATAAAAATAAGAAATCAAAAGTGTCGCTGGTTTACTTCTGGAGTTATTAATGCAATTAAGGCTCGTAATAAATTGCATAGTAAATGGAAACGTTCATTGATTGGGAAGCATTTAAAAAGGCGCGAAATTTTGCTACTAAAATAATACGTGCATCCAAAAAGAACTATTATGCTTCAAAGTTGAATACCTCCTTACCTGCCAAAAAACTTTGGAGGAATCTTAAAATGATAGGTGTCTCCAAAGGAACTAATCCGGCTTGCGATCTTGACCCAGATACACTAAATGACTTCTTTGTAGGTGAACAACCTTCTAGCAATAATAATAATAATAGTCTATATCTTAATTCAGACGGCACGATTCCTTTGCTAGAAGATTTTGTAGTCGTAAGTGAAGAAGAAGTTTTTAAATGTGTGATGTTAATCAAGTCTGACGCTACCGGTGAAGATGATATACCCATTCGATTTGTAAAACTTATCTTACCACTGATCTTATGCCACCTGACTCATATTATTAATTTCTGCATTGTGACTCCTACCTTCCGCCAGTCTTGGAAATTCGCAAAGGTCACTCCAATTGCAAAAAAAGCAAAAGCTGATTCGCCTGCTGATTTCAGACCCATCAGCATACTTGTTTATCGAAAGTCTTCCAAAAGATATTACAGAAACAACTTTTCGACCATTTAAAAAACAACAACCTTCTCTACCCGAAGCAATCTGGTTTCAGAACTAATCATAGTTGTTCTACAGCGATGGTGAACTTATTAGAGGAAATTAGACAGGACTACGACAAAGTTCACATTACTCTACTTTGTTTGCTTGACTTTTCTAAGGTTTTTGATAGGGTAGATCATTATATTCTAAGGTTGAAACTTAAAAACTTCTTTGGTTTCAGTGACAGGGCCGTCAAACTAATCAAAAGCTATTTATCAGAGAGGTTTAAAAGGGCAGATTTAAGTAGCAGATCCCCGTCACGTAGGGCTTTATTTCAAGGAGTTCCGCAATCCTCTATCCTCGGTCCCTTATTGTTCGCATTGTTCATCAACGATTTACCTAATGTCTGCATCCACACTTCTGTACATCTTTATGCAGATGATGTACAGCTTCACTTAGGTAAACCTCTTCTATTTCTTGATAAATTAGTCCATCTTATCAATGAGGATTTTCGACGTACATATATCTTCTTCGCTTCCTATATGCAAAACAAAATGTGATCTTATTTTAATTCCCGATATTTGTCTAGATAACACTAAAATTACTGTTGTGGAGCAGTGCACTAGCCTTGGTTATGTTATTGATCATAATCTTTCTGAATATAGTCACACAAAAGTAGTTATCGGCCGTGTCTACGGATGCCTCCGCAATTTGTGGCTTACGTCCTAATTTACCCCTTTGGATACAAGACGCAAGCTAGTGCTTACTTTGATATTGCCTATTATTACCTACGCTGTGGTTGTTTATAGTGATTTTTTTTTTTTTTTTTTTTTTTATAATTTACGCGCGCCTAAGGGGTTGATACCCTTTTACTGTTGCCAGGGCGCGGGCGGAAAGGTAGAAGGAGGAGAAAGGAAAATTGTTTTTGTAGTGGTTTGAAACTCAGGTGTGTTTGGTTTCTATGTTTGCTCTCCAGGGGTGGGAGTCCGAATAGGACGGAGAGTTTTTTCTTCACTCAGAGTGATTCGAGATATAATTCCCAGTATTTTTTTCATTGCTTGAAACTCTTATAACAGCCAAATCTACGTGTCAGTGTTATGCCTTCACACGCAGAATTTTTTTGTCTGAGTTCCAATTATACAATGAAAAACTGATTTTGCCATGGGCAGGATTCGAACCTGGACCCTCCGAGTGAGAAGCGTTTGCTACTACCACTACACCACGGCCACCCATTTGGACTTACTATCGCAACGTAAGCTCTTAGTTGCTTTCAATGGTTCTGTACGATATGTATATGATCTCCGCAGATATAACCATATCTCTGAATTCTCCAATAAATTACTAGGTTGCACTCTACAACAGTATCTCAATGCAAGAAATTATATATTTTTGCACAAAATGATAACTTGCATGTCTCCGTCCTATTTATTCCCAAACTTGTTTTTAATCGCTCCTTAAGAAATCTACCTATTGTCCCTTTTCGTTATCAATTCTTGAATTCATTCCCTTCCACCGCGAATCAAATTAATATCTAACCATTCGACGTTTAAAAGTGCAGTCATCCTCTACTTCTCCTCCCTGACATCTCAACCCTACATTTTTGTCCTCCCCCACATATACTCCACTAATATCTATTGCCATACAATTGTAAATTTATTATTGTAATTTATTTATATTTCTTAGTCCCTTTTGACTTTGTAATGCTGATATGCTAAAAGGCTTTTTATCTTTTCGGTTAAGAAATTAAAGCTATGTACTATTGTGGGATATTTGTTCTTATAATTAAGTCTATTTATATTATGTTCGATAATTTCTAAACTGCTTGACCATGCGGTTGTGTTAATGCTGTGAAGAATTTTATTACATATCCTTGTCCATTGTTTAGATCTCGAAGGTCAATTCGATGTGTCCATATAGTAGTAATGGTCAATGTCAACATCAAAATCTGAAATTAATTGTCTTCTTATTTGTAAATTTTTTTAACTTGGCTCTTATAAAACTTGCTTCCTTTTTCGTCTTTTACATGATCTTTATCAATTACTTCATTATCTAATTTCTTATATAAAGGCTTAATTTTATTTTTATTTCTATTTTTTAAGTATAAATGTTTATCTTTTGTAAGGTTTACAGCCTTTCTATTTTTGTTAAGTTTATCTATGTATTTCTGCTTATTTGCCCTAACTAATTCTACAATTTCAGCATAATCCTCACTATTTACAGTTCCATTAACAAAGTCGATTGGTCTTTTCTTTGTAGTTGAGTGAATTGTCTTATTATACGAGTATATTGTTACTGCTTTTAAACTTTCTTGCGTATCTTTGTCACACTCATCAGCTGTGAATGTGCTAATATGATTATTCAAAGTGGAGTGGAATCTCTCGATTTCTTAGTTACCTGTCTCCAAATAAGGGGTAGTAATGTGAAGTTCGACATTGTTTTCTTTCAGAAATTCTTTAATTTTTAAGGAGTTAGATACCCTTTTACTGTTGCCAAGGCGCGGGCGGAAAAGTAGAAGGAGGAGAAAGGAAAATTGTTTTGTAGTGGTTTGAAACTCAGGTGTGTTTGGTTTCGATATTCGTTCTCCAGGGGTGGGAGTCCGAATAGGACGGAGAGTTTATTCTTCACTCAGAGTGATTCGAGGTATAATTCACAGTATTTTTTTCTGTGCTTGAAACTCTACAACAGCCAAATCTACGTGTCAGTGTTATGCCTCCACACGCATGATTTTTCTGTCTGAGTTATAATTACACAAATGAAAAACTGACTTGCCATTGGCAGGATTTGAACCTGGACGCTCCGAGTTAGAAGCGATACCACTACACCACTGCCACCCGTAGAATTGATGAGAAACCTGACTCGTCGTCTGTAACTATTTTGTAGGGGGTGCCAAACGATAAGAACCTATTCTTAAGTGTATTAAGTAAGCTTATCCACGTTCTATGTTTAATTTCTTCTACTGTTACGTGTTTAGTAAATTTTTCGATTATAGTTACATACACAAGGTTTATGTTTGCATACCATATATCTACGTATAATATTTGATTTGGTTTATCGTGAGTGTCGGGAATCTTGTTTGGTTGTCTATCGAATTTTACAATTATTAATTAACTGTTTAATTTTTTCTTTTAAGTTTGGAGCATAATAAATATCTTTCAGTTCTGAATAGGTTTCATTAATGCCTCTATGATTTAATAAGTTATGGGTTTTAATAATAAGTTCCGCTAACATCTCTTTATCTGTGACGTCACCTAACATTTTACTACACTTAATTACTCTTAAAAGTTTATTTCTATTAAAGTATTTAATGTAAACATCTTGGAATTGTGCAAACATATACTAAACATATACTATACTAAACTAAAATATACTAAACTAAACCTTTTTCTGGGAAATATTTTTTCATCAAGTCTAAAATAAATTCTTGTTTTAATTTTTTCAATTCAATAACAATTCTTCGTTTACCAAATTCGTAATATACTTTGTGGTTGCTTAGAGCGTTTGTGGAATTTAAAATGATTTGTGTATTGTAAAAGTTAACAGGAGAGTTAATAATAGGAATATGGTAATTGCTGTCTTCCTTTGCGCTGTGAACAGTAGCTATCATGGATTTCCGTATCGTTGTTATCCATCGTATTTTCATTTACATTTTCACTGTAGTGAATTTCCATTCCGGATAAACCGTCTGCTGCCTTGTTCTCCTCGAGCTTAATTTTCCACCTTTGGAGTCCGGTGGAAATACTTTGTCGGCCACACAATGGCCAATAACTCTTTCTCAATTGTAGAGTAGCGAGTTTCGTGGTCGTTTAGGGTACAACTACCATAGCATATCGGATGGTTATCTTGTGATAAGACCGCACCTAATGCGTAATTGGAAGCATCCGTTGTATTTTTTTTAAATAAGGATATTTAAGGATTGGTTCTGAAGTTATTAATTTTTTCAAAGTTTCGAAGCTTTCGATGTAATCGGTATTTTTTAGATCAATTTTGGCGTTTCTCTTAAGAAACATAGTCATGGATTTTGCTACCTTAGCATAGTCTTTGATGAACTTTCAATAGTAACCTGTGACTCCTAGAAATGCCTTGATTTGTTTTTACGGTCCAAATAGGTGCTGAATATGGTGAATTACTGGGGCGAATTATGCCTTGTTTCAGCATTTCGTCTGTTAGTTTTTTCACCTCGTTTGTATGCACTTAGGGATATCTATAGTTTTTGGTGTGTATTGGAATGTCATTTACCTTCCTTATTCTATACTTAATCACATTCGTGAACGATAGATCACTTCATTCTTGGTGGAATATTGAAGAGTATTGGGAAATTAATTCCACTATTTATTTCTTTTGCTCGTTGTTTAAGTGATCGAGTCTTACTTGGGATGGGATCTGTATTGATGTATGATGTATCAGTATCCAGTTTTACAACACTTTCTTGTAGTTTTCCATCGTGATAGTTTCATCTTCATTGAAAAGGATCGGAATTTTCGTTTCCTCTGCTACCTATAGTTTTTCCTTGTAATTGATTATGGCGTTTATTGGCAGAAGAACATTATTGCTAATTAGTCCACCGAAAGCATTGTATTTGCGTAAATAATAGAACTTGTAGTCTTAACTTTTATAGGTGATGTTAGATGTATTTGCCATTTTGGATGGCATATAACGGGATTGAGAATGCTCGTTTCTGACCCGGTGTCAACGAGTATTCTTAATTTATATTTGTGATTTTTAGTTTTAATGGCTATATAGGGAAGTCTGCCGGATGGCTTCCCTCGCAAAAATCCGGGTTGATCCCTATAGTGTTTACTTCACTTTGGTAAGAGGCGGAAAATGTGTCCTAATTTGTTTCAATAATTTACTGAATTATTATCTTTTCTTTCTTTCAAAATTTTTATTATTATTATTTCTATCAAAATTATTGCTGTGGTTACTGATATCTCATTCCTGCCTATGTTAGTTATCATCTGATTAGTTCGAACTGTTGCTATTTCGATTTTGTTAAGACTTTTTATAAGCATATCCTGTCTCATACAATTGTTGGATAGCTTGTTCCAGGTTTTCGGGGTTTCTGCAATGAAGAAGTCCCCTCATCGGTTGCGGAATTTTTCTTATAAATATCCTTAAAGCAATCTTGTTCCAGCTCTAGTGAATCACTGCCTTTTTCTATCCTAGTTTTGTTATTTAATCTCCTAAGTATGCGGTTTGTACTATCATTTTCACATCAACCCAATTTTTCACGACATAAATTTCTATAGCCTCTCGGGCTTTTAAATCTAATCTATTTTTTAACACATCAAAAAAAATGTTTGGCTAACCCGGTCATATTTTCCCAGTGTTGCATTGATTGTATCCACCAAATCCATGAAATTACATAAGTCATCTCCACTGCCATCGTATGTAGGCAGAGAGTTTAGCGTGAGCCTATTTACAAAAAAATAAATATGTTTAATTGTGGTGTTCTATTTGTGTTCCCTCAGTGTACCAAATCTATTAAATTGACCCCTTTTTAAAAACAGACATTTTCCCCTCCCAATCTATTAATTGGACCTACTCATCTCTCTTTCGCAACTCACAGCAAAACCTGGCTCTGTCAAACGTCCCTCTATTTTCGAATTCCCTCATTACACTTTCTTCGTAGGCACACTCTCTCCCCGTGTTCTTGTTCCCATGGTGAATATGTCCTTTTTGTCGTAGAGAGCATTGTGTTTAGTCAATTTAAATTCAGGAGGAAAAGGTGGAAAGCCTTGCTAAGGCTACAGATCGTGTGGGAGTAATCTAGATTAGGTTGTGTACTGGGATGAAGAATCTAATGTAGACAGGAACCTATTTTTGCGAGAGAGAATCTAGAGCAGGAATAGATTATATGAGTAGTAAGTGAAATAGGAAGCAAGGAAATGGGACAAAACAAATTTTTTTAGAGAACGAGACCAATGATACAGGTCAATGGCCTTACGAGTTTCGATCAGCTGATCAAATCAGCCGACGAAATCGGGTTTTTTTTTGTGTCTCCGGGGACATAGTGACAAGGTCGTGTTGGGTGGGACTTTTTTCTTTTTCCCTTTTTGGGAGTTAAAAAAGTCGAGACAGTCGATATCTGAAAATACAGCGACAAGGTCGAGACAGTCTGCGTGCAAGGTCGTGAGATTTTGGTTCGAGATAGTTGGCGGGAAAACTATTTGCTATAAATTAAAAAAAAAAAAGAACAAAAGAGGGATTTTATACGGTCGGTGGAAATTCGGCGCGTAAAGTTTCGCACTATACGCGGACATATTCCTCCTTCGAGTGTCCGAGTCTGTTTTGTCTGCAAGAAGATTTCGCCAACAGTTGGTGGAATTTCTCCTCGAACAAAACCAAAAAAAAAAATTAAATAAATAAATTTGACTGGCGCGGTTTAAAAAAAAAATAAAAAAATTTTATCTACCCCCACCCCCTTCACAGTACGCTTACGCATAAAGGTGTTCTAAAAGGTGTAATTAGGACAACCCACAGTTGGTGGGCGAAAAGTCCTTCTAGTGCGGTTGATAGTGCGACGTAGATAAGTTCCTCCATCCATAGCTACATCGCCGACAAGAGGTGCACCGCGGGACAACCACCACAACAACAATAACAGAAAGAAAAAAAAAACAAGAAATTAAAAGTGAACAGAAAAAAGAAGATATTTAAAAATGAAACAGTGTCAGACGCAATAGACGAGTGCCAAAAAAAAAAAACAAAAAAAAAATTTTTGCATTAAATCAAGAAAAAAAAAGGAAATTATACATAAGTACATACTCACATACATTTTTAGAATTTAGCGAATAAGAGTAGTGTTTACTTCAAAATCGGTTAAGTTATAGAATTGAATTTTTTTTTAAATTGTTTAGAGTAAGGTTAGGGTTAAGCGAGTTGTTTTTTTTTTGTTTAATTTTATTTGAAAATAGTTTTTTGAACGCAAAAAAAAAAATATTTCTTTTCATCCAAGCGATTCTTCGAAGTGCTGGCGCCAGAACTACGGGGGATCCATGTATAATCGGTAAGTCTTTCGTATATTTTCAAGTTTTTTTTTTGGCTAGAATAATAGTAGCCTTATAGAAGTTTTTTTTTAATAGAATTCAAAAAAAAAAAAAACTCGTATTGTTTATTAAGATTTTTTTTTTTGTGAATTTATCTTTTTTAATAAATCAATTGTTATTGTCATGAATTGAGTTAAGTTTTCTTTTATTAAAATGATGGAGTAAAACCGTTGTCGCAAGTGGTGTGTGGATGGGCGGACCGACCGTCCTTCGATGGGGCGACTGTGACGAAACATGACGCACAAACGATGACGACATGACAGGAAATGACGTGACTGACTTCCGCTGATTTTTTTTCAGGTGGCGACTGGGAGGAATTTCTTTATGGGCTACCATTCACAGATCTGGCCAGAATGGTAGCAATTGGTCGCATCCAAGTGCGATAAGGGTGGGTTGGCCATCCTCAGCCAACAACACCTGGCTTATTTCAGGTAGTGACGAGCTGTTATCGCTGTGTGACCCTGGGACATATTATTAGGTGTAGGGTACATAGGGTTAAGTTAGCTTTAGGTTAGTTATTATCCGTTAAAATTAAGTTCGGTATTTAGGGTTTAGGTTAGTGTAGGATTAGTTAGTTTTAAGCGCGAAAGTCCCGGTCTTGCACAGTGGTGATGGCACACAGAAGTGATCTTGCTGTTTCATTTCCTCTTTCTTCAATCGCCTTTTTATCCTCCTATCTTTTAAGTCCGTCCGTGAAATAACGTAGCTTTCTCCAGGCTATCTTTGTTTTCTCTCTTTTTATAATTCGGCACGAAACAAAAAGGTAAGTTGAGTTGCGATGCACGGGGTAGTGGCAAGAACCAACCCAACCCGACGAGCTAGAGCCGAGCAACCGCGAGCGTGCCACTGCCAACTACTCCTGCATCATGGATGACTCCTTACAATGGCGCCCAACGTAAACGACTAGTCCGCTAGTTTTTTCTTTTTCAAAATTTTTACTTTCCTATCTATCTTTTATTTCTCCAAGATCACATTCTGATTATGCTTTTGGTTTCTGAGCAGATCAACGGTCGCTGTCCGGTCTCCAAGCGGGAAGCTAAGGGACTTAGTGAGGTAATCGGAAGTCTGTAAAGGATCCAAAAGCGGACTAGAAGTGAGAGGTCGATAAGCTGACTGCTGTCCGATACAGTTAGCCTTAGGGTGGCTTATCGTGAGGCGTGGGCTTGAGATCATGAACTTCTGGTCGTGTTGAAGTATAACCTGGACATTCTCTGCCAGCCTGGGATGTGGTTCAGCCATATGCCAAGTGTGGAGGGAAGATAAGGGTTATGCTTCAGCACTCGTTACGATACTGAAATACCAGTCTCCACTATACGTGACTCGACATTACATTACGGACTATACTTAGACCGACTTTAGTACCCATCGAGAGTGACTGGAAAATCGGTTCCCAAATTCCACACACCAACGCGATCTATAAGAATTAATTCAACACAACAATTTTTTTTTGAGTTTCAAATTATTTAGTCATATATTTATATCATATATTTAATTTTTTTTTTTTTATTAGATATCCTTTTTTTTTACCTTTTTTAGATTAGTTTTTTTTGAATATACGAGTATATTTTTTTTATTACTCCTTTTTTTTGAATCACAAAATTTTTTTTTTCATATACACAAAATATCAATTTCGTACATATACCGCATTCCTTTTTTTCAAAAAAAAAAAGAAAAAAGGAGGTAAGTTACAGCAATTTATCCTTCGCTATGAATAACGAGACAGGGGCCGTCCCTAGGGACACTTCTTCGGGCGATGTAGATACTGGAAGTTTTGATTTTGAGTATGAGCGGAGAGCTCCAAGGGACAAGTCAGACAGCAGTCTCCTAGGAGTCGCAACACAATCTCCATGGAGGAACGATGTGTTTAGAATGGGTAACCACCGACACACGCGGCCCAAAGCAAGTGCTGAACCAGAGGATGTCCTGGACCTCACGACGATCTCGCACGACTTTTTGCGATCTAGCCCAGATCGTCAAAATCACAAACAACAGCCCGAAGCCTCAGAACCAACAACCCACAAGGCAGTTCCCGTGTTAACAGGGATTCCGGAAATTTCCGGAGAAGAATCTGGCTCTCATCCCTCGGAAGATGAGAACTTCGAGCATCGAAAAACACGAGCATCGACAAGCAAACGAGTGCCGATGAAACGCCAAGACGCCTACGAAACTTATACTGAACAGTACGAAGCATAGGACGAACTTAGATAGAGACGATCAGGAGGGAGGCGCAGAACAGTGTACGAAGACGAGGACTTCAACATACGTAGACAGAAACAACCAGGGGACAGCCAAAGGACATACAGACCACAAGACGCCTACCCTAGGAAGATGGAAAGAAAAGAGGACAACGTAATGTCGAAGCTCGACGACAGGATGACCGCAATGATGGCAACGTTCGAAAAGAGCATTGCCATCATGAGCGAAAAGATAAGCTGTCTCGAGCGTTCAGTTGCCTCATCTTCCAAGGGTAACATAACGACGACTAACAGAGGCTTAAACGAAACCAGGGAACGACAAGACAGACCGGAATCGCCTCCATATGATAACATGACTTACACCAACAGACCACGACGAAATAATCACTCGACAGGGACGGACAGGTACCAGGACACACCTGGATACTACCGTCGCGATGATGCTCGGAGGGCAGATACGGCGATCCACAAGTGGGGTATCAAATTTGACGGCACATCCAAAACGATGCCGGTAGAGAGTTTCGTCTTCCGCATCGAAACTCTTAAAAAGAAGAATGTGGTGTCTTCTGATCAGCTGCTAGCCCAATTCCATCACCTAGTTTCAGGCCCGGCTGAAAGATGGTACTGGGAATACCAAGAGGAATTCGGGGGGGATGAGCAGCTCAGCTACCACGATCTTAAAGCTGAGCTGATCAAATAATTTAGAGACGGACGACGGGACCACGAAATTCTCAGGTCCATCATGGATAGGAAACAGTTGCGCCATGAGACATTCGACGATTTTTACGCCGACATACGGTCCATGACAATACATATGATCAACCGACCGCACGAACTGGACCTGGTAGACATACTGCGACATAACATCAAGGACCGAGTCGCGACACTTATCTTCGGTTGCTCCATACGGAGTATACAGGACATCCGCGATGAGTGTAGAAGAGCGGAAAGGTATTTGTCGACCAGAGACCAACGTTATAAACGCCACGTGACTGAGATTGACGAACCACCTTTACGCGGAAGACCAGCAAGACAGGCCCAACAAGACAGCTCTGATAACGACGACTTCGAGATAGCTGCTCTACAAAATCAACGCAAAAGTAGACCCAATACGTACATTAAACCTGACCAACCAAGGACAGAAAAAACGAACGTCTACAAAACTGAGCCGACGATAAATTTGACGAATCCACAGGCTTGTCCTTCCGGATTTCATACGCTTACTTGCTTCAGTTGTGGGCAAGGGAACATTAATTTCCACTGTGCTAAGTGTCAGGGAAACCTGCAGATCGGCGGGAATGCCGGGGGTCATCCGTCGAAACCGACCACAACCCCGGCGAACCCCGAAAATCCCAGCCAGTAAGGATCTTGCAGCGTGACCCGACAACACTTACGAGTATAGCGCAGACACACCCGGAAGTTCCTCAACGGAAGACCCTCCACCAACGGATAGTGGAATACAACGAAGCGAGGAAGCGTATTTTCGGAGAAGAAGTGACAGTTCCTGTGGAGAATGCTAGAAAATATAAGAAAATACATAGGCTAAGGGAGAAATGTGCAATGAAAAGACGACGACCAAAGAGAATACTCGAAACTGTGATAACAACACGACATGACAACAGACCGTTCGCCCAAGTGAATATCGCGGGAGAGGATGTCCTCGGTCTGCTAGACAGTGGCGCATCCATAACCTACTTGGGAAAAGGGGCTCTAGATTTTTTGGACAGACACAACATTACCCTGACAAACATGACGACCGATATACGGACAGCTGATGGCAACCATCAGAAAATACTTGGACGGTTCACGTCTCCTATATCATGGCATGGCAAAACCAGGGACCTAGAAATATTCGTGGTCCCGAATTTACAGCAACCACTATATTTAGGGGTAGACTTCTGGAAAAGCTCCGCGATCGCTCCTAACATTATATCGGGACTAGACCTGCCATCGCCGATCGAAAACGACTCCCCAATCCAAGCGCTCACCCAACCACAAACTGAGCAGCTGGAGAGGGTAAAACAACTTTTTCCGTCGTTCGCAATCCTGGGGTTAGGCAAGACGAAGCTTCTAGAACATGTGATTGAAGTAGACGACCACCAAGCTCCTATTAAACAACGACATTACCCCATTTCGCCAGCGATACAAAAACTCTTATATGACGAGCTGGATCGAATGGTCGAATTAGGGGTAATCGAAGAAAGCAGTAGTGCTTGGGGTTCGCCAGCAGTCTTGGTGAGAAAACCGGGGAAGAATCGTCTATGCCTAGATTCCCGAAAGGTCAACTCTGTGACCAAAAAGTATGCCTACCCTCTTCCTCACATCGACGGCTTACTAAGCCACCTTCAAGATACCAGGTACATCTCCGGTATTGATTTAAAAGACGCGTTTTGGCAGATTCCTCTGGAGGCCAAATCAAGGGAGAAGACAGCTTTCACAGTCCCGGGCGGCCACTTTACCAGTTCACGGTCATGCCGTTTGGACTGTGTAATGCTGCCCAGAGAATGTGTCAGCTAATGGACAAAGTCATTCCCCATCGGTTGAAGGAGAATGTCTTTGTCTACCTCGATGACCTCTTGGTGTGTTCTCCAGATTTTGAATCTCATGCCAAACTACTATCCGAGGTGGCCAGGTGTTTAAGGGATGCAGGATTGACGATCAACGTCGAAAAAAGTAAATTTTGCTATCGCGAAATAAAGTATCTGGGATACATAGTTGGCGATGGCAGTCTTAAGACAGACCCGGACAAGGTGTCGGCGGAAGAGAAATTTCCGGTACCGAAGACTCCTAAGCAACTCCGTCGGTTTCTAGGAATGACAGGGTGGTATAGGCGGTTTATCCCAAACTTCTCCGGACTATCCGCGCCTATGACGGACTGCCTTAAGAAAGGACAAACTTTTACTTTGACAGAAGACGCGCTGAACGCGTTCAACAAGCTTAAGGCGACTTTGGTGTCCGCACCCATACTCTCAAATCCGGACTTTAGGAAACGCTTCTACATACAGTGCGACGCTTCGACGACTGGAGTGGGTAGTGTGCTATTCCAGGTGGATGCAGAGAAAAACGAACGACCGATAGCATTCATGTCGCAGAAGCTAAATTCTGCGCAACGGAATTATAGCGTCACAGAGCTTGAATGCTATGCGGCCGTCTTGTTAGTGAAGAAGTTTAGAGCCTATGTCGAGGGCTTACCCTTTACTATTATAACCGATCACGCTAGTCTGAAGTGGCTGATGACACAGAAGGATCTGTCTGGTCGCTTGGCCAGGTGGAGCCTGAAACTTCAGGGCTTCGACTTCGAGATCGAGCATAGAAAGGGTACCCTAAACGTAGTGCCCGATACTCTCTCACGCGCCCACATGGAAGAGATCAGTACCCAATCCGACATTCTGCAGGTTGATCTCAACTCCCCATATTTTTCGTCAGAGGAATATGAGGAGCTGAAGAAAATCATAACAGAAAAGCAGGACCGACTTCCTGACACATGCGTCTCAGACGGATTTGTGTATAAGCGAACTAACATACGAACAGGAGACCCGGTACAAGACGACTTATCCTGGAAACTCTGGATCCCGAAGGAGTTGCGTGAGAGCTTGGTGGCGGCAGCACATGTTGCACCAGCCGCTGGACATGGCGGGATTCACAAGACTCTTGCTCGCCTGAGGCAGATGTACTTCTGGCCAGGTATGGTATCCGATGTCCAGAATCTCGTCAAGTCTTGCGAGGTCTGCAAGTGCTGCAAGCCACCCAATACGGTATCTAGACCGCCGATGGGACAACAAGTTACAGAACGGCCCTTCCAAAGGCTTTATATTGATTTTCTAGGACCCTATCCGCGAACTAAGAACGGGAATACTCATATTTTTATCGTGTTGGACCATTTCTCTAAGTATGTGTTTTTGAAACCAGTAAGGAAGGCAACAGCAGTAGAGGTAGTAAAATATTTAGAGGAAGGCGTATTTCATATGTTTGGTGTGCCCGAGTATGTGCATTCGGATAATGGCAAACAATTCATCTCCGAGTTGTTTGCCAGTTTCCTAGGAAAATATGGCGTCAAACATGTTTGAACCGCGCTCTACTCTCCTCAAGCTAATGCGTCAGAGAGGGTCAACCGGTCTGTACTGGCCAAAATACGGTCATACATACATGATGACCAGAAGAACTGGGACCTCCATGTGAGCGACGCCGCATTTTCTTTGAGGAGCGTGGTGCACGATTCGACCGGGTTTGAGCCGTATTATGCCATTTTCGGGACACATATGATTCAACATGCCAAATCATATGAAATACTAAGGAAACTAGACGTGGTGAAATATCTGAGCACTGAAGTATTAGAAAAGAATGACAAATTAGAGCTGATACGAAGGAAAATCTTTGACAATCTAAGGCTAGCACATGACAAGGCGACGCGATCGTATAATACTAGTAAGGATATAAAATATAAGGTAGGACAAATAATATATAGATGCAATTTTAAGCAAAGTAGTTTAGCTGATAGTTACAACGCCAAATTAGGACCCACATTTTTAAAATCAGTTATACTAAGGGTGATAGGCAATTCCCTCTATGAAGTTGGTACACAAAATGGAGAGAGCGTGGGCATTTTCCACGCAAAAGATCTCCATTCCTAGCTTCATAAGGGGAACCTGATAAAAACTTGACGCACTCTACCTGCTGTTGCTGGATGTTTTTTTTTATTTATTTGTTTATTTATTTATTTATATATTTTACACTCATTTGTATTTTATTTATTTATTTGATTTACTTATTTATTTTATTTATCTATTTATTTTATTTATTTATTTATTTATCTTTTCTTCTAGTCATTTACATTAACTTATTTGTTATATTTTATTTTACTTATTTATTTATTTATTTATTTTAGGTTAGGAATTTAGCTGTGATATTAGTATAATTAGATAGGTAAATGTGAGAGGTTTTCTGTAAGCATAGATTGTGATCTTCGTAGGTATAGGTTTGAAATGAAAAGGAGTATCTCAGGGAGTGGGCCCTTGCACCACGTATGAGAGTAATAGGCACGCTCGTCTGAACAATTATTGTAAAAGGCCGCCTTGGTTTATTCTACGAATTCAGAATGTTCACGACCACTCACACTCTGCTTTCGAGCCTGTAGCGTCAGCCTATTTACAAAAAAATAAATATGTTTAATTGTGGTGTTCTATTTGTGTTCCCTCAGTGTACCAAATCCATTAAATTGACCCCTTTTTAAAAACAGACATTTTCCCCTCCCAATCTATTAATTGGACCTACTCATCTCTCTTTCGCAACTCACAGCAAAACCTGGCTCTGTCAAACGTCCCTCTATTTTCGAATTCCCTCATTACACTTTCTTCGTAGGCACACTCTCTCCCCGTGTTCTTGTTCCCATGGTGAATACGAGGGCGGGTCAATAAGTCCGTGACTTTTTGAATAAAACACAGATTTTTTGATAAAAAAATAATTTTATTTTTCAACGTAGTCTCCCTTGAGCTCTATACACTTTGTCCAACGCTTCTCCATTTTTTTTATCCCTTCCAAAAAAAATGATTTGTCGAGGTTCTCAAAATAGGCCTTTGTTTGCGAGATGACTTCATCATTGGAGTCAAATCTTTTTCCAACAAGCCATTCCTTCAGGTTTGGGAACAAGATGTAGTCGCTCGGAGCCAAATCTGGAGAATAGGGTGGATGAGGGAGCCATTCGTAGCCCAATTCATGGATTTTTGCCATGGCAACTGCACATGTGTGCACCCTTGCATTGTCTTGGTGGAAAAGAACTTTTTTCTTGGCCAAATGAGGTTGGTTTTTTTCAAATCGTCATTGAATCGGTCCAATAAGTTGGCATAATATTCCCCATTGCTTGTACTTCCCTTTTGAAGGTAGTCAATGTGGATTATCCCGCGTGCATCCCAAAAAACAGTCGCCATACCTTTATTGGCTGACAAACCCAGCTTGGCCTTCTTTGGCGCCGATTCACCCTTAGAAACCCACTGTTTTGACTGTTGTTTGTTCTCTGTTGTGATGTGTCCATGTTTCGTCCACGGTTACAAAATGGTGCAAAAACTCCTCCATTTTGCGATTAAACAACGCCAAACCTTCCTGTGAAGTTGTTACACGATTGCGTTTGTGGTCGACTGTGAGCAAACGCGGCACCCATCTTGCGGAAAGCTTTCTCATGCCCAAGTGATCATTCAAAATTGAAACCACTGAGCCATGCGAGATCCCTACGGCTTCCACAATCTCTCGCACTTTCAATCTTCGGTCGGCCAACACCATATCGTGAATTTTTTCGATTGTTTCGGGAGTAGAGACCTCAACTGGGCGTCCAGGACGTTCGGCATCTTCAGTGCTTGTACGGCCACAACGAAATTCAGTAAACCACGTTTTTACCATTGAAATCGATGGTGCAGAGTCCCCATAGTATTTATCAAGCTTAGCCTTGGTCTCGGTAATGGTTTTTTTTCGCAAGAAATAATGCTTAATAAGCACACGAAATTCACTTTTTTCCATTTTCTCCTCAAATTAGTGAGTAGTCTGATAAAAATAGCTGTCAAACACAAACTAACTGACGCAGCAAGTTTAAATTTTGACAGGTGTCAACTGACAGATGCCTGTTGACAGGAGCAGTGTTGCTGTTTCAGTAAAGAGGTTTTTGGTGTGTATTGGAATGTCATTTACCTTCCTTATTCTATACTTAATCACATTCGTGAACGATAGATCACTTCATTCTTGGTGGAATATTGAAGAGTATTGGGAAATTAATTTCACTATTTTTTTCTTTTGCTCGTTGTTTAAGTGATCGAGTCTTACTTGGGATGGGATCTGTATTGATGTATGATGTATCAGTATCCAGTTTTACAACCACTTTCTTGTAGTTTTCCATCGTGGTAGTTTCATCTTCATTGAAAAGGATCGGAATTTTCGTTTCCTCTGCTACCAATAGTTTTTCCTTGTAATTGATTATGGCGTTTATTGGCAGAAGAACATTATTGCTAATTAGTCCACCGAAAGCATTGTATTTGCGTAAATAATAGAACTTGTAGTCTTAACTTTTATAGGTGATGTTAGATGTATTTGCCATTTTGGATGGCATATACCGGGATTGAGAATGCTCGTTTCTGATCCGGTGTCAACGAGTATTCTTAATTTATATTTGTGATTTTTAGTTTTAATGGCTATATAGGGAAGTCTGCCGGATGGCTTCCCTCGCAAAAATCCGGGTTGATCCCTATAGTGTTTACTTCACTTTGGTAAGAGGCGGAAAATGTGTCCTAATTTTTTTCAATAATTTCCTGAATTATTATCTTTTCTATTTGAATTATTGGTAAACGTTGCTGATCTGTTACTATTATTTTTGAATTTCCCTGAATTCTTGTGCTTGATATATTGTTTCTAGAAGAGCTAGCTTCGCAATTACTAGAATTATTGTTGTGATTACTTTTAGAATTATTTCTATCAAAATTATTGCTGTGGTTACTGATATCTGATTCCTGCCTATGTTAGTTATCATCTGATTAGTTCGAACTGTTGCTATTTCGATTTTGTTAAGACTTTTTATAAGCATATCCTGTCTCATACAATTGTTGGATAGCTTGTTCCAGGTTTTCGGGGTTTCTGCAATGAAGAAGTCCCCTCATCGGTTGCGGAATTTTTCTTATAAATATCCTTAAAGCAATCTTGTTCCAGCTCTAGTGAATCACTGCCTTTTTCTATCCTAGTTTTGTTATTTAATCTCCTAAGTATGCGGTTTGTACTATCATTTTCACATCAACCCAATTTTTCACGACATAAATTTCTATAGCCTCTCGGGCTTTTAAATCTAATCTATTTTTTAACACATCAAAAAAAATGTTTGGCTAACCCGGTCATATTTTCCCAGTGTTGCATTGATTGTATCCACCAAATCCATGAAATTACATAAGTCATCTCCACTGCCATCGTATGTAGGCAGAGAGTTTAGCGTGAGCCTATTTACAAAAAAATAAATATGTTTAATTGTGGTGTTCTATTTGTGTTCCCTCAGTGTACCAAATCCATTAAATTGACCCCTTTTTAAAAACAGACATTTTCCCCTCCCAATCTATTAATTGGACCTACTCATCTCTCTTTCGCAACTCACAGCAAAACCTGGCTCTGTCAAACGTCCCTCTATTTTCGAATTCCCTCATTACACTTTCTTCGTAGGCACACTCTCTCCCCGTGTTCTTGTTCCCATGGTGAATATGTCCTTTTTGTCGTAGAGAGCATTGTGTTTAGTCAATTTAAATTCAGGAGGAAAAGGTGGAAAGCCTTGCTAAGGCTACAGATCGTGTGGGAGTAATCTAGATTAGGTTGTGTACTGGGATGAAGAATCTAATGTAGACAGGAACCTATTTTTGCGAGAGAGAATCTAGAGCAGGAATAGATTATATGAGTAGTAAGCGAAATAGGAAGCAAGGAAATGGGACAAACGAAATTTTTTTAGAGAACGAGACCAATGATACAGGTCAATGGCCTTACGGGTTTCGATCAGCTGATCAAATCAGCCGACGAAATCGGGTTTTTTTTTGTGTCTCTGGGGACATAGTGACAAGGTCGTGTTGGGTGGGACTTTTTTCTTTTTCCCTTTTTGGGAGTTAAAAAAGTCGAGACAGTCGATATTTGAAAATACAGCGACAAGGGCGAGACAGTCTGCGTGCAAGGTCGTGAGATTTTGGTTCGAGATAGTTGGCGGGAAAACTATTTGCTATAAATTAAAAAAAAAAAGAACAAAAGAGGGATTTTATACGGTCGGTGGAAATTCGGCGCGTAAAGTTTCGCACTATGCGCGGACATATTCCTCCTTCGAGTGTCCGAGTCTGTTTTGTCTGCAAGAAGATTTCGCCAACAGTTGGTGGAAATTCTACTCGAACAAAACCAAAAAAAAAAAAAATAAATAAATAAATTTGACTGGCGCGGTTTAAAAAAAATAAAAAAAATTATCTACCCCCACCCCCTCCCCAGTACTCTTACGCATAAAGGTGTTCTAAAAGGTGTAATTAGGACAACCCACAGTTGGTGGGCGAAAAGTCCTTCTAGTGCGGTTGATAGTGCGACGTAGATAAGTTCCTCCATCCATAGCTACATCGCCGACAAGAGGTGCACCGCGGGACAACCACCACAAAAACAATAACAGAAAAAAAAAAACAAGAAATTAAAAGTGAACAGAAAAAAGAAGATATTTACAAATGGAACAGTGTCAGACGCAATAGACGAGTGCCAAAAAAAAAAAATTTTGCATTAAATCAAGAAAAAAAAAGGAAATTATACATAAGTACATACTCATATACACTTACATGTATACATTCATTTTTAGAATTTAGCGAATAAGAGTAGTGTTTACTTCAAAATCGGTTAAGTTATAGATTTGAATTTTTTTTTAATTGTTTAGAGTAAGGTTAGGGTTAAGCGAGTTGTTTTTTTTTTGTTTAATTTTATTTGAAAATAGTTTTTTGAACGCAAAAAAAAAAATATTTCTTTTCATCCAAGCGATTCTTCGAAGTGCTGGCGCCAGAACTACGGGGGATCCATGTATAATCGGTAAGTCTTTCGTATATTTTCAAGTTTTTTTTTTTGGCTAGAATAATAGTAGCCTTATAGAAGTTTTTTTTTAATAGAATTCAAAAAAAAAAAAACTCGTTTTGTTTATTAAGATTTTTTTTTTGTGAATTTATCTTTTTTAATAAATCAATTGTTATTGTCATGAATTGAGTTAAGTTTTCTTTTATTAAAATGATGGAGTAAAACCGTTGTCGCAAGTGGTGTGTGGATGGGCGGACCGACCGTCCTTCGATGGGGCGACTGTGACGAAACATGACGCACAAACGATGACGACATGACAGGAAATGACGTGACTGACTTCCGCTGATTTTTTTTCAAGTGGCGACTGGGAGGAATTTCTTTAGGGGCTACCATTCACAGATCTGGCCAGAATGGTAGCAATTGGTCGCATCCAAGTGCGATAAGGGTGGGTTGGCCATCCTCAGCCAACAACACCTGGCTTATTTCAGGTAGTGACGAGCTGTTATCGCTGTGTGACCCTGGGACATATTATTAGGTGTAGGGTACATAGGGTTAAGTTAGCTTTAGGTTAGTTATTATCCGTTAAAATTAAGTTCGGTATTTAGGGTTTAGGTTAGTGTAGGATTAGTTAGTTTTAAGCGCGAAAGTCCCGGTCTTGCACAGTGGTGATGGCACACAGAAGTGATCTTGCTGTTTCATTTCCTCTTTCTTCAATCGCCTTTTTATCCTCCTATCTTTTAAGTCCGTCCGTGAAATAACGTAGCTTTCTCCAGGCTATCTTTGTTTTCTCTCTTTTTATAATTCGGCACGAAACAAAAAGGTAAGTTGAGTTGTGATGCACGGGGTAGTGGCAAGAACCAACCCAACCCGACGAGCTAGAGCCGAGCAACCGCGAGCGTGCCACTGCCAACTACTCCTGCATCATGGATGCCTCCGTGGGCAACTGACTCCTTACAAGAGTTGAGATATTTTATAGGATCAAAAACTAGACTTACTAAAGTATTAACAGGATCTGTTGCCATTGTCCTTCGAACGTTGAAATGGTTTCTTCTGAGACGTTCCCGTTGGTTCCTCGTATTTCCACCTTCCTATTTGTTCGCCACTTTTTGGTATTTTATTATTAGGAGCACTGCACTGGCGCTTTTATATTTTTTGGAGCACTTGCGTTTTTATTAAGTTTTTTTTTGTCTACTTGTCACTATATTTTTCAATTGGTTATGTAACTACGCACTTTTCTCGTGTAGATTCTTTAACGAATTTTTATTTTTCTTGTAATTTATCGAACACACGCGAGTACTGGTTCTCAAAACGAACTTTTCTCGCGTTTACTGTTCTTGTTCTTTATCGAACACTCGCAAGTATTGGTTCTTGAAACGAAATTTTTTCACGTTTACCGACTGCGTCAATTAAGTTGCTGTTCGAAATAAATATTTATATTTATTTATGAAAAATTAAATGTAATGATATGAACGAAGTGTACTGACAATGGAGTTTGTGTCTGACAACGGAGTGTACGTCTGAACCTTTCCACAGTTATATACATATATGAACTCTCAAAAATGATTACTCTGCATCGATCTTCCTCCCGTGGGAATGGAATGCAGCTTGTTTGTGAAGGTATCAAATAGATGTCGCTTGTGAAGGATATGGAGTGTTCTAATGTTGCATGTGGCTAACACATGGTCAAACCGGTCTTATGGGAGGATTTAATGGTAGAAGGGAAAGGGAAGGTCAAACGTAACTCAGGATTTCAAGCAATCCATTCCCATGGCGAACTTATACTTTTCATGGTTTAAAATTATGGATCAAGTCCTGCGTTTGTTGTAGTTCATTAGTTCATCGGATGTAAGGGAATAGAGGGTTTTGTCTGTGTTTGATAATGATAATTGAATTACGATTTTTGTTTGTTGAGTAATTAATTAAAAAAAAATAATAGTAATTTCGTCAAAGGTTTCTGTGAGTCACTGCACATAAAATTATCGAACGACAAGTATGCAGTTGCATCCTAGCAACAATTTGCACACAATAAATCACATGATAATGCAGTAAGAACTTACGATTTGTGCAACAACAAAACGTAAAGGTGTGTGTATACGGTCGTGTGCAAGATGTTGACAGTGCATGCTCGAAGTCGAACTTCTCGTCCACTTGGATTTCGACAGCAGCAGTGACCACAGCTAAGTAAACTTGTAAAACACAATTTTGTACCAATTCGAATTAATTCAAATATATTTTTTGTATCTTGTTTTGAACCATATTTGTTTAATTTTTTTTTGTGAACATTACTCATCATTTTCTGGTCCTTCGAGCCGGATATTAAAATTACGAACCTCCAATAAAATAACTATTTTTGTGAAATTCGAATACATTCAATTCAAATAGTGAACAACAAAGTGTTAGAGAAATTGAGTGCACCATCGCTAATCTCATCGGTTCAATTACCTAAGCTAACTGTGCCACCCTTTTCGGGAAATTATAGGGATTGGCCTTCGTTTCGTGATACTTTTGTAGGTACGATGGACAATAAATCGAATTTAACGGCTACTCCAAAATTTCACTACTTAATATCGTTCCTTCGAGATGACGCCGCGAATTTGATAAAACATCTGCCAGTTTCTGAGACAAATTACGTAGAAGCCTGGGAACCGCTAGAGAAACGGTATGATCGAAAAAATCTTCTTGTGCAATCTTTCATACAATCATTTTTGTCGCTTCCATCTGTGTCTGGCAACAATGTGCATAATTTACGAAAACTCACAGATGGTGCTGATGAAGTCGTGCGTGGACTTAAAGCCCTCGGTTCTAATGAACGTGATCCGTGGTTAATCTATCTCATTGTCAATAAACTCGACGCAGAATCTAAGCAAGCCTGGGCTGAATCCGTCGGTTCTCAGGATGAGTGTAAATTTGATGATTTGCTAAGATTTCTGGAATCTAGATGCGATGCACTGGAATCGTGTCAATCGCTTTCGCGGCTTAGTGTTTCACGGAGTAAGACACAAGGACAAGTTCGTGCGCATTTCGTTGAATCATCATCGCCTTCGCAATCGTGTCCCCATTGTAAAGGAAATCATATCTTGCCGCAATGTGAACAATTTGTAGCCTTAAATTTGGAATCGCGTCGGACTTAAAAAATAATAATTTGTGCTTCAATTGCCTTCGTGCGGGTCATGCTGCTAGCAAATGTCGGTCATCGTTTCGTTGTCGGGTATGTAAATCGCGTCACCATTCGTTGGTACATGTGGATGCAAATCAAATTGTAAGCTCAAATCGTGTACGAGTAATTAATCCCCGAGCTCAGGATCATCAACCATCAGACATATCCTCTTTGCCCTCGCCTGCTCTTTCGCCAGTAATTAACCATTCGTCGCTCACTGTTAGTCAATTTAGGCAAACAATTCTACCAACCATACTGGCAAAGGTTCGAGATAATCTAGGCAATTCGTTAATGTGTCGAATGTTGATAGATTCAGGCTCGCAGATCTCGTTTGTTTCTGAATCATTTGCCCAACGTCTCGGTCTTCCGCGCAAGCATGCTAGGATTCCCGTTTTAGGATTGTCATCCACAAATGCAGGACAAACAAGGGGCTGCATCTCTCTCGATCTTTGTTCTCGTTATAATCAATGCCATATTTTCGTTAATGCCTTTGTGTTAAATAAACCTACTTCCAATCTTCCTTCGCACTACTTTGATAACTCTGGCTGGCACCATATTCAAAATCTGGATTTTGCCAATCCACAATTTAATATACCTGGTCCTATTGACGTCCTGCTTGGTGCTGATAAACTTTGGTGTGTTCTCAAAGAAGATCAAATTCAAGGTCCTGATGATTTGCCAATTGCACAGAAAACATCGTTTGGATGGGTAGTAACCGGTGAGCTGTTGGACTTCAGCAAATCACAACAAACTTCGTTTTCAACGCTGCATTTTACCGTAGACGTCGATATTTTATTGCAACGCTTTTGGGAATTAGATGAAGTGACGCCCTTAGACAATTCATCTGTTGTAGATGAAGCTGAAGAACATTTTTGCAAAACTTTTAAAGTTTTTCGCGGTCGTCTGATGGAAGATATGTTGTCCAGCTGCCATTTAAAATACCATCTCCGGTCATCGGTACCTCTCTGAGACATGCCATCAGCCGCCTTCATTCGATGGAACGTAGATTTCAAAGGGATTCCAATTTTCGTAACATGTATATCAACTTCATGAAAGAATATATCAACCTTGGGCATATGGTTCGTTTATCCTCAGAACAGATTGAAACTGCACCTGGGAAGAATTTCTACCTACCTCATCATGCTGTTTGGAAGGTGGACAGCTCAACAACAAAACTATGTGTTGTATTCGATGACCCGGCTAGGTATGGGTTGATGACTTGCACATGGACTTTCAGCGAATAGTGTGGCGCGAAACTTTTTCGGATGATATTGGACATTTCCGTTTACGAACCGTCACGTATGGGCCTGCATCGGCACCCTTTTTGCCTGCTCGAGTTCTGAAGCAGATTGCGACGGACTATCAATCACACTATCCTAATGCAGCGCGAATCTTACTCAACGATGTGTACGTAGATGATGTAATGACAGGTGCAAATTCATCAGAAGAACTAATAGATCTGTCTTCAGAACTCATATCTCTGCTCTCTGAAGCTAAGCTGAAACTTCGTAAATGGAACTCTAACTGCTGGCCTTTACCCGCTCGATTGCCAAAGGATGATTGCGAATTCTCTTGGTTCGATACTGAACGCTCGAAATCAATGATCAAGGTACTTGGTATGCACTGGAGTCCAACATCTGACCAATATTCGTTTCGTATGTCCAATCTTCATATGTGAAGATAACTAGGTGGTCCTTGTTATCAGAAATCTCTCGAATTTTTGGCCCTTTAGGATTTCTGAGCCCATCAGTTGTATTGTTCAAAATCCTATTTCAGGAATTGTGGTCATCAGAGCTTAAACTCAACTGGGACGACCCACTTCCCTTACATTTAGCTGATCGATGGCGGCGCTATCAACAGGAACTTCATTACTTTGAGAAAATTAAAGTACCTCGCTATGTCTTCGCATCTCCAAGTGACATACAACTCCATGGATTTTCGGATGCTTCATCGGTGGCCTATTCTGCTGTTGTGTACGCACGCTGCCAAATCGCGCCTAACCAATTCAAGGTAGTGTTCGTTGCAGATAAAACCAAGGTAGCGCCACTCAAATCAATCTCTATACCTCGCTTGGAGCTTTATGAAGCCCTACTGCTTTGCCGTCTACTGACTCTAATAAGATCATCGATCGACAGAAACCTCAAGGTGTTTGCTTGGTGCCATTCACAAATCGTACTAAATTGGTTGTCTTGTCCACCTCGTCGATGGACTACATTCGTCGCTAATCGTACAGCTGCAATATTGAAAAGATTCCACGATATGCTTGGCAGCACATCGCATCAGAGTTCAACCCTGCAGACTGTGCCTCACGAGGAATATTACCGTCCGTCCTTAACAATCATCCGCTATGGTGGACTGGGCCTCCATGGCTTTTGCTAACACAGGAATGTTGGCCTGAATCAACATTCCGAGTGACAAGGCTGGATGAAGGAGAGACAACACTAGACGAAAGAAAAATTCTAAAGCAGACGTTTATTACCACAGCAAATACAGATTTTCTTCAAAATCTTATTGGTAAGATATCATCATGGACGCGGTTGCTTCGAATCGTCGCGTATTGTGTTCGTTTCATCCAAAATTGTCGCCTCATCAATTTAGTAAAATCACGCGCCGTTTAACCTATACTGAAATTCATTATGCAGAGCTTTATATCCTTAAAAGAGTGCAAGAAGACTCATTCGGTAGTGATATTACTCATCTTGTAAATAACCGCGCCCTTGCCCATAAATCGAAACTATTAAGATACTCTCCCTTTATAGACAAGGACGGATTAGTTCGTGTGGGAGGTAGAATTAAAAATGCCTCTGTCTCTTTTAACATAAAACACCCTGTAATTCTACCCAATAACCGAATTGCTTTACTTATAGTTTGCCACATATATGAAAACCATCTTCACCCTGGTGTATCGGAGACATTCGCCATTGTGCGCCAACGCTACTGGATTCTGGGCAGCCGTAATCTCATCCGCAAAGTAGTTCATCAATGCAAGCCATGTTTTTGGCAGAGGAGATCAACCAGCACACAACTTATGGGAGACTTGCCTAGTGAACGTGTTCAACCCAGCCGACCATTTTCAAACACTGGGTGTGCCTACGCAGGTCCCTTTACCACACGGCTGTCTCGTGGTCGAAACCCGAAATTTGCTAAGGCTTATCTGGCACTGTTTGTGTGTATGAGTACCAAAGCAATCCACCTTGAATTGGTAAGTGATTTGACAACAAATGCATTTCTCGCTGCCTTCAAACGATTAGTGGTCCGACGAGGTAAATGTTCTAACATTTATACGGATAATGGAACCAACTTTCAAGGAGCTCGTCGCTGTCTTAACGAAATGCAAAGGCTTGTTTTATCCTAGACCCATAATGATGACATTGCCACTGCGCTTGCTTTAGTTGGAATCACATGGCATTTTATTCCCCCATCTGCTCCTCATTTTGGCGGGTTATGGGAGGCTGGGGTACGCTCCGTTAAGCTTTATTTACGTCGTGTCATTGAGAAATCTGTTTTAACATTTGAAGAGTTATATACTGTCTTAACTCAAATCGAAGCAATACTGAATTCTCGTCCTTTATGTTCTATGTCCGATGAAGATTTAAACCCACTTACACCGTCTCACTTTCTTATAGGAGAACCATATACTGCTGTACCGGAACCGAGTTACTTAAACGTACCAGCAAACCGTTTGACGCACTGGAAGCAATTTCAAAGCATGGTTCAAGGTTTTTGGAAGCGGTGGCAAGCTGAATATATAACAAGTCTTCAAGAGCGTCCTAAGTGGCAAACCTCACAAGTCAATATTAAGGTTGGTGATCTGGTTGTAATAAAGGAGCCTAATCTACCTCCGATAAAGTGGCTCCTAGACAGAGTTGAGCTCGTTCATCCAGGGCCTGACAAATTAATACGGGTTGCCACAGTACAAACCAGCCGTGGACGATTTCTGCGCCCCATCACCAAACTTGCTGCTCTTCCGCTATCCTGAAACTAGTTCCAGGGGGGCCGGGATGTTTGATAATGCTTATTGAATTACGATTTTTGTTTGTTGAGTAATTAATTTCAAAAAAATAATAGTACTTTTGTCAAAGGTTTCTGTGAGTCACTGCACATAAAATTATCGAACGACAAGTATGCAGTTTCATCCTAGCAACAATTTGCACACAATAACAATAAATCACATGATAATGCAGTAAGAACTTACGATTTGTGCAACAACAAAACGCAAAGGTGTGTGTATACGGTCGTGTGCAAGATGTTGACTGTGCATGCTCGAAGTCGAACTTCTCGTATACTTGGATTTCGACAGTAGCGGTGACCACAGCTAAGTAAACTTGTAAAACACAATTTTGTACCAATTCGAATTATTTCAAATATATTTTTTGTATCTTTGTATGGTTCAAAATATTTGTTTAATTTTTTTTTGTGAACATTCTCATCAGTCTGGTTACCTTCAAGTTGAAAGTCGGGGTGATGAAGTTTCCGTTTTGAATTTATGTTTGTCTTGTATGTAAAGACACGAACTCTGAGTTTGAAAAGTCGAGAATTTGGATTTTTCCTTTGGCGATGCAAAGCGTATTTCTGAAATAGGGGAGATTACGGGCAATTAGTTTCTTATGTGGCTTTTATGCACGATTTTGCCTGATTTAGTTAGGACTGTCGTATTTCTATTTTCTTTAACTACTGCTTTCATATATCTAATCGTAAGTTTCGATCCTATTTTTTTAATATGTTTAACGTAAATTATGTCTCCTGGGGGATAGTTTTTTATGGATCTTCTTCTTTTATTATGATACTTAATATCTTCTTCCTCTTTTGGTCTTAGTTTTTCTATATTGCTTAAAAAATCTTCTTCAAATTGCTGAAGCTTTAATCTTAGTGTGCGTCCAAAAAAATAGCTCTTACCGGTTGTGGAATTAAATGTGAAGTTATATTCGTTTATTAATCTTTCTAACAATTCTTGGAAAGGGCGTGGTGGTCCGTCTGCTTTGAGGTATCTCATCATTTCGGATAATGTAGAATGGAAACTTTCCACCTGCCCATTTACTTCGCTTTTGTAGGGAGGCGTCGTGTAGTCTTTAATCTTCAGTTCATCTTCTAGCATAGAAGTAATGGAAGCGGAATTGAGGGATTTTCCATTATCGATGACAATATTTTCGGGTGTGCATAAATAGAAGGGGATATCTTGTAAAGGTCTTTTGATATGCTCGATTGAATGAAATTCGGTCATCTTGCCCTGTCCGAATTTTATAAATTTATCTAGCGCTGTTAAAACCAAAAACTCTTCTCTTGAAAACATGTCTACAATATATGAAGGGTATATCCCGGATAGTTCGAAATAGGGCTAGAGTTAAGAAGTTAGTTGTTTGGGTGACGTTCACTTTTGTTTTATGTAGATTAAACCTGATGCCGTATAATTTGGTTGGCTAAAAATGTGCCTTGTGTTGACGGGAACTTCATCTGTGGAGATTTTCTGAAGAGCTTTCATAAATATGTTGAGTCATAATTAGTGAGTTAATATTTGTTGGGATTGGAAGTCTCGAAAGTGAATCGGAAACTACGTTGGCTTAGCCTGGTTTATTCCTGAGTTCATAATTGTACTCTTCCAGTGCTGCTTTCTACGCTTCATTTTGCAAGAGTACTTAAAGATCTCAACATACCTAAATTCGTTGGTCCAGATGGTATATCTCCCCTTCTTCTGAAGAGGTGTTCTTCCTTGCTGGCAAAACCACTGCGTAAGCTTTTTCATTGATCCTACTCTTTAGGACTCTTCCCGAGCAGATGGAAAACAGCATTTGCCCAGCACGTCCCTAAAAAAGGCGAATCATCTTCTCTCTCCTCCTACAGACCCATTGCACTTACGTCCCTTCCTTCCAAGGTCATGGAAAAGCTGATAAATCGTCAGCTCATGAAATATTTCGAAACATGAAAACTTCTCAATGACCGGCAATATGGTTTTCATTGCAACAGGTCCACTGGTGATTCGATAGTATGTCTCACCGAAAAGCGGAACCAAAGCGTACATCAATCTAGCGAAAGCAAGATAGTTGCGCTTGATATTTCTAAGGCGTTTGACAGAGTTTGGCAGCAGGCTCTTTTGTATAAAATGCGTGCACTTGGGATCGACGACTCTCTTCTCCTATGGATTAGAAATTACATTTCGCAACGTTCAATTCAAGTTGTCTTGGATGGTTTCAAGTCTGATATTCACAAAATGCTGGTGTGCCATAGGGCTCCGTTCTGTCTCCAACACACCTTTTAGTTTTCATCAACGATCTCTTGTCTTATACTTCTAATTGAATATATTCTGTTGCTGACGGCAGTACTCACTGCTTTTCACATTCATTCTCGAACTCATGTCCCTGCTCTTCGGCTGTATAACGGGAACCCCAGCTCATGCTAAGCTCATTAAATTCCGATATTAACAGCATAATCAATTGGGGAACTATCAACAGAGTGGAATTTAATTCTTTCTAAGCACAATGCTGTCTACTATTGTTAAAGCGAAATTTAAACACACATCCATTACCCATGAATGGCACTTGCATCGTCGAAACTGGAAAACTTTCCATTCTCGGTATGTGTGTCAATGACAACTTACGTTGGAATGAACACATATTCGATGTCGCTAGAAATGCTGCGAAATGTCTAGGTTTCCTCTTCTCAGCTGTCCTCGATGTACTCGTATTATATAAGGCATTCATCCGTCCAAAATTGGAGTACAATGCACACATCTGGTCAGATGGGCCTAAAACGTCTCTGCACCTGCTAGATAAAATTCAAAACCGTGCGATAAAACTCATAGGTGATGCTAACATCACTCAGTCAGTGGACACCCTCGAGCACCGACGAAATGTCTCGTATCTCACTTTGTTTTATCGCTATTACCACCATCAGTGCTCCATTGAAATCGCCATTAGCATTCCACCCCTTCAAACCGTTAACCGTAACACACGTCTAGCTATGAATGCTCACAAGTATACCCTCAAGCCCACTTTCGGACGTACTCTGAAATATCGCGATTCATTCCTTAGCCGAACAACTCGCTTGTAGAATGCCCTGCCGTCGATCTCTGTATTTCCTGGTCGTTATAACTTGCAAACATCTAAAAACAATGTACATCGTTACCTCTCTTTCTTTTTTTCCTCCCTAAATTTCCTTTTCCGCTGTGTACAAATATTCATCAGTAGGGTGATACTGTAGTCTTCAAATATTATCGACCAAAACTCTTGGCCTTGGCTTGTGACATTAATTTTCGGTGCACCGTGAATGCTCATAAAATGTTTTACGAATTTTGTAATAGTTATGCTGTTTATATTATTTAGCTATATTAGGCTGATACAAGTTTCGAAATTTTATCTATTATTGTCAAACTTATTAATTATCAATGCTATAGATATCTGGACTTTAATTTTGGTGGGGGCGAATGCCCCCATTTATTCGGCTTAATACAAGCTATAACTTAAAAAATAAACTTAAACTAAAACTTAAAACTAAGGTTGGTTGGAGTGGTGAAGGAGAACAGATTTGTGGTAGGAAGTGGTGCGGTGAAAGTCAAAGACGGTAGGGTTTGAGTTGATTTGACGTAGCATACGGGAGATTGGTTCGTTCGCGCCATAGGAGGTGTGGTGGGTTGGTAGGTAGAAGTGTCGAGGGGTACGTAGATTACGAGGGTTAGTGTTGAGGAAAATGGAGTTGTGAAGGGACGCGCATTCAACGTGACCTGAAAGGAGTCGATGAATGAAGAGAAAGTCTGCTGCATCTCTGCGATCTCTGAGGGTGTTTAAGTTGATAAGGTTGAGACGATTTTGATAGGGGGGCAAATTAAAAGGATCGTCCCAGGGCATACCTCGAAGAGCAAATCGAAGAAAACGACGTTGAATACTTTCAATTCTCGAGATATGAACACGATGATATGGGGACCATACTTGACTGGCGTACTCTAGGAGGGGGCGAACAAAGGTAATATAGAGGGACCTGGTCACGTATGGGTTGGTGAATTCTTTGGACCACCGTTTTACAAAACCTAGTGCAGAGTTGGCTTTGAGGATTATCTCATCCATATGTAAGCGGAAGTTGAGCTCGCTGTCACACAAAATGCCGAGGTCGCGAAGAGACTGTACGGAGGAGATAGATTGGTTATGGAGAAGATAGAGTCGGGGAGGAGATTGGTTCCGCTTATGTGAGAAGGTGATGGATTGGCATTTGGCGATGTTAAGTTCCAAAGAATTTTTGAGGCACCAGATCGAGAAACTATCAAGATCTTGTTGAAGGAGGAAAGAGTCATGGGGAGAGGAAATGGTTTTGAAAAATTTGGTATCGTCGGCGTAAAGGGAGACAGACGAGTGTTTGATGATCATATCGAGGTCATTTATGGTTAATATAAAAAGAAGGGGACCGAGATGGCTGCCTTGTGGAACTCCAGAGGTGGCCAAAAATGGAGCGGACTGGGCTGACCTAAAACGAACACTGTAAAAACGGTTTTCGAGGTAAGAGGATATCCATTTTAACAATATGGGTTCAAAGCCGAGGGCAGACAATTTAAAGATAATTAACCGATGAGAGATTTTATCGAAGGCTTTGCTAAAATCGGTTGCAACTACATCGACTTCATTGCCATTCTCTAGGGCAGAGAGGGCAAAGGATACGAATTCAACGAGATTTGTGGTGGTTGACCTACCCTTTAAGAAGCCATGTTGTCTAGGGGAAATAAGTGATTTGCATTGGAAGCTTAGAGCTTCATACAAAATACTTTCGAAGAGTTTGGGTATATGGGAGAGTTTAGCGATGGGACGATAGTTGGTTATTTCATTATTTGATCCTTTCTTGTGGATAGGGGTTATGAAGGAGGTTTTCCAAACCTGAGGAAATTCTCCTTGTGAAAGGGATAGACGGAAGAGATTAGAAAGGGCAAGGGAAAGAGAGGAAGAACATTTTTTAAGAAATATGGCAGGGAGGCCATCTGGGCCGGGTGTGAATTCGTCATTGAGTTGGTGTAATTTATGTTCGATATAAGATGGATCAAAAATATGAGAGAGAAGTGGGCCATTAGAGAAGTTCAGTAGGTAACTAAAATAGGATGGATCTGGTACAAAGGAGTCGTTGGTGAAGGATTGTTTAAAAAATGTGGCAAATAGGTTGGCAATGGTGAGTGGATCGGTTGATGAACTGTTGTTGAAAGAGAGGGAAGGAGGGTAACCATTGGACTTTCTTTTGTAGTTAAAAAATTTTAAAAAGGACTTAGGGTGGTTTATAAGGTTGACTTGCGCATTGTTAAGGTAGCGCTGGTAAAGGGAATCGTAAAGTTCGGTGAAATGAAGATAAGCACCAAGATAGTTGGAATAGTCGGTAAAGGATCTGGTACGCAGGAAAACAGCCCATAACTTATTTCTCTGATTTCGTAAGGAACGAAGCTTGCGATTATACCAGGGGGGACTAGTAGATGATGTTTTAAGGCGGGAAAACGGAACGTAAAGGGAAAAAGAATTAAATATTTCCTTATAAAAAATGGATAAGGCATCATTTATACTTAGGTTGTGAAAGTTAAAGAGGGATCTGCTGAGATATTCACTGATTTTGTGAAAATTTGCTTTATGAAAGTCGTGGGATGAGAGAGTTGTGGGGAGAGTGGACTGGAATGAAGAGTTATGAAAAAATGAAAGTAGAAGGGGGGGATGGTAGTTATCGATTGTTGAGAGAGATAGGGGACAAAGTGAGACTGAGGAGTTAATTGGATCTGTTGTGAAAATAAGGTCTAATTGCCTGCCCATATAATTGGATATACCACTCACTTGGCATAGACTTGAGTCTGTTAAGCGATCTAAGAAGAGACATTCCTTAGCTGAGATGGCATTTGAATCGATGAAAAACGATTGATCATCTGATGGAGTCCACTGTAGCTGAGGAAGATTAAAGTCGCCGAAAATAAGGATATCATCAGTAGGGTCTGACAGGTCAATTAAATGATCGATCGCATCAATAACAAATTGGTAAGATTCGATAGGTTGAGCTGGTAGGATGTAGCAACATATAACGTAAAGGGACTTGAGAGGCAGTGATATTTTTATTGCGACAAAGTCGGCTTTAGAGGATGAAGAAATTGTAATGGGAGAAGAGTTAAGGCTGTTGTCCATCGCCAGTAGGACGCCTCGACAGGGGGAATCTTTATTTGTGCGGGTAGGATCGTCGTCGCGGAAAACATTAAAAGTAGGAGGAAACAATTCCTGGTTCTTTATGTCGGGAATCAAATTGGTTTCGGTCAAGGCGTAAATATCAAAGGGAAGAGCATGCGATTGACGTAGGACAGCATTGGTTTTAGAGCGAAGACCTCTTACATTCTGGTAGTAAAATGTAAGAGGGATGTTGTGGGGTGGAGGTGTGAGGCAGGATGGTTTAAGCGCTGGCAAGGGAGGCACGTTATGGACGAAAAAATTTGTCGTGGTCGGCTCGGCTTCATTGTAGGTGTGATACTCGTTTAGAGTGAACATAGTTGCCGAATGCAGCAAGGTCGTCTGCTACTTTCTGAGGGGTTATGTTAAATATCTCGTGGTACCTGACATAAAGGTTCCTGAGACTGATAGGGTCGGTAGGGAGGCCTTCCTGCTGGATGGAAACCATGACGCTGGTTTTGGTTTTCCCTTCGCAGCAGACCGAGTCAGATTTGTCATGTAAATAGGCAAGAAAGAGACGAATGTTTTCATATATCTTTCGTTCTCTGAGCCTAGAGAGAGCATATCGACTTTCTGTAGTGCCATTGGTTTGCTGTGTTAGTTTAACAGTGGAGGGAAAAAGGGGATCAAGAATAGGAGCATTGGAGGAGGGAGATAGAGATAAATGATTGGATATGGAGTTGGACGAGGGATGAGATGTGGGGTTTAAGGTATGGGAGTTAATGAAGTTAGGGTACTTAGCTCCAGTTTTAAGGTCGAAGTTGGGAATTGGGTTGCTAGCTGGGTTTGGTGGCGTAGAAGGTTGAGAAGGAATAATATGGGTGGTTGGGGCTAAGTTGAAAGAGACGCGATGGCGCGGGGACTTCGGTCGAACGGGGGGAATTGGGGGATTAGAAGATTGGTGTGTAAGGGCTTTGTGTGGGATAAGTGAGGAGGGAGGACTAAAATTGGGGAATAAGTTTGTTTTGATGCTCCAGTTGGGGTCGAGATTAGAGCTTCGTTTTTTGGAAGCATATTTTTTATTTGGAAGGGGGTCTTTTTTTAATTTTATTGTTAACACTACGATTATTTTTAACACTTTCATTACTCTCGAGATGTGCGTTTTCTCGTTCTTCAGAGCATTTTGTAATTCTTATCTTCCCAGGTTTAGTTGTCTTACCAGGAGGAGAAGGGAACAACCACGAATATTTGGTTGGGATGTTGACTTTGAAGCTGCAGGAACTGTTGGAGTCAGCGGGGGAAATCATCTGGCACTCGCTAATGGTGATAGCGTAACTTCGGTGAAAGAAATTCCGCACCCAAGAAACATCAGCTTTAAACTTTGCTTTAAACTAAAAGGACTAAATGTTCGGGACATTCAGGTAGGCTTAGATCATTACTGGGCCAATTCACGACGATAAGGTTACAACCAAGAAATAGAATTTATTGGTCTAAACAAGTCTCTGTTTTTTTTTAGTCTTTCTTGCTTTAAAGCCAATTTGTACAGTCAACTAACGGTTTTGTAAGATCTTTTGAATTCGTACTGGCTTCTTTACCGATTTGTCAAGTCAGGATATGTCTACTGACGCTTCCTTAATGTTGCTGTTTTTTTCTTAGACGGTCTTGAGACGGGGTTAAGATTCTTTGATTTTCTCCGTTTTTTGACGAAGAATATGAACACGCACAAGCTTTTGCATCATTTAAAATCACTATGCAATCCCAAGTATGTATTTTTTGTACAATGTATTAATTTGTGCATTTCCTCATTACGTTAATGACTTCCGATCAATTTGAATTGAATTGGTTCATCGGAACATAGGCAAGTCTATAGTAGTCTGAATTTTAACTGCATTGGAAACGCTTCGTCGTACTTATTCAGTCACTATTCTTTGCACATGATTTGCTTATTTAAATTGGGAGCACAATCAACAAATCTACATTTCATTAAATTTTGTGTAACCTGTGCAACCTTAAAGAGAAGGAGGATGCATACCATTTCATTGGAAGATGTCACATTTTAATAGAATTGCGTGTACGATACTTCAGAGCAGTTTCGCTGAACTTCGATGAAGTTATCAACATAGTAATGGTGGGTGGTAACTTGTATGGTATATAACTACGCTAAAGCTGCAAGTTGCTATAGAACCCTCATTTTGGAAAGCAATTTTTGAACACAAATAGTTTCAAATATTAAAGTCACTATTAGTTTACTTTGTACTTTATGATAGCCAAATTATCAATCCGACGGGCTTCAGCCAAACCATTAACGACTTAGCGTTAATATGAACAAAAATTATGTAATTATTTTAAGTTAAAAATAAGGTCGTATTACTATTTACTACTACATATTTGTGTGCATATTTGATGTGTTTCGATTGTTGGGAATGCTTTGGGTTATTATGACATCCGTAACTCCTCCGCTTTTAGAGTAAGCTAAGCTTTCTGAAAGTATATGCCATTACTAAAATAAATAGTGTTCCTATATATATTAGTGAGTCAAAAGAACAGGAATGTTTGTCTTGCACATCTGATCAGAGAATTGTGATGTCGTTTTCGTTTATTGTATTGTAGGCATTTCATTGGTAGACCGTTTTTTCCTCCTTAATTTGTATTCTTCATTTGTGAAACCATTACCTGTAAAGGAGGTAAACTGTAAGCCCAAGCACACTCCCTTGCAGAACAATTTCGTCGATTTGTCGTAGATTTTCTCTAGAGTTTTTCGTTGCACATAGAAGTGCAGATCGCTCAAGCCGCTTTCGATAAGTTGGTGATATTCCAGTAGCATTGTCCTAAGTTTGAATAAAAGTCCTTTATGCCATACACTGTCGAAAACTTTTGTTCACCGTCAAGGTAGACTGCGACATAAAATTTATGTTCGTCCAATACATTTAGGATTTTGTTTGTTACTCGATGTACCCATGGCCGGTTCGATGAATTTTGGCCCCCGGCGCAGAATAATAATAGCGCCCCTTAAAAATGTAGATTTAAACAATAAGAGTAAATTTTAAAACGGCGCAAAATCGAAAATATTTAATTATGTATGTATACATTTCCACATCACCCAAGGAGGTAGAATACCAATGCGATTTTTGTGTTTTCCCCAGTAGGCCTATTCCTCTATACATATAAATACAAATCAAAAAAGTTCAGATAAGGTTGAATGTCACGCATTCAAAATAACCAAAAAAATCAACAACGAAAAAATTTTTTAGGATCTAATAAATATAAATTAAATACGTTCACGCAACTGTGGAATAAATAATAAACCATACACACATATTATTGCACTTGCGTGTTTTTTTTTGGTAAAAAGTTATTGCCCAGTAAAAGGAAAAAAGATGAAAAAGTTTAAAGCTAAAATAAACTACGTACATTTTTTTAAAGAAATCACAAAAAACATAAACTAAAGAACTAAAGTTAGGTATTTCCATACTCAAGAAGGTTTAAAATTAAAAACAATCTTGCCTTATGGTGCCTTGAAAATTATCTTACGGGCCTTTATTTTGGCAAAAACTTCCACTAGAAAATTACTATCAAGCTCCGACGTAATTTATTTTTCAATTGATATGGTTGCCAAAGATACCAATAGTTCCTGGGACATTGAAGAACGTAAAGAATCTTTTATAATCTTAAGTTTGGAAAATGATCGTTCTCCTGATGCTATAATAACTGGTAAAGTTAAAACTATTCTTAGGGCTATAACAGTATTTGGAAAAAGAGTCTTCATATTTCTGTTATGAATAAAATTAAAAATGTCTATCGCGGAATCATTTTCATTAATCAAATGATTTCTCGATAAAATTCTGAGCCACTTTTATCTGCTCAAATCTTTCAGAAATTTATGAAATAGCTTGATCTAAAACTTTAAAATAAAATTCTACCTGAAATCTTTCTTGCGGTTCTATAATGGGTTCATCTCTTCCTTCGTAGGAAAACCCAGTTGCCCTTTTTCGGGACCGCAAGACTGCGACTGGAAAAATGCAAGGAACTTCTATATCAACTGCTATGATCCTAGGTTCCTCTGAAAACAAGGAGAATTTTTCATCATTTCTCAATTCTATGAGAAATTGTTTTGTTGAACACAAAATGTCAACTGTGTCTCAATTCCGTTGTTGAAAGAACTTGCTAGCAATATTAATCCTATCTGAAATTGAACACAGTGCAGCAAATAAATCTAAAATCAGTCACCTTGCCGCCAAGGGACTGGGTCATATTTTTGGATTTAGGGTCGTCAGCTTGTGATAGTTCAACAAGGGCTTCATTAACTTCTCCTAAGTATAGGTATAATGGGCTGATCGCATCTATTCTGCTATCTCATCTGGTCATACATAGCGGCTTTAGTGTCAAACTTATAAGATGTTTTTTTAGAGCCGACCATCTATTTACAGAGCTAGAGGAAAAACATATAAACCCTCAACCGTGCCGAAAAATACCACTGCGTCAAAAGAACATTGAACACCATCAAGGATGAGTAGATTTAGCGAATGCGAGGAGCATGGGACGAACAAAGCCAACAATTTGCACGAGTTGCAGAAAATTTCCGTTGTCTTCCTCGAATAAAACATCGGAGCTTCCTCTAAATGCTAAAGACTGTGTAGCAAGGAATTGCACGAGAATTATAAGCCGTTTTAGGACATTTCTCCAATGCTCAGTTTCCCTGGCCATCTGGTTTTGCTTTCCAGAGTCTATTGTTTTGCTTTTTTGCAAACCTAAATCTAAATCTCTCCAAGCCCTAAAAGTTGTTATATGTAAGGGACTTGTCTCATGCTCTTGAGCAGCCCTTGACAAGTGACTCCAGTCACTATAGTCTGTGCTGGACAAAGCGACACTCCTTTTCGCTGGCGAAAATAAGAGATAGCAGAACCAAAAGACAGAGTCCGAAGATTTCAAGTAAACTAACCATGCCCTTGATGTTTTCTCACCATTTTTTAAATCTCTTTGTTAAAAACGGGTACTAAACTTCCTGCTTTTAGTTACAGAGAAATCAAAATTTTCTACTTGAACAGGACCCTGATCCACTAATAATTGAATAACTTTATCACTTAAATTTCTTTAAGTGGTAATGCTGGTAAATTAAATTAATTGCACTACTTTCTTCAATATCATCTAAAACATGCAAGGCTGATTCTGCCTGAACTGGCTCTGCAACTTAGACTTACCGATGTTGAAGGACACACAGCAAGGTATTTCCTGAACTGCAGCGCCTGTTTTGTATTGTCAGCCCCGATCGCCTTCCGTTTGCTCCTACCTGATAGTTTTTACTTTCCTGAATACATTTCTGAGTCCCGACCACAAGGCAACACTTTTTTTGAAAATATTTTTTAACCGACTTGACTCAGTTGTATACAAAACTTTTTTTTACACTTTAGAAATAAATAATTACAAAAAAGAGACAATCTATTTACATATTATTTTAATACTGACTGGGTTTTCCAAATTCTCAAAATGAAAGCACAATTCTAAAATTATTCAAAAACAAATTATCCAAAAAACATGCTCTTCTACATGACAATCAAACACGTCTGCCTTAGTTTGTTGGAACCAATTTTTTTTTGTTGTAAATAACTTGCATACTCATACTCGTGCAACAAAAAAGCCATGGATATTAAGCTATAGGTTAGATGAAAGAGGGTATTTTTTTGGATGAACTGCAACTGTGTTACTATGCTGTTGAAGTTGCGTAACAGAGTACAGACACAGGCACTGGAAAAAGCTGTAAGGTGATGTTAGGTATTAGTGTACATTTGGTGTTTGTATTATTATTATGAGGATGTAAACTATGAAGTGTTGCCGCGTTTCGATTGGGTTAGTGGGAGAAATATTTTCTGTTAATTTTGAAATGTATTTAAGAACGATGTTTGCAAATCACTATTTAACGAAATTATATAATTTGGCGTCCGGTGCGACTGCTCCACTTGCTCCAATGCAAGGTCCGGCCGTGGATGTACCTACTAATAGTGGAGTGCTTTTTTCGATGATCGGTGGAAGACTCTTTTCCTGCTTTCGGGATAGCAATTATTTTGGAAACTTTCCGTACTTTTGGGCAATAGTTTAGTCTTAGGATGCATGAAAAACACTTTTTATATAAATTACGGCTTTTTCAAGTAATCATTTTAATATTTGCCCTGCGATTAAGTCAGATCCGGGAGATTTGTTTCCTTTTAATCTGCTTCGTAGATAATATTTTATTTTTTTCGTGAGAATTTTCCTATTGTCGTATTCGCAATTATGTTGTTATGTGGGAGAGGAGTTTTTAGAGCATCGTAGGCATTAGTAAATATTGTTTTGAAATAGTATGCTAATGTCTTTGTTTTGTCAGTGTTTGTTCTGGACCAAGTTCCGTCTGTTTTCAATACAGACGATTGAAGGGTTATTCCTTTTTCAAGTTGCTTGTTCAGCTTCCAGAGAGAATAGTTTGTTGCTTGGGTTGCTGTAAAATTTGTCAGGATGCGTTGATTATCGTTTGTTTTTAGAAGCCTTTACGAGTAAGTTCTATAGTTGATTTACTATAATTTACTTCCTCGAGAGGTGATCTGCTGCATCTCCTCTTTCGTAGTTTTCATTTTTCTTTAATTATATTTTGTATTAGCTTCGTTATGTACTCATAGGATACCAGGCATTAATTTTATTGCTCCTAGGTGTGTTAAGTCATTGAAGCACATTGTAGAGATTTTGAGCTCTTGATATGACTTGAGAGGAATCCTTATATGAATGCTTACGTCAATTACTTTCTGCAAAGTGTCCCAGTGTGTGGCCGGGGCTCAAGTGCTAGGCTAGTGTATTGGCTTCCCAATCGGACGGTTCGGGGTTCAGTACCAGCCTTTGCCTAAATACAATATCAAGTCAATTTACACTAATAATTTAGTGTCCCCATTAAATGTTGAATGCCACCCATGGAGCGAAATAACCTCTGAACCCAATCATCTTTCCTCTCTTTCTATCCAATTTTTCGAAAAAGTTAACACGTGCTCCGACATTTAAAGAGTAGTCACACCACACTCTTTTAATTAAGTTATTTAAAAAAAATTAAAGAAAAGAAGTCTGTTTTATGGTTGCTTGGGAAAGAAGTAGGGCCTCGGACTTTAATATTATAAGATCATTAAACTACTCGTATAACAGGAGAGTGGTCAGACGATAGCTCGAGGCAAGATTTTATTGTTCAGTGATTACGGTTAATGTCCTTATCGATGCAGAAGTCTATTAGGTCTGGTTTCTTCTTGATGTCAGTAGGCCAGTAGATTGTTGGGTTAGGATTTTGGATTAAGGGGGTATTCTCATGTTCGATCTTCAAAAAATCTATTTTTTCATATTTTCAAAGTCTAATAAGTTGAGAATATACTGTGAAAATGTTAGACTGATAGCATAAGTTATTTTAAAGTTACAGTAAATAATAGGGGAGAACGTACCCTGCAGCTGCGGCGCTCATACCTTTTTTTTCTCGTTTTTCTCAAAACTACTTTTTATCCGTCGGCCCAGATGATTAAAAGAAACTACTGGACCGATTCGGCTGAAATTTTAACACAATATTCTACACATGAATGGTTCTGTCCAGTACCAGAATTATATTTTTTTATCCACCTTTTTATCTCGATTTTAAACCGAAAAAAACAGTTCATTTTTGAATTTTTTTTACAAGGCCGCCATTTTCTTATTTTTCACTTAAATCTTTTAAATCTACTACGGGACAGAATAAGAACCCTACTGAATAATAATCTTCTTGGAATTTTGATTTCAAATGGTTACAAAAGGAGCAATGAGGGGGCCAACCACCTACTTTTTTTTTTGGAGAGACCTACATACTTTACCTCACCAAAATAACGTTAATTTTCTTTTTTATTTAACAATTTTTTTTGTATTACTCAATAGCTAAATAATAACATATAATTATCATAAGAAGATTGTGTTTCATTTTCCGCAAAAAAAGAAAAAAAAATCCTTAAAAACCTTCAAAATTTAACGTCGGACATGCGTCAATGCACGCTCCTCAATGCGTTAGTTACTGTTGTTATTTCTTCTATTATTTTTGTATGAAGGGAAGAGAATAAATATTTCACAGCCCTTGTAATTGGCTGTGTAATCACACAGAACCACACAGAGCGCATTGTATGTTGTTGCTTTCAGATTTTAATGTGCTTTCGATTGTTTTGTGCTTTCATGTGCAATTATTTTATTGATTTTGTTTCTTCCGCGTTCGATGGGAAGAGTGGTAGCGGTTTTTTTCCCTCTTTGTTATATGTGATGGATGTTGATTACTTTATCGCCATGTTGGGCGACCTCCTTTTCAATTTCGTTGAAGTATGTAGAATAATGCATATTCCTATAGATGACTCGGAATCCTCGTAGCTCTTTAGTCTTAAATGTGTAGTATCCTATGTTTTTAAGTTGGAGTCGTTTTTTATTTTTTTTATAGGTTATTGAGTGAGTCTATTGGTTATATTTTGATGATTTCATCGTTTCCTAAAACTTTCAGTTCGTATGAGTCCTTAGTTTTTGTCGAGTTTAGAGCATTTATTAAGACATCTATGTATGTATTTAACGCCTTGGACATATATTGGTGGAGGTTAGGGTATAAACATCCTTACTTCTTTAACATCATTTCTTGCTAATGGGGTTTCGCATTCATTGGTTTCGTCATCAGTTGATATCATTTCGAACCGATTTTGAGATTTTCCTTCTTTCTTCCTTTTTTTAAGGTGTTCTAATTTTTTAGTTCTTTGTTTTGTTTGTATTAGTGGTTTCGTTTGTAATATTGATTAGAGATGTGGTTGTTATAGGTGTGGTTATGATTGTGTTGATATTGCCTTTATTCAGTATGGTTGGGTTGCTCCATGGAGGCGATCTTCGGCATCTTAGAGAGATTAGGAGAGCATATTTTTGACCTAATCGATATGTTGTCTTTTAGGATGGGTTGTTGTCTATAGCGCAGGGAATTTACAAAGTTTTTTTTTTCCATCTTTGTTCTAATGTCATGACTATGGTGCAAGGGGTTGCAAGTGGTTGGAAATTGGAATTAGCACTGGTTTGAGCACGATTGTTGATTGTTTACTTTGACAGGATTGCCAGAAGCCAATTATTTAGACGAAGCATGACTTGCCCCGAAAGAAATGTGGAGAAATATAACCATTTTCCGAGCTTATCCAAAATGTCATTAATATCAGAATTAGTTGTATGGTAAAGAATAACGGTCTGATATGGATTTTTAGTTTAGTTTTTCGTCGTCAATTATTAAGTGCATTTTCTGTTTTCCGCTACCAAAACTGAGCAACTCCACGGGTAATAGCTTAGTCGAATGATATTTTGTTCCAACATTTTTTTTACTTCTTTCTTGACTTCGGATTTGTGTATTCATATGTATGGATACTTTTATGACTTGGTGTAGATAGGTAACTCATTAGCAGCTTTCATTCTGACTTAAACAGTATTAGAAAGAGGAAGTGAAATACCTTCTTTAAAAAATATATCATCATGTGGCTGGTCGATTTTTCTTCGTTAAGATGAGCAGAACGGATTAGGTGGGTAATGTAGTTTTCTGCGCCATGTTTATTATATTCTATACTAAAGTTGTCTATCTTAACAAATTCGAAGGGTTGTAGTATTAAATGCTCGCTCTTATTTGCAATTTCCAGTAGGCTGAACCAATTATCTGCTTTATACAAGGTATCTCCTAATTCGTCAAGGATAATCTGGGAGATGATTCCTGTGTATATTCTAAGAAAAACGTCGTTTTGTGATTAGTTTGTTTCGTCTTCTTATACAATTTTATAATAAGGATCACAATATTTCCAACACCATATAACCAGCGCCTGTCCAAGCGTGTCAAGGGCGCGCGTGATCAAAATTTTGTGTTTACTCACAAAAAAACGAGTAAATACACATTTTTACTAAAAATTACATCAAAACACGGCGCGAGACTTCAGTATACGTATAAAAGCTGCAAATGTTTAAATATATTTTGTAATCATTTGTATGAGCTCTGAAATCGTATTTAATAATTTAAAAAAGGCGTTAAAAATACAACCGACACTCGACTAGTCCAGTAAAAGCGCACCGAAAGATACTCGTACACAGTGGATACTCATTTTCAAATTACAGTTGCAGTGACAAATGAAATAGATAAGAGCATCAATCATTGTTTACGAAAATCAAATAAAATAGGACAGGAAGAGAAGTGGTGTGTTGTGTTGCATTGCGTATCCAAATATTGAGAAAAAGACTGTATACTATGCACGTATTGCTCAGAAGTGGCTTTAATAGAAAAAACATTGTCCACTGTGTTTTATAACTGTGCTTTTCAGTGGGAATGTAAACCGCGAATGGTTGATTTATTCAAAAGGTCTCGATGTGTACACCGCTTTTGTTGCGTATTTTTCCAAGAAATCAAGCTGATAACGGTCTTCCATCAATGAATGGAATTAAAGATTGGGGACATTTGACCGAACGGAAAATGCATGATTCAACTGTAGCTACATTCGATCCTGTTTTGAGAGAGCACATTAATTGCGAAAAAAATCACTATCTCTCACCCAAAATTCAGAACAAAATTATTGCAATTATTGGTACAAAAGTGAAAAATCATATTTTGCAATATTTTAAGTAAAGTTAAGAATTTTCACTTATCCTGGACCGCACGACTGGCATCACTCATATCGAACAAGCGACTGTCATTTTACGGTATGTGTTCGAGAATCAAGCGACTCAGAGTTATGAAGTTAGAGAGAGTTTTATTGAATTTTTGAAAATGCACGAGAAAACCGGTCTGAGAATTAACGAAATGGCAATTCATGAGTTGGAATCACTCGGTTTAAATCCTGACGATTTAAGAGGTCAAGCCTCTTAGAAAAATTTTAAAAAAATGCCCAAGAGCATTTTTTGTGCCATATTCAAACCACTCACTAAATCTCGTTATAAATTAAGCTGCTGCTGCATCAAGGGCAAATGTTATTTCTTTTTGTTTTTTTTTTGTCTAAGAAATTTATACAGTGAAAGCTTCCATAGGCGGATAGAAACGGTCGCAGCACTTTTGTCCGGCTTAGAGAGTTGTCCTTCCATGGGAAAAAATTAAAAAAAGACAATTGTTTATTGGCTTAATAAAGAAATATTATCTTTATTAACAAATAATAAAAAAAAAATAAAAAATTAAATTATTTAAAATGTTGAAATATTTAACAAAAAAACAAGAATTTATTTCAATGTACGAATATATATATTTATAATTAAAATTTAAAAAAATCAGCTAGTATTGTTTGTTTTTTCGTGATTCATTACCAACAGCATCCATATGAGTTCGTAACTTGAAAAGCATCTGAAGTGCTTTTCCATAATTTTTCTTAGTAAAATTTTGTTTTAGTTTTTCAACTCCAATTTGCGCCTCCTTGTATGAGCTGAATGTCATTTCATCTAATGCCTCTGGACCTTCTTCGTCATCTTCAGAGCTGCCGGTGTCTATGTGCACATGTCCATCAATGTGTAAGAAGCTTTCTGGATCAACATGAGATTGGCACTCATGAAGAAGTCTTGAAATTGTTCTCAGATGTGCCAATGGTAGATCATCTTCTGGGTCAAATTGATGAAGTTCTGTCGTGATTGGTGCTCCAAAACCAGATTTTTTAAAACAATTTACAATTGTTGTCGCTTTTACTTGCTCCCACGCAGTGCTAATAAAATAGATGGCATCCAAAACTTTTACAGCTTTTGCTAGAACGCATACATTCCCAGCATCATCAATCTTGTTGACAATATGCTTCAACATAAGTGAACGGTAATGAAATTTAAAATTGTTTATTACACCTAAGTCAAGAGGCTGGCGGACTGATGTGGTAGAAACAAAATTTTTGTATTTTTTAGTTTTCAATTTTTGGAATGGGAAGATGGATCGTCCAAAAATGGAGCACTTTTTTCTTTTTCAATTCCATTCTTTTGTCAAAAGATATGAGCCAATCGGTCATAATTTCATGGGTCATCCAAGATGTCTTGTTATTCCTCCATTCAACTGGAAGGTGTTCATGTTTTAAGTTACCAAACGCTCGTAGACGAAACGATTTGCCTATGACTAAGAGCTTTTCTTTTTCACATGCCACGTTTGCACACTGTAAGGTAGTGAGAGGCTCTTTCGAAAATTTTTTGCCAGTTTGCCCTTTAAAACACATCGTCTAGACAGGTAGAGCCCTGGAAAAAAGCCTTGTCTCGTCGGCATTGATAATGCAATCAGTACTGCAATTTTTGCCTTATTGAAGGTTATTTTTCTAAGAATTCCTTGTAAAGTTAATTCTTTTGCCTTTATCGTTCGCATAGGTACCATGAACAAAAAAAATCGAATGGAAAGTTTGGCTGAAAAAAATTTTGTCCGCCTGAGAGAATTAAATTTACCAAATTGCGGTCGATTTCCTTGTTCGCGTCCGGGTAAGGGAGTCTCCGCTAAAGGGAATAAGAAATAAATTCTAAAGAAAGTTTCAAGAACAATTTTATTGATATTTTGAAAGTTGAAACTGATGCAGTCGAAGAGCGATTTGATGCATTAGAAAAGCACAGTGCAACTTTTTCCTTTCTCCACAATTTTACCGATTTCGATCAGCTTCAAACTACGCTTTCAAAGGGCAACGAATCTGATATGGATGGCGATAAACTGTTTTCAGAGATGACAGTGATTGCAGAATTGGTGAAAAATCTAAAGTTTGTTCGAGACATCGATATACTTAACGGAATTAAGAGCAATGGAATGAAAAATCTAGTTCCGAACGGCGTCATAGCGTACAGAACTTTTTTAACAAGTCCTGTATAGATCGCAACAGCTGAAAAATCATTTTCAAAGCTAAAGATAACTAAAAATTATTTATGCAATTCGATGTCACAAGAGCGACTAAATAGCTTAGCCACAATATCGATTGAACATGAAATTGCTGATTCAATTCAATATGAGGATATCATCGAACAATTTGCCGCTTCGAAAGCCAGAAAAGGTTCCTTTTATTGAACATTCATAAAAACTCGCAATATTTAATAGTGGTATAGATTCCAAAATTATAAAATTTATAAAACAAACGTAAAACAATCATCAAAAAATATAAATTTCTCTTCAAAAAACACACACCAAATTTCAAGTTACTTAGAGAAAAATTTTTGGCACGCAAATTTGAGGGGCGGCTTGTGTACGAATTGTACCGGGGCGCTATGAGCAGTCGGAGAGGCACTGCATATAACACTAAGAATATAATTCCAATGAAACTCTTCCATCAAAATAGTGATCTGGTTTTAACAGAAAGATTTTCCCATAACCTGGAGATTGGATCAACAATATATGAGTTTCCTACTTCCAACTTCCAACTTGGGAGAGCACTAAAATCGTCTCGAAACTAGAAGCTCAACGCTTGGTTCGGCATTGATTTTTATGTTTTGCTGTCTCCATTAATACCATTGTTAGTCCATGAGATCACACCAGGGCAGTCAATTTTAACACAATTACACAGGGTCGGATATTCTGAGTTCTGCATTAAAGTGTGAAGTGTTTATACCCGTACAAACATAAGTTATTAATGAAGACATTGCAAGGCATTTAAAATTCTTCCCTCAGAATTGTATTGGAAGTTGATTACTGTAAATAAAAGTCGTTCATTTGCTCTTGATTTTCAAATAAATACACTCATATTCTTCTCCGTATACCATTTTTTCCACAAACGCAGTGCGTGTATGGTTCTTCTAAATTTTCGGTATAATTTCACAATCAGAGTCAGCTAATAAAAGTCCATATCTCAGGGCAACCGATTTTGACCTTATCAACTCTGTAAGCCAGCTTCGTAAACTCACTGAAGTCTAGATTGAAAACTGTAATTATGGAAGAAGTTTGTTGGTTTTTGTACGTCATCGGGTTATAAACATTTGAAAGAACCATATGCATAATTCGCTTCTTCATATCATATCTCATGATATCCCAATCTTCTGCTTCAGATGTAATCTTTATACATTGAATTTTTAGACCAAAGCCCATCTGAGTTGTCGGCAGTGTGAGATATTAAGACGATGATCATGATTTTTCCGCATATGAAATAATTTGCAGAAATTCGAAAAGACAATTTTAATCAATTTAAGTACAGGTTTAATCAAGGGAGGCTTAAATAATTTATGTTCGTTGTTGTAATAGTTACTGGGTTGCAAGTGGAATGATTATCGAGGTGTGTAAACTTAGGATTTATATCGGATTTGCCACTAAGGACTATAATACTTTTTTGTTTTCATATATTTTTATTTTCTTAAAACTAACTTAACCTAAAACTATGTCAGCCGGCCATGGCTAAAAAAATTAGGATGGCCCACTTTGCTTCTCATGAAGCTACATATCACTGCAGGAGTTCGACGACGAAGCATCCTCCCCTTCAACAAGCGACCAAAAGTGTTGGAACTACCGAGCAACATCCCTCATATCGCGACTCCCTACCGCCCTACTGAACCGGAGACGCTCCGCACTGCCATGTGCGACGTCTCTGTCGTAGTTCAGCCGCCTGTCCGCAGCTGTCCGAGCGACATGGAAGATTAACGGCACCGCTGATCTATCCTGGATCAACCCTAACTGATCTAGGTAGAGGAATGCTTAAGGTGGAACGAAGTCGTCAGAGCGCACACTCTCGTGGTAAAGGTAATTGGGGTAGTAAGCCCCAGATATCAGGTTATCCGTCGAGGTCATTGATCTTGCAATGTGCCTTCGAGTCAGCTTAATTACGAAGTTGTCCACTCGTATTAGGTTCGCCCTATTGTAAAGGACCTCATTAGGATAAAATTTCTTATACTCCGACTCTGGGGTTCTGTACAAGCGAAGACAAGCCCTCTCAAACACCCGAATCTTTTCCAATAAACTTGCTCTAACGTTGAACCACACGGGACATCCAATTACAAGCATGGGCCTGATAAGGGCCATGTACCAGATTACCTTCACCCTCGCATCGAGTCTCTTTGTAAGGGCAAAAGCACCTTTGGCTCTGGCTAGAGCAACATCTATATGTTTGTTAAAATACAGAAATTGATCTAGCCAGATCCCAAGCTAACTGACTATATTTCGACAAGCAAGTGGCTGCCCGTGCTGTCATACACGAAAGTGCGTAGACAGTTTGTAGTTTGTTGGTTAGTGCATGTCATGTTGTATTCGTGTGTCGAACAGCAGAAGATCCAAATAGGACCCGTATCTGGGAAACGACAGACTATCCGTCGCCTTAAGCCCGAGTCGATGCATTACACTGTGCTAACCCCACCAGTTGAATAGTAAGTTCCCTCTAGTATTTGGTGTATTATTTCCCAAATCACTATGTTTGGCGTTGAAATCTCCGCCGATAATAAAATAGTTGTCTTCCAATTCCAGCCTCAGGAATCGAAAAAGCATCTCGAGCTCTGAGATGAATAAAGTGGATTGAGTAGCCTTGGGTGCATAGACAGACACCATGTACTACCGCTTTCCAATACGGAGAGGGATATACACGATGCATGCTTCCAGCACCTGGAACCTACGTACTACATGGCTGTATACTCTTTTGAAACGCAGTCCTTTTCTTACAAAGGTCGCAACGCCTCCTCGCTTAATGGAGTTGGGTCGGTTTCTCCGTACTACTTTATATCTTTTGTGTCTCATTTTGTGTCTTTTGGTAAGCTTAGTTTCGCTCACCAAGAGTACAGCAGTGGCTTAGTCTTTAAGCAACTTAAATAGTGCGGCTCGTCGTTCGAACCTTATAAGTGAATTCACATTCACAGCAAGGAACTTATGGGTTTGCTCCGCCACGTAAGTACCCATTACGATAAAATGTGCGTTAGGCCAGGCAGCAGCGCGTATACTTAATCCACACGCGCGGTCTGTTCAGTTAAATGACGTTGGAGCTTAGCCATCTGCCCCTGGATAAAGAGCAAGATAGCTAGCATGTCAGGTACTGGATCCGATGCTCTGGGCGCTGGGGCTTTAGAAGCAACCTTCGCTTGATGTACCGTATTTCCCCTACCTGCCGCCATTTTCGCGTAGGTAACATGGGGCGTAATGGCTGGAGTTTGTAAATGCACGGGTGGACGTTTAACTTCCACTTTCTGCTGCCGGGCCAGATTTATTCTTTTGATGTACTGGAATTTGGGACAACCCCGATAATTTGCAGTTTGTCCCGTGTTCCTACATAAAGCACAGGAGAGGTGGCTTTTTTCAGACGCTCCGTCCTTACCCAGAGCGCATTCCTCGGACTTGTGGTTCTTTCCACACTTCACGCATCGAGGCTGCATTTCGCAGTTCGACGCGGCGTGCCCGAACCTTTGGCAGGGAACACATTTTAAAATGTTTAATTTCTTAATTTTTCCCAGTGTACAACCTGGTAGTCTAGGACTTTGATATTCCTTAGACCATCCAGATTGCTGTCGGGACTTAGCTGGACCAGGAAAAACGGTAGTTGCTGCTTCTCCTTTTAGGCTCTAGCCGTGACAAATGGCTTGACACTCACGAATTTGAGCTCTTTGCACTCCTTCTCTTTTAGCAGTGCTAGAAGCTTCTACGGATCAGTCGATCTAATGATAATGCCTATCTAATGATAATCTTTTTATACAAAAGTTGTTGCTTATGGCCGACTTACACAGTTCTATCGCCTCATTGAGTTCTGCTTTGTAAGTGTTTATAGGTGGAACCCTTGTTTTAGATGTCTTGTGTTGTTGTTGTGGTTGCTGTTGTTTTCGATGTTGTTGTTGCTGGCTCTTCTGCTGCTGCTGTTGTTGTTGTTCTTGGTGTGGTGACCGCTTATTTGTTTTTTGTGACTGCATATGTTTAGGCTGCTGTTTTAGTTTTTGTTGTTGCTGTTGTTTTGTTATGTGTTGGGTTTCTTTTTCTGCTAGTTGCTACTGTTGTTGTGGCTGTTGGGAATCGAGAAGTTCTCCTATCTGCTCCTTCTCCCTCCTGGCTATGTGTTTAGCTTTAATAGCTAGCACTCGTTGCTGGAGAAGCTTTATATTATTTTTTATTTCCTCTATCTCGTCGTCTGACTCAGAGGTCGCCAGAGATGCTAACATATTATCATACTCTCCACCATTGGACACATATGGGAAAAGACCTTTGAGTGCCTTTTGTCTCGTTTGCTGCTGTGCTGCTGCCCTTGTTAAAACTGTTGTGGCCCCTTCCCTCGCTCCACCAGGCAGATCGATTCTGACAGTGAAGGGCGCTCCATTAGGTCCGGAGTTGGCTTCAGCTTCCACCTCCTTTTCACTTTTGGCTCTGGGCCTGACTTTTCCGCTGGTCCCGCTATTGGCCCAGCGGACCGCTCATCGGAATGCAACGCGCGATGTTGTTTGTTCACTTTTTTCTTATTTTGTATATTTATTTTTTAAATTAAAAGAAAAGAAAAAAAAACAGAAAAACTTTTCGTTCCACTTGGAGTGGGACTCGAAACCACGACCCGTGTGTTGTTAAGCGAACACACTGCCACTGCGCCAATTGGAGCCTAATAAAACTGGTCAAATGTCTTACTTATTCGTTTTGTTACTCACTCGCAAGCCGAAACACGTCTAAACACTACTGAGGTCTATGAACGACTGAGAACTTAACACTCAGGTGTGTATGAATACACTTATAATGCCTCAGCATGTGTTAATTTTTTGTGGAAAATGGTATAGAGAGAGAAATACAGATGTTTGGGCTATTTAATGGAGTGACAAGATTATTAGTGTAAGTTGGCTAGGTGTTGATCTCTAGTCAACTACTCATCTTATTTGATTTTTGTTAACTGAAAAATGAATGTCTTTCGGGCGCGGTTGGGATTCGAACACCGAACCTTCCGATTTGGAAGTCAGTCCACTACCACTTGAGCCACGGTCACCCACTTTAATTGAATGTACCGCTTGAGTGTACTTCTTTAACTGAATATCTTTGTTTATTATTAAAGTAGCGTGAATGGTCTGAAATAAATTTATTTGTTCACATATAAGAATGGTGAGTTTGCGGTTAAAGCGTCCATAGGTCCTGGTGTGCTCGATTTTGGTGAGTTTTGTAAGTACGGGGGTTTGTTTTGATGGTGAGGGGTGTTGCTGAGATTCTCATTGTTGATAAGATGTAACTAAACTGTCTACAGAGTTTTGAATGGCTGTGCAAAATTCCCTTGGTTATTTGGAAAATTTATGGAGGAGTTTCAAAAAATATAGTTTTGTGGTCAAGCTAACGATGTTTTATACAGGCTGTGCTAAAAATCAACGTTAAGCCGGAAACAGGTGATAGGTCAAATGGTGTCGGTTATCACAAAATTATAAAAAAAATCTAAGTCATGTACTTTTAAAATTATTGGCACTAAAAAAAAATTGAGAAATCTGACACCCTGTGACGATCTTTCAAGTGCTGTGATCGCAAATATTTACCTTTCTTCGATTTTTTTTTTCGCGTAACGATGAGCAACTCTTCTGCAAATTACGTTCTAAAATTGGAACATAACTGTATCGGTTTTAACTAAAATATTGCTATTTTGTCCATCCATGTATCTGAAAATCATTAATCATCCAAGTTGAACTGACTGTACTGACAACAAAATGTACTATGCCATTTTGGCAAGTAACTTTAAAAGATGGCGTATTTAGTCTGGATTCCAGAATGGTATGCCTGTTGTAGAGTTTTCAACCACAAAAAAAAGTGTAAAGTATAACCTTCGAATCACACTAAGTGAAGAAAAAACTCTCCGTCCTATTCCGACTCCCACCCCTGGAGAGCTAATATCGAAAACAAATACACTTGAGTTTCAAACTACTACAAAACAATTTTCCTTTCTCCTCCTTCTACCTTTCCGCCCGCGCCATGACAACAGTAAAAGGGTATCTAACCTCTTAGGCGCGCGTAAATTATAAGAAAAAATCGGTATCTCTTTTTCTTTCCTTCGCCCGCGCTGGGTTTAAACCTTTTAACGGTACGCAAAATTCCTTGAGCACGCGCCAATTATTAAATCGTCATTTAAAGGAATAAAATGATAATTTTCACAAACACTGGGAAATAATAAGAAAAATATGGGTAATAGATTCGTCTATGACTGCTGCATGCACATTTCTAAAAAAGTCAACAAACGGTTTATATAGAGGAACTTTTACACACACATATGTTATGTAAATAACTAGAGACAAATTACTTAATTTTTTTTCGTTTTTCTGTTTGTCTTGTTAGTAAGGTACTGCGACTTTAAAAATATTATAATATCTTAAACCAGATTAACAAAAAAAGTTTTAACGTACATTCTTATTTTTATAGATCAAAGATAAAGGATAAAATTGGTAAGACCTAAATAAAATTATGTTTAAGACAAATTTCAGTATCAACATTTATTTATACTATACTTAAAAAAATATTCATATCTAATCATTAAAGAAAATTAAAGAAGAAAACAGTGTCTTAATAATTATAACAAAAAAAACTGTACATAATGGTAAAACGGATTGATATTTCTACATCCGGATGTTACAAATCTTTTTTCACTTTTTATTTAAATTAATTTTTGTACATTTAATAGAATGTCAATGGAATTTTATATATGTTGGTTTTTTTTTTATAGATTTGTAAGAATAGTAAATGTAAAGTTATGGTGTTCTATTTATACAGAATCTTTATAAATGTAAAAGAAAATGTGTATTATATGATATTTAAGGTTTAAATTTATCTTGTTATACAATATAATCGAAAAGGCATAATCATATAAACATAAACAATAACGTTTTCCTAATTCATCTTTTGTTGAAATTTAAAAGTACGTCACAAGCTATTGTTTAAACTCAAAAACTTAATGTGTTTAAATAAACTAAACTGGAATAAAATATATAATACTCCTTATACATACGAGTATATCTTCAAGTAATACATATGTGTAATTACTTAATTTTATCGATTTCATCTTCAATCCAACTTCCGAGATTTTATAAAAACGTTTTCAGAATAAGATATTGAAAATACATACACATGCATACTTACATATATAGTATACAAAAAAAACATATTATTAGCTGTACTAATAAAATACATACTAAGTAAAGCTGTTTCTAAAACTTTTTATGAAATTATGTTATTATAATAATCATATTATATGGTTGTTGAAAATAAAAAAAAACTGAATTATATGTTAAATACGAGTATTTTAAAATTAAATTTTAAAAAATTGACTTTGAACTTTGTATTTCAACGTCACAAATTGAATTGTTGAAAAATACGAGTAAATATAATACGTTAAATTTCAAGCAATCCTTTTATAAGCCTACGGCCTCCACGTTTTGTTGATCGTCTTCAAAAGGTGTAGTCTTAACATCAGTATTGTTTGACATAAGCTTTCAAAATGTCAGCGCTGATTTCATGATTAGGTTGAAAACTAAAGAAGATTTAAATAGTGGGTTTGCGTATTTTGTTTTTATCATAATTTTTATAAAATATTGTTGAATTTAAAATAAGTTTTTGGACATGCAACATTCATCGCCACTTAGTATTGTGAATGCATTTGTGTCTTATCCTGAGTCAAACCTGAGGCGAGATAAGTGCGCCTCAACGACATATGCAAAGAGGCAAGTAATACTATTCTATTGAACTTATTAAGAGGTTTTATTTCTACATTTGAGTCGACCACCGACAAGTGCACACCGCTACTAGTGCACTCGTGAATTTTCTTAAATTTTCCCGTCATTTACAAAAAAAAGCAAAACGCATAATCCAGCCAAAAAAAATAAAACCACCGCGCGTGCATATAAATAAGAAATGAAAAAAAAATAAAAAAAATTCTGCAGTGAAAAAGGAACAAGTGCGGGTATCCCACCTCTCCCGCTCCTGGTCGGCTGGCAGTGGCTGATGGATAGCGGGGTATGAGTGCGGATTTTGTGGGGGCACTATTTCCTATTGTTGTAAGGGTATAACACTTACAAGAATGTGTAGGTGTTAAACTAACATCACAATTTTGACTTCGCAGCATTATTTAGTATCGTCGGTATTTCTGTTTTTTATAATGACTGGGGAATTTAGAGTAGTCAGGGCAAATATTCGCGGCATAAAAAGCAATCCCTAACCTGCGTTCATCCACGTCTGTAAATATAGACCAACGGTTTTGGCACTTACTGAAAAACAGGTAGATCCTCTCCCACACTTCTCAGATTACTCTGATATTAAGCTATCTGGCTACGAACTAGTGCCACTATTCTACTCTCACCGCGGTTTCGCTATTTCGTGCGTATGGATTTAGCTTACTAAACTATAAAATCCACTATAATAAAAATCCTGTTCCAATCCGGAATTCAATTTCATGTGATTAAAATTATAAATTGTCCACTATGGCTTTATTTATGGAAGCACCAAACCGGACAGCAATTCGAACTTTAACGAGTTTGATGCGCTGTCTGACTCCACTCAGCGAATTGTATGTCTGTATCCTAATACTGAAATCGTTATTACGGGCGATTTTAATGTATACAATTCTGGGTGGCTTCGACATTCTGAAGAGTCAACACCCGAAGGATCTTTGCTACATAAAACAACTTTATCTAGCTTGTAAATGAGCCCACACGAATACCAGACTTTAATAGTCATACCGCCAACACCCTGAAATTGTTTTTAACTTCTCACCCTAATAATTACACTGTTGATGTACTTTTTCCTCTAGGCTCGTCGGACCTATAAACTATAAACGATACTTATCAATAAATTTTAGTTGTTAGTATTGCGATTACAAATTATCAATCAATTATTAACTATCGTCAATTTGTAACAAATTTCCGTTGATACAAAAAATAAATGGAATTTTCAGACGTTAGTTTCTCAACAAATATCATGTATTATTCACAACAGTCAATTTATTCACAATAGTCACAAATTTTATCAAATGAGCTACACAATACCGAAAATTGTTTTGATTGACAAATTTGTCAATCGACACTCGCAATAGGGGTGATACACAAATCCGCTGGTCCAGATGGTCTTCAGATGGCCTTTCTTCTGAAGAGCTGTTCTTCCCCGCCGGCAAAACCACTGCGTAAGCGTTTTCATTAATCCTAGTCTTTAGAACTCTTTCCGAGCAGATAACAGCGCTTGCCAGCCTATCCCTAAAAATGGCGAATCTTCTTCTCTCTTCTGATACAGATCCATTGCACTTTCTAGGGTCATGGAAACGCTGATAAACAATCAGATCTTGAAATATTTCGAAACGCGAAAACTTCTCATTTGCAGGCAGAACGGTTTTCGTAGCTACAGATCCACTGGTGATTTGATAGCATGTCTTACCGAAAAGTGGAACTGAAGCGTACATCAATCTGGCGAAAGCAAGATAGTTGCACTTTATATTTCTAACGCAGAGTTTGACACCAGGCTGTTTTGTCAAATTTGTGTGCATCTGGGACCCTCTTGTTCAATGAATTAGAAATTACATTTCGGAACGTTCAATTCAAGTTGTCCTGGATGGTTTCAAGCTGATAATCAGAAAATAAATGCTGGTGGGCCCCAGGGCTCCGTTCTGTCTCCAACACTGTTTTTAATTTTCATCAATGATCTCTTGCCTGTTATTGTACTTCTAATTCAATATATTCCTTTGCTGACGACAGTATTCTCTGCTTTTCGTTCCCAAACTCACGTCCTTGCTTTTCGGCTACAGAACGGGAACAGCAGCGTATGTTAAGCTCATTAAATTTCGATATTGACAGCAAAACCGATTGGGGAACTATTAACAGAATGGGATTTAATACTTACAAAACATAATGGAATGACCACGTACTCGATGTCGTTAAAAATGCTACGAAATCCTGCTAAGTGATGCTAATATCAATCAATAATGGACATCCGCGAATACCGACGTAATGTCTCGAGTCTCACTTTGATCTATCGCTATTTCCACTATCAATGCTCCGTAGAAATCGCCAGCAACATTCTGCCCCTTCAAATTGTTAACCATACCACCCGCCTCGCTATGAATGCTCTTCAGCACACCCTCAAGCCCTTGTTCGGACATAGTCTTAAATATAGGGATTCATTCCTAGACTGTACAACTCGTTTATGGAATGCCCAGTCGTGTTCTATATTTCGTAGTCGTTATAACTTGCAAACATTTAGGACCATTGTGCATCGGTACTTCTCTTTTCTTCCTCCCTAAGTTTGAACGCTCGCTAATTATAAAAAATAATAAAAGAATATATGTATTGAAAAACCGAGGTAGATAAAGCCCTTTACTTCTACTACGCGGCCATTGGTTTACACATGTTCAGCGTGTTTCAGTTTGTAGTATAGTCAACAGTATATTAGCTTTGAGGGATGAAACATGAAATAAAATTTAATGAAACAAAAACTTTTTCTCAGTATCACATATTTATTATGATGTATATATGATTACATTAAGTCTAGTGTGTAAGCTCGCTAGTTCTGATGTGTTTATACGACCTATATAACCTACAGTGGGTGGGTGGAGTTACTAATTCTGGAACTGGTAATAAAGGAGTTAGAAATATTTGACGCGTTATACGTAGTCAGTTCAGTTCAAACCGCCGGTGAATTCAGTCGCCCTCTTACTTTACTCCATAATTTGTGAGTTTTCCTATTTCGGTTATTCCAGTTACATAAACCTAATAGCCTAATTTCTTACCCAATAATTGTTATCGCTGACGTGCCTTTTTTTTTATTGCCGACTTTGTTGCATGTAAGTGGATCTGCGGCAAAATATTCCATGCTATTTGTGTCGGCCTAAATAAAAGAAACACGGTCTACCTTAAAGAGTTCTCCGAAAATCTACTGTTCTTCTGTGATGAGTGTATCAGTATTTCTCTCTCACATATGCTCCTTGCAATCAAGTGCCTTAGTAACTCCAATGAATCCAACCATAACTCACTCGTCAGACTGATAACGGACAAACTATAAATCTTTGAATAAAGTGTAAGATGTGCGTAAGACTTTGGTCATAGCATCGAAAAACAAGTTAGGCGTTTAACTGAGCTAGAAAGTACAAGATCTAGAAATTAAGAAACATACAAGCGCCACCTTTATATCAATCGTCTTAAGTGAATTTATATCAATCGGATCCGCAATGATAGATTCCAATAAGAAAACATGTAATTCCATCAACTGTCTCCGGGAAGACATCGATATTCATCTCCAATCATCCACATCCAATCTCCATCTCGAACCTGCAACAAACAATCACCAACTCTCAAATCATTACGGGTCCTTGCTTGATATCATATTAGATAAAATCAGTGAGCTTAATGATGAACTCACCACGAATAGAACAGTGTTGAATGATTTAGAAAAAATCAATGGAACAGTATGTCATAAAATTGATGGTCTTCCAACCCATCCCCCACAGCACAACAGTTAGAATACTTCAATTTTGGCAGAACTATTACAAACCGAAACCGAATCATTGCCACATCCAGTGCCGACAACCTAAATTCCAAATCCTCGCACCAGCCCATCGATCCAAAAATCAAATGGTTTAATAATTGCTCCAACGCCAAAAACAAAAACAAGTGTCAAGGTCTCCATCCAACAGGAAGGCCTTCCTACGGATATAATTAGTCTCAGAAGGCTTTACAACAGGTACCACGAAATCTTCGACACACCTCCTACCAAAACGTAAGAGGCTTGCACTCTAAAACTCGTGCTATCTTATCTAAATCACACGGTCTCTCTTTCGACGCCTATGCTCTTACAGAAACCAATCTGATCCCCGACATAAAGAGCCAGGAGCTATTTCCATCTTCTTATCATTTTTTCCGAGATGACGATAACCCTATGTTTAATCATCCTTCCATCCCTAAAGTTGATTCTCCATGTAGAGGTGTCCTATTTGCCATCCACAATAACCTCAACTCTTCTCACATCGCTATCTCTTCTTCTGTTAAACTTGACTTTGTTTCAATTAAAATAACAGGTCCCTGTACGTTTTGCGTTGCTAAAATATCCCGGCTCAACCAATTAATCCTACATGCTTGCTATTAAAGCAATTGACCTAAGTGATTCCATCAACGACATCCTTATCTCTGGTGACCTTAATCTGCCCCTGCTAAACTGGATTCCATCGGATGATCACTTATTTTTTACCGCGTCAAACGCCAGTTCATCCAAGGGGTGTCTTTTCATTGATATCATAACTGACTCATCCCTGGGACAAGTAATTTTCACTAGTGATCCTATTAACTCCACAGTAATGTTGTGCTCCATTATCCTATCCACTGTCGACAACTTTCACCCTCCTCTTCTTCTCTCATTTTTCCATAATTTCCCAGCCCACTTCTTCAACTACCATCTCTTCTTACAACTTTCATAAAGCTAATTTTCACAAAATCAATGCTTATCTTAGCAAATGTTTTTTTTGATTTTACCAACCTATCCTTATCTGACGCTGTACCCGACTCCATATAAAGGGTCCGCCATCTAACGTATTTTTTTCAACTAGTGCTTATTTCGTGAATGGTAAAACTAAGCTCATGTCTGATTTGACAGATAATTAGGTCCCCTCTATTTCATTTTAACTATAAACGATCTTGAGAGTATTGAAACACTGGTCCGTATCCATTTATGCCGATGACACTAGGTTCTCCAAAACTATTTCTATCTGACACTCGAACACATGGAGGAGATCGACTTCGAAAACGATGTCATCATTGCGTCACCGTATCATTCGTTTCTTCCACATCATGCTGTCCTCAAAGAAGCTAGCTCCACGACTAAACTAAGAGTCGTGTTTGACGCCGCTTCAACAGGCACGGATGGGACATCTCCAATGACCATCTGCTGGTGGGCCCCAAACCTTAAAATAACGTAGTCGATGTTATCCTGAGGTGGAGGAAGCATCGATACACATTTACGGCAGACATCCAAAAGATGTACCATTAAATTTGGGTCAATCCAGAGGATAGATATTACCAAAGTCAGGGATCAGCCGATAAAAGCCTTTAAGCTCAAGAATGTCTGGACTGCATGTGCTCCCTATTTAACTATTCGCGTTTTGCATCAAGTTGCTGAGGACGAGGCACAAAGGTATCCAATAGGAGCAAGGGTTGTCAAGGAAGACATGTACGTAGACGATCTGATAAGCGGAGCCGATTCCATCGAAGAAGCACGGAATAAGAGGGATGAAGTCCGGAATATGCTTGCAACTGCTGGACTCAATCTCCGTAAATGGACTTCGAACGACCAAGAATTGCGCAACGACATTCCTGTTCAGGATCGGGAGATAAGCTTTAAGCTGCCTCTAGGTGGTGCAGATCATGTGCAAACGTTAGGTGTTAGGTGGTATCCCAAGACCGATTCATTTTCGTTTCAGAGTTTCCAATTAGAGGTCGAGGAGGAAACTAAAAGGAATATTCTGTCAGCGATAGCCAAGCTTTTCGATCCACTTGGCTGGATATCTCCTTGCATCATCAAAGCCAATGTAATTATACAACAACTGTAGCGTCGAGGAACGGATTGAGACGAACAAATTCCATCAGAACTCAAGCGAAGGGAGGTATTTTGCCGCGTACTTCCACTGATTCACAAAATTTCGATCCACAGATGGATTAGATTTAGAAACCACAGGTGTTCCACAGAACTGCATGGCTTCTGTGATGCATATGAATCAAAGCATATGGAGCAGCAGTCTATGTGCGGGTATTGAATGACGACAACAACGTTCCCATGCATCTACTTCTTTCAAAGACCAAGGTAGCTCCATTAAACACGGTGAGTCTTCCACGCCTAGAGCTATGTGGAGCAGTTATACTAGCCACCCTTCTACGCCACGTTGAGGCGGTCCTCGGTCTAGGTATACGCATGGTCGGATTCTACCATCACCCTAGCCTGGATTCGTGGACACCCTATGAAATGGACCACGTTTGTGAGCAAAAGGGTTTCGGAAATTCAGCGCCTTACAAACCGCTACGAATGGAGATACGTCCCAACCGAGTTCAAACCAGGTGATTTAGAATCACATGGTATTTCTCCCTCAGCCCTAGGAACCCAAGATATATGGTGGAGAGGTCCAGCGTTCCTGAGGAGTCATTGGCAATTTGAGGAACCAGAACAGCCGACCATGATTGAAACCGAAGAAGAGGCCCGGAAAGTCAAGGTACACCATGCGTTAGGTCACGACACAGACGATGACATAAGCACGTTTTTGTGTAAATACTCAAAACTACCAAAGTTAGTTCGAGTATTGGCACACTGTTTGCGGTTTGGGCATAATTGCAAAGCAGGAACCAAATCCAAACGGGTTGGAGTACTTGAACCCGATGAATTAGAATTAGACATCCACTTGGAAATGGTCTCCGACCTTAGCACACAGGCTTTCTTGGCAGCTTTTCGTCGCTTCACGGCTCGACGAGGAATATGTTCGCAGTTGGACAGTGACTGTGGTACAAATTTCATCAGAGCGTCCACTCACTTCGGAGGAATCTGGGAAGCAGGCGTGAAGTCCTTTAAGTATCATCTTAGGTGGATTGTGAAAGAGGATAGGCTGACGTTCGTGGAACTCTGCACCTTGCTTTTTTTTTTTTTTTTTTTTTTTTTTTTTTTATAATTTACGCGCGTCTAAGGGGTTAGATACCCTTTTACTGTTGCCAGGGCGCGGGCGGAAAGGTAGAAGGAAGAGAAAGGAAAATTGTTTTGTAGTGGTTTGAAACTCAGGTGTGTTTGGTTTCGATATTCGCTCTCCAGGGGTGGGAGTCCGAATAGGACGGAGAGTTTTTGCTTCCTTCAGAGTGATTCGAGGTATAATTCACAGCAATATTTTTTCTGTGCTTGAAACTCTACAACAGCCAAATCTACGTGTCAGTGTTATGCCTTCACACGCAGAATTTTTCTGTCTGAGTTCCAATGACAAATGAAAAACTGACTTGCCATGGGCAGGACTCGAACCTAGACCCTCCGAGTGAGAAGCGATTGCTAGTACCACTACACCACGGCCACCCCTTGCTTATTCAAATTGAAGCATGCCTTAATTCTAGGCCACTATGTCCACTGTCAGAGAATCCTGATGAGATCGAGAGCATAACCCCGGGACACTTCCTAATCGGCGAAGAAATCAACGCTATACCCCAAGGAGATGTAGCAACCGACAAGTTAAACTAATTGGACTGCTGGAAACGCATTCAAACCGCTGTGGATTCATTCTAGCGAAAATGGAGTGCAGAATACCTTTCACGCCTACAACAGCGTCCAAAATGGTTAGACAAGGTGGAAATACCGAAAAAAGGGGACCTGGTCATCGTTAAGGATGAACGCCTACCACCATCTCAATGGATGCTTGCACGTATTTTAGACGTTCACCCCGGGGCTGACAAATTAGTACGCGTAGTCACATTAAAAACTAATACCGGAATACTTAAACGGCCAATAGCAAAGATTTGTTATCTACCGTCCAACATAGCCAATGAAAACGATACAGTAATCTAACAAGCTGACATCAGCATCAACAACATTCGACGCATACAACACATATAACACATACAACACAATGAGCAAAAGCTTAAACATACAGTCCACTAAACAGTCTTATAAACTTCAACAAAACCACCAGGATAAATTCGCCACACGAATTTATTTTTATTCAACACAACATACAATACAATATTGCTAATATCTACATACATTAATAGCTACCCCAAAATATTAACATTCAACACAACACGAAACTTTCTAATATTTATGCTATATTACTCACTATTTCAAAAAAAAAAATCGCATTTAACGCGACATAAAATCAAAATGTACCCTTTTCGTAAAAACAACAAAAGGTACCATAATTTACGTAACACAACACCAACCACCCAATCCGCAACAGCTGTTTCAAAAAGGCGCGTGAACAGCTGATTGTCACCCATCAAAACAAAATCAAGAACACACCTGTGTTAAAAGCAAACCACCTTACAAAAATTAACAGAAAACTCGTCGCGTATCAACGGACTCGTCCGCTTTCAATTTTGCACAATGGACTAGTATACTATGCACACAAGCACACCCAATCGCGTAACACCGATAAAATTCAAAATAACGCGAATAATTTTAAGAAATACAAACTAAACTAAACTAAGTGTAGTGCACTTGTGAATGACAATGCCCAAAATCAGTGCAAACTACAAACAACTATACTAGTAAAAAAAAATTGCATATGCGGAAGATCGCAGCGATCGTCAAACCCAAAAATATAATCCGACAATGTTTATTCTCTTTTTTTCTTTTTTTGTTTTGAAGATTTTTAAATTTATTTTATTTAATCAATGTCAATGTAGCACACAAAGAAACTTTATCAAATAACAGGAAATTAGTGAAAAATTATTGGAAAAAAAAGAAGGATTCTAATATTAAACAACCTTAATACGAGTACGGAAAAGAAATCCAAAATTCAAATTGAAAACAAAATGCTGGTGTGTGAAACTACTCGTAAAACAAAGAAAGAAAAGTTCAAAAACTATTTTCACACGCTTTTTTGAAACGAAAAAAAAAAAAAAAAAAAAAAAAATAGAATAAAAAAATGAAGAGGGGAAAAAAATAGAGCTAATATTCTTTAAGAGTTGATATGTTAAATAATGCAGAATATTTGCGTTCAGTTTTTATGCGGTTCGTGATTCTCTTCATTATTACAATTTGGTGGTAGTGAATTGGTTGAGTTGATGGCAGCCGTTGATATGGCTGGATTGCCACCCCGATGAAGATGCGTATCGGGGGCTCCAAAACTTGTATGACGTCGTAATAATGATCCAAATACACGGCGACCCTTCGACTCATCTGAACCTCTGGATGTCATTGATGCGGTCTCTTTACTATTCGCTTCTAAGCTTCGTCGCCTAAGTTCGTCTAGTGTAATGTGGTTGATTTCCTCCCAATCTTTCTTCTCCTGTTCAAAACCTCGTCTTCGTTCCTCCAATTCACGGATCTGTAGCTCGAGTGCCATTTTACGTTCCTCGTGTTGTCTTGTCAATTCTAATTCGGAATCTTTTAGTTTTTGTTTCTTTTCTTTCACCTTCATCTCGAAGACTTGTTCCATTTCGGCTTCCATTTTCTTCATTTTCAAATCATGTTCACGTTTTTCTTCTTCCATCTGAGCAAGTGGATTCTTGTTGGTTAATCTGGCTTTACCATCAGCTCCCAATCCCGCCAATTTTCTACACCGATTATTCTCATAGTGTACATTATTTGTTACGTCTTTCAAGTCCTGCAGATGTGTTCTAATTACCATATTTCGTAGTGCAATGAAATCGCAGTGATCAAGATTTTCAACTTCGGCAATACCCCATGGATATCTTCGTCCTCGTATTTTCTTTCCATCAACTTCAATGACAGTGTTCGCACCAACAACAGCAAATGGCACTCGACTTCTTAGCTGGCTAAGGCTTTAGCCTCCTCTTCATCTTCAAGCGGTTCAGGGAAGTCATAAATTTTAATTATATGTTGAGCAATTTCGTTGAGAATTGGTTTTTTAAAAAGCTGGACCTCTTCGGGTGGCATTGTGTCGGCTTTGGCAATAACTGGAATAATGTTCACTTTGTCGCATAAACGTTGCATAAATTCAACATTGAGCGGTTTCAAGCCATGGCCTGATGGAGCAATAAAATAAAGACAAGAATGTAGTCGATTATCGGGTGTTGTTTTGCGATGAACACGCAATCCTGCCGTCAGATATTCTTCATATTTACTTTCGACAAAGTCAATTATGGGCACCCAACAATTACTATTATCTACTGCATCACCGAAACCAGGTGTACAACTGTCAATGTAAGATTAACACCATTCTCTTTGAGTAATACTCTAGTCGATTCTACGGCAACGGTTTTCTTTATACGTAGCGATGGTCCCGGATGTTGATCCTGATTATAAATGTCCGAGAGGAACATTGAATTGATCAGCGTTGACTTTCCTAAGCCACTTTCACCCACAACCATAAGGGTAAACTCGAAACCCTTTTTTACCGCCTTACGATACACCTGATTTGGCAGATTTGCAAAACCCACATAACCGTCCAATTCTTTTGGTTTGGGTCGTACGACCGTTTGGATCTTCTCCTTATCATATCGATCGCTGACGATCTTATTGGAATCCGAGTAACTATCATTGTTCATTAGGAGCTGTTGTTGTTTCTCCTTCAGCGACAAATTGTTTATATTATTCGCTAGAGCAGTGACATTCGAGTTAACTCCTCCAGTTGATGTTGAATTTACTGTTGGCGTTGTTGTCGTATTGGAAATTTTAGTGTGCTGCTGTTCTTGGGATATTAATGTGGAACTACTGTTCAGTGTTGACGCTGATGTGTGGTGGTTATTTTGTAGATTATTGCTAATATGATGGTGTTTATCGTTTGCAGCTAATGGTGTGCTGTTTATTGAGGAATTCTGTGATGTTGAATTGCCATTCACATGATTATTTAACGTTCAGTTCAGTTTGTATGCATTTTATTTATACACCTTAAATTACTCTTACATGCTAGACAAAAAAATGCTTAAAAATTAGCTTAATTAACTTAAAATTATGTTATACTAACTTACTGGCCCCATGCGGGCACTCTAAGTTAAACCTAACACTTAAACTATGTCTTTCGACGAAACTTACAGTCTAATTTTATTTCTATTTTTACATATTAAAACTAAGAAAATAAATTTTAAGCAAAAACTTAGTAATCGGACATTTTTTTAATTTTTTATAAAACTTAAAACTAAAAGCCTACAAACTACCTAAAAATAAATCTTAATCTACTTAACCTACTTACATCTAACACAAACATAGACATACATAAATATATATATACTTCATATATACATAAATATATGTATATATATATATTTTTTTTTTCATTTTATATATTTTTTTTTTTTTTTGGTTTTATATAGGGATTATTTAACGTTGGTGGTGTAGGCGGTGGACCAGCTGGACTACTATGTGAGTCGCTCTTAAAGAACATCTCACGCTTCGATTGCAAAGTCGAACGGTTCATGGTGGCTTGGATACAGCTACTGCGGTTGTGTTGTGGGAATTCCTTTAATCCTGCTCCTGGTTACGGCCGGGGGATGTACTGCTGGAGGATTATGTAGCACTAGTGCGACTCGGGTATTGGCAAGTGGGTTTGGGATTCGGTCGCACTGGGGGAAAAACCGATTCGCGGAGGTTTTTTATAGCACTGAGGAGGCAAAGCACTCGTGATATTAGTGGAAATTTGAATTCACTTGTAGCACACACTGTCACTGAAGGCACTCTGTGGGATTTTTGTTTAAAAACGAACGGTAAGCGTGGAAAATTTGGGTTTTTTCACTGTAAACTTTGAATTCACATGAAACGCGCACCGTCTGACTCGATGAAACAAAACGCGACTGCTTCATAGTTCATATGTGTTCTTACATCTTGCATTGTGTTGTCTCATTTGTATTTTCATTCATTAATCATGTATTCTCGTTTCATGTAATGGCAAAAGAGAAAGGTAGTAGATTGGCGAAGACAATGCAAAATAATAGGGTGAACCAGTACCAACCGATGATGCTTCTGATTCTGACCAGCGTATTGCGAACTTTATTCGCGGCCGGGGATAATGTTAACGATTCAAAACATAAAATTACCAAATCTATTTATAAATACATATATCTAAAACATTAATAATTATGTCACATTACATCACGTTACATTACGTTACAAGATTGTACAGAATACCGAATATAAGATATTTGTTTCGATTTCATTTATTTCAATCTTATGTAAATAACCTCAAATGTCTATGTATGTAAAATGTATTTTCCCGCCAAATTGTTGTACATATAAAAGCAAAATCATAAAAAAGAAAAGTACACTCGATAACGTACAGTCAAAATATATAGATGTTCGGTGTTTCATTTTCAATAGTAAAAAAAAGGTTGAATTTTTTATTCCAGAATCCGTGTGTGCTGAACACCAATCAATCCCCCTCTCGACCTTATTTTCTGCACGACCAACACGACCAAAGCTCGCGTATCATCTTTTTGTTTTTTTTTTGTAATTGACGCGCGAGTTATGTGCACAACACACAACACAACTGTCGAACAGCACCAAACATTCCCCAACTAGCAGTTCTGCTATTAGTAGGTACCCACCTCCAGAATCGATGGATACTTATAGTGGAAATACAAATAGGAACTCCAACAACAACAATCGACATCAACTCCATAGCTTAGAAGCTGTTGGTAGCTCTAGCCACATTTCCAATCAATTTCCCTCGGATCACCAAGCAGCTACTAGTCATATTATAGATGACACAAATTTTCCCCCACAAGCCTCGGACACTCAATTGGATATTTAGACGTAAATACCCTCTACCATACATTACAATTCAAAGCATAGGTAAAAATATGCTTAAATTTCTCATAGACACGGGAAGCAATAAATCATTTATAAATCCAAATGTTATAAAGAAGGAGGATGTAAAATATATAGAACCAATTGAAATAAAAACTGTTTTTAATACGGAATACGTTAACCAGCAAGTTAGTATTAGGGGCCTTTTCGAATTTAAAACAAAAGAAACTTTGCAATTCTTAGTATTTAGATTCCACAACTATTTCGACGGTTTGATTGGAACTGACATACTTAGGAAACTTAAAATAAATATTAACTTGAAGGATTCCTTGCTTGAAAATGAATCCGTGAAAATTCCACTAAATTATAAACCTAATTTGATGTCGAAGGTTTATGAGATTCCAGGAAAAAGCAAATTAGTTTGTTATTTACCAGTAGACGTAGAATCTGGAGACATTTATTTAAAATCCATAATAATTCAGGAGAATTTGCTTATACCTGAGGGTATATATAATGCTCAAGATTGGTACTCATACGTCGAAGTCATTAATACTTCCGATAACCCCAAAACTTTCTTAATTGAGCAACCAATCGAAGCCCAATTAGCAAATAGATTCACACAGGTACATCATTTTTCTATAAGCAATAGTGGGTCCTTTGAAAATACAGACATATACGATTCACTTACCTCTAAACATCTAAACTCTGAGGAAAAAAATGCGGTACACAAATTGTGTAAGAAATATGAGGACATCTTTTTTAGGGAAGGTCACAACCTAACATTTTCCAACCAAATAAAGCACGCGATAAATACCAAAGATGAAACCCCAGTGTATACCCGGTCCTATCGCTATCCTTACGTCCATAAGGAAGAGGTGCGGAGGAAAATTTCGGATTTGCTCGATCAGGGCATAATTCGTCCCAGTTTCTCCCCTTGGTCATCCCCTATTTGGATAGTGCCTAAAAAGAAAGATGCTGATGGAAATCAGAAGTGGCGGCTGGTAATTGACTACCGCAAGCTTAATGATAAGACTATAGAAGATAGGTATCCATTGCCAAACATAAGCGAAATTTTGGATAAATTAGGAAAATGCCTTTACTTTTCGACCTTGGATCTTGCCTCGGGTTTCCACCAAATTGAGATCAATGAGAATGACATTCCAAAAACGGCCTTTTCAGTGGACAATGGCCATTATGAATTTATCCGCATGCCGTTTGGCCGTAAAAACACCCCGTCAACCTTTCAAAGGGTTATGGATAATGTCCTGCGAGACCTCCAAGGCAAAGTATGCCTCGTGTATATGGACGACATAATCGTCTTCTCGACGTCGCTTCGAGAACATGTCGAGAGCCTGAATGCGGTCTTCGAAAAGTTGAAAAATGCCAACCTAAAAGTTCAATTGCAAAAGTCAATTTTTTTCCAAAAGGAAGTTTCTTTTCTAGGCCATTTAGTAACGGCTGAGGGTGTAAAACCTAATCCGGAAAAGATTCGAGCTATAAAGGATGTTCCAATACCGAAAACCGTAAAACAGATTAAATCTTTCCTCGGGTTACTCGGATATTACCGCAAATTTATAAGAGACTTTGCTAACCTGACAAAAGCAATGACCGTGTGCCTTCGTAAAAACAACAAAATAAATGTGGATGCAAGGTATATAAAATGTTTCGAAACCTGTAAAGCTTTGCTATGTAATGAACCAATCCTTTAATATCCCGATTTTTCCAAGCCTTTCAACGTCACTACTGATGCTGGTAACGTTGCATTAGGTGCGGTATTGTCCCAAGGTCCTGTAGGCACGGATAAACCAATTTGCTACGCAAGTAGGACACTATCCAAGAGTGAGGAAAACTACAGCTCTGTAGAAAAATTTTTTCACTATTCTAGACAAATTCAGTAAATTTGCATGTGTGTATTTGATTTCCGCTAGAAATAGTGTTAATATCATTAGGTCTTTGAAACACTTCTTTTCCCATCATGGAATCCCTAAGCTATTAGTATCCGACAACGGCAGTGAATTTCTCTCTGCACTTTTTAAAGATTTCTTAGAAATGTACGGCATTGAATTTTACACAATATGTGCAAAAACTTCGAATGGCAACTCTCCAGTAGAAAGATTTCATTCCACATTAACAGAGCTAATAAGGATCATAAAGTCTCAGAACAGCAACAAACCTATTGGGGAAATAGTCGACGAAGCTGTCATATCCTATAATAATAGTATCCATTCAACAACAAAATTCTCTCCATTTGAATTGCTTACCGGACACATAAATAAGGCTAACCCACTATCAATTAAAGAAACTCATAAAACAAAACAAGATTATTTACTCGAGCACATTAGGGACTATGACAATTTAACAAAGTTAGTTCACGAACGAAGTTTAAATCAAAAGCAAAAAGTCATAGATAAACTTAATGAAAAACGCGTGAATCCACCTAATTTATTAAAGACGAAACAATATATGAAAAGGACGATAGAAGGAATAAATTGGCTCCTAGATTCAACGAGCATAAAGTACTTAAAAATTATAAAATAACTGGTTACACCGATAAAAGGAAGGTACACAAACAAAAAATAAAGACAAAACCTGCTTGTGACAAATCTTGAGTTGCTTATGTACATACATTCATCTCAGTCTATAGGAAGATTAGCTGGAAAGGTTATCTAATCATTACTTAAATTAATATATTAATTTTTCTTCTCACTTATTGCAACAATATATGTATCTTTAAATTTAAATTGAGTCAGGAAAAATGATTTAAATTTGATTTCATGTATTTATTATCGCACAAAAGAAGTTGGTTTACATTCAGAGTATTCAGTTTATTCCTTACCCCATTCCAAATTCCGCATTCAATATTCCATGCATAACCCTTATTCTTATCCGATATGATCAAAGAGGGGAAAGGGTTCAAATTATGGTTTGCTCCTACGATCAAGCACCTATATCTCGGAATTACACTGCAGTATAAAATATGCATTTACCTATCTAGATCTATGCAAAATTATGAACTTCGGTCATTCGCCACATCAGTTCATTCTTCGGCCGGAGGAGTTATGTGCACAACACACAACACACAACACAACTGTCGAACAGCACCAAACATTCCCCAACTAGCCACCCATCATACCAGCAGCAACATGATCAGGAATGGGAGCAGCCACTTCTACCTGATATCAGACGACATCAGCCAAAACTATAAGCATCAACAGGCTGGCATACTGGCATACTCTCACGTCTCTTAACATGCTTGGGACTGTTGCTAGGCAAACCACCAGTTTGATTATTATTGTATGTAAAAATGTACATAATACAAAATATATGTATGTAGGGAGCATATCTTTTGGGCGTTGGAGCTAATAAAAAGATAAGAGAGTTGGCAGTCGAAAGTCAAGGAGTGAATAATAAATTGTTAAATGCTAGAGTTTGCTAAGCATACATTTTTCTTTTTTTTGATATAACATACTCCAACTTAGTTGGAAGTATAACTCGCGCACAAGGCATTTTATGTACCCTTATGATGTTTGCACATAGAGCGGGAGTAGGGAAGTTATGGAGGGGAAAGAGGGAGATACCAATATGCGATGGTTTTACATGTTTGAAAGTCATAGTGACTAGGAAATAAAGAGCTCGGCGGGGCATTACATAAGCGAGTTTTATTACATAGGAAAGAAATACGATATTTTAGAGTACGTACGAAGATGGGCTTGAAAGTGTATTGATGAGCAAGGGTGACGGCGAGACGGATGTTACGGTTAAAAGTTTGAAGGGGCGGAATGCTACTGGCAATTTCGGTTTAGCACTGGTGGTGAAAGCATGATCACACGATTTTGGATCCTATCTAGCAAGTACAAGGAGGTCTTGGGACACCTGACCATATGTGGACATTGCACTCCAATTCTGGGCAAATAAGCGCCTTATATTGTGTTGTACCAAGAGAAATGTTAGATTTTCGCTCGGTCGGAAATAAGAAGCTCGTGAGTGCACATCTGTGCCAGAACATTAAATTTTATTTTTTTATAAAATAAAGTGGTACCTGTGCTTGACGTGTGAAAATTTTACGGTTCGTTACAAGTACCGTTGTTTTTTTTTTCCAGGAACTATTTACCATGCTGTCGGCAATTCAAATTCGAACCATCTGCCTTTACAAATTTCAAATGGGACATAATGCGCCATTAGCAATGAAAAACATTAATAACGCAGTTGAGGATGTAGCGGTGAACGAACTATGCTACGTTGGTTTGGAAAGTTCCGCTCGGGAGATTTCAGCCTCCAAAATGAACCACGTGGGAAGCTGGAAACGTTAGTTGATGACGAGCAACGGTGGATACGGACCTAACGAAATCGGTGCGGGAGATTGCACAAAGCATGGGAGTATTCCCAATGACAACAAGTCGACGCCTTTCTCTCATAGCAAAATATTGGCTTTTAAATTTTTACTATAAAATCGTATATTTCATGTGGTACAACTTCAGGGGCGTGAAATATTTCATACATCGCTTGAGGACTTAGTGATTTCGCAGCATTTTTGGCGGCATCGAATGACCAGATCATTCTAACGTAAGTTGTCATGGACACACATACCGAGAATGGGAAGTTTTTCGGTTTCAACGATGCAAATGCTATTCATAGATTATGGGTGGGTGTACTGTGTTTTGGAAGTATTAAATTTCACTGTGTTGCTATTGTAGTTCCCCAAATGGTTATGCTGCTAATATCAGAATCGAATATGCTTAACATACGTCGTAGTTCTCGTTCTAGAGTGGAAGAACAGAGAAGATCTCATCACACCGTCTTTAAGGTGTTGTCTGTCAAGAATGTCGAAGCCATCCAGAATTGTGTATATTGAAATGGCCGGTAATAGTCATATGAGGTTACAGGGATACAATTATTTGAAAGGAGTCAGACATTGCATCAAACTCGTTAGAGGTAGAATTACTGTCCAATTTGGGGTTTTTGTAAATAAAGCAATAGTGGATAATTTGCTTACTGAGATGGAACTTTAACCACATAAAATTGAATTGCGGATTGGAACAGATACTATATTGTGGTTGAGTTTAGTAAACTACATCACTACGCACGTAAATGCCGAGACCGCGGTGGCACTAGTTCGTAGCCAGGTAGCTTCAGATCAGAGTGATATGAGAAGTGTGGGCGGGGATCTACCTGTATCTCGCTAAGAGACAAAACAGCTGCAAATTAACAAACACAAAAGACACAAACACCGACGATGCTAAGCATGGCTTAGTGAAATTAGGTGAAAATTCTGATGCTGTCTTACCGAATCAAATTGTTGTAGGCTTTATGCTCTTAGAACAAAATGAAATAGTAGACCAACAAAATTCACACTCGCAACCGACTATCCATCAGTTGTTACATGTACTCAGTTACTGCTTCTGTTGCATGACAGTGTTATACAGTAACGGCAGAGGGCGAGTACAAACAACAGCGCTATAATCAGGGGCAGGAGATGTAGGAAGGCCCACACTATGATTTTTTTTTATTCCTCGAATTCACAGAACCACACCACTACCACATGCATGGTTGAAATGTGCTGCGTTTTTCCTTTTTGTTTTTGTTTGTTTGCACAAATTTAAGTCGAGAAGGGGACCTGTACGAGTGCACTGATGTCTTATGTGCACTCGTCGGAGGTCAGCTAAGCACCCTTTTTGAATAACTTATAAGATTGTAGTCAGTGAAGATAATTGTCAACAAATTTTGGCGAGATCGGCTTCTAAAGGTTGAACTTGCTTCTAGGTCACTGACAACTCTACTTATTTTCAACTCGAACTGCTCATGTACATCGAAGTTGAACTTAATTTCACTTTCCAATGCCATATCTTCAAGTCGTTGATAAGAGGTTGTTAACTCGTTCCGATTTTGTTGTAGACTATGGACCTTCACATTCTAGAACCTATGAGATGTTTGCCACAAATTTGTTTTTGTCAATGGAGTTTTTGATGCATTTTCGACCTGGTGTTTCCATTGTGGCTGTTGTGTCAACCAGGTACATACGCGTATTTGCTTCTGGTTGTCCACACACTTCCTTTTTATTGTGGCGCATCCTTTGTAGAATATTCGATCAACAGCGTCAAACTAATACCAAAGTCGGTGAGTTTCTTGAGGTAGACTTCCCTTCTTTGAACAGTTTCCTCTACTTGCCCTCTTTTCCGAAGTTTTGAGCGAGAGTTGCAATTTTTCCCCGAATACTATCTGTTGACTGCTAAGTTCATCAAGTGACTTCACCATTATCCTTTTTGTGCTTTACCACATTCAAAACTCACTAAAATCTCTTCACTGGCACTGATTTTTTATTTTTCAAACACTTGTTCCAGGGCACTAAACCTTTTTAGTGTGTACTGTCACAGTCGCCCATTTTTGCTTAGTCGAAGGTTTAATGAAATAAAAACAACCATTTTCTTTGAATTACTTATTTATTCCTTGACGGTTTGATGAAGAATGATGTAATGCATATTTACACTAAAGATTGAAAGGTAAAGCGTGGATGGGGAAACAATGTTTTATGGGATGTATTATATTCAGTCGAAATGGGAACACGCTTACTCGATGGATGATATTTCACCTGGTACTTGCAATAGCGACAACCCACTTGTAGTCTTTTCCACCGCGGCCGGGCACGGGTTCTGGAGACCCCAACCTTAATACTTCAAAAACCCTTGACGATTTAGGTGGTGACCCAGTAGTTGCTAGATCACTTGAATGCTATGCAGTTCTTTCTAGGGCACGTTCTGTAGATTGGGCTGGCGCTATATGGAGAATACCAGAGACGCTCTGCCTGTTAAGTTCCATCAGAATAAACAAGTCGTTGGTCAGAGTGCTTTTTTTGACGACTTGTCTTTACTTCTTCCTAGCTATTAATAGCTCCTTGCGCGCGCTAATTATAAAAAGAAAACTAAAAGTTGGAACGGGTTTCAGAAGAGGCACACTCATTTAAAGGGCAGGTGAACAGGAAAGATATGAGTTGGGCAAACGCACGGTACAAAGAGACTGCAAGACAGAAAAGAACCAGGTTGGTAAAACTAACACCCACTGAAACCGATCAACCTCTTGGAGCAGGAACAAGATAAAGAAAGTTTTCTCGCTGCAACTTAGAAAAACGAATGATGCGGCATTAACAAAACCGGCGGCAATTTTCCCCGCACATAATGTCCAGATAAGTAGTGCTCAGAGTTGTGATCGTCAGAAGGAGGGTTGATGCGGTGAAGTCTACACTGGGAAAAAATTCTGGTGGCGACTTTTCCTTCGTACATAATATGGCTGAAATCGATGATGCAGCCAGTAAATTTTGCAATCGGATGTTGCCGGAAACGCAACTCTAAGATACCCCCGAAACCTTAAAAATGGTGAGGTTATCTCACCTAGAAGGATGTGCTGATGCGTCTTCTTACCAAGAACCCTGGACTCGACATTGAAAGGTGAAAAACCTATTCTCGTCAGCACTGATTCTCTTGACTTCAGATTAAATTCCGTCATCTCTGCCATTCTTCTTCTTTATTTAGTCTGTGAGTGAGTCATATACAAATAAAATATACAAATACATATATGAGTGAGTCAATAAGCCTACATATTGCCCATTAATATTTGCCAATACCAATATGTCCATCCCTTTCTTCTGTTCTTCTTACCATTGCTTATAGATGTTATTTGAATGGCGTTGGTTTACAAAATTAGTTTTGAGTGCGCGATCTTGTTTTAATCGCCATTATCTGGAAACGTGTAATTTTGTTAGTGCTAAAATTAATTAACACGATTAATGAAGTCTGGGGGAGTGTTTTATAATTAAATGTTGGTGAGATATGCCCAGGTGAGTATAATTTACGTAGTAAATTTCGATATTTATGAATTAGGTTCTTCATGTGTGTGTATGTGTGTGTGTGTATATATTAATATATAGAAGTTTAATGTTTGAGGTATATCGTGTAGTTATGAATGAATGCATGATGTGTAGCTAGTGTTTTTTGTTTTTTTTTTTTAACGAGGCCTCAAAAGTATCGAAGGCATCAAGGTCAATGTGGGACTTTAATCGCATTAAAAACATGTCCTCATCTTCCGGACTGGAAATTCCTCCTGGTGCTGAGCAAAGGCTCAAAGCGTTCGTCTGGTCGTCACTGTCAAGTTTGTGGAGAAGTTACTCCTCGCTGGAAACGCTCACTCTCCCGGCGGCGTTCTATATCTCTCAGCTCCATCATCAACATCACGATTGAGTCTTTAATAGCTTGCCATTTCCGGGGGCTGCTTTACATACTGGGGACCAAGCTTATCGCTGAAGCTAGTTCCCTGATCGCTTAGTTAATGGAGCTCCTGATGTGCTCGAATTTCGGGCACGTGGAGAGAAAATGCTCCGCATCCTCTATTGTTCTCTCACAGTTTGGGCAGTGAGGATCATCTTCAATGCCGAAGCGATGGAGATCGCCCCTAAAGCAGCCATGTCTACTGAAGGCTTGCGTGAGGTAGTAGGTTACCTCTCCATGCCTCCTCTGCAGCCATTCATCGACGTTGGGGATTAGGGCATAAGTCCGTCTACCCTTTTGGGAATGGCTCCATCTACTTTACCATGCACGAATTGTATTACGCCGGATCTTCTACCGCGAACAGGTCGATCGGCGACATGCCGGCCGGGATGCATGCAGCGTCATAAGAGACGGTCCTATATGTGTTCACTATACGGAACGCGCTCAGACGGTGTGTGGAAGTTATTTCGGCTGCGAAAGAGCGCTTAGCGGTTCCGGTGCCCAGATGGGAGCCGCGTACAATATCTGGTGAACTGGTGACCCTTTCTAATAGTCTTCGCTTACTAGACCGGATGACTGATGTATTTACCATTATCCGGGACAGATCTATCGTGATTCTGTCGGCTTTACCTTTCACTTGTTTTAGATGCTCCTTAAAGCAGATCCTTGCCTCTAGGAGGACTCCCAGGTATCGCAGGAATGACTTCTATGTGATCGCTACTCTGGAAGGAAAACACTACTCTTTTTTTCCGTGTAGTCAAGAGGACTACTTCGGTCTTCTGTGCCGCCAGGTCCAATCCGTTTCTTTGTAGCCAACTAGTGACCATTCCGACCACCTCCGTGCTTCTAGTTGTAATTTCTTCAATAGTTTTGGCCACAACCACTACGGTCAGGTCATCCGCGTACGTCACGATCGGTCACTTCTCGGGCAGTGCAATCTCGAGCACATTGTTGTACATCGCGTTCCAGAGCGCCGAGCCTTGGGGACTCCGCATGTTAATCTGTAACGCTGTACGCCGACATCCGTTGTGTATTGCAGCCTTCCATCCCTGAAGTAATCGTGCACGATTCTCTGGGGGTAGTTTGGTACCCCAAGGACCTCCAGTGCGTGTACCATACGAGACCATCAGGCCGAGTTGAAAGCGTTCCTCACGTCCAACGTGACTGCAGCACAGTATTTCTTGGAACCGCCTCTCCATCTTTCTCCAGCCGTAACGCCCCAAGCTATGCTGACGACCATCTCAGTGACATGCAGGTCGATCTGTGTTTTCTGAAGCCGAACTGCCGCTCGTTCAGACCGCAATTCAGACGATTCACGATGACGTTTTGAAATGTTTTTCCAAGTTCGTCCAAGAGCCAGATTGGTCAAAATCCCGAGGGATCTTGGGGATGCTTCCCTGGATTGTGAATCAAGACCAAGTTCTGCCCCTTCCACTGCTTCGAGCCTTATTTGACTTAACCCGATTCATAGCTGTTGCTGATAAAAGTTTAAATTAAAAATTGTTCAATAAAATGGTAAAATAAAAACATAGAATATTGTACACTTAAATATATAAATAAACACACTTATGATAAATCTATTATGAAATAAAATTGCATATGTCAAAAATTAACAAAAAAGGAAGACAATTTACACAAAATAAATCATCATTTTTATAACGTTGAAGCAAACAGTTGGTTTTATTTTTAAAGTTATTTTTCTCTACACAGTTTTGTTCCACAGTTTTTAAGACAGTAAAATTTAATTAACAAAAGAGTTTTTACTGTACGACTCATAGTTCAACTAAGTACAGCACGGTTAACAAAATAACCAGCGCCGAACATTTAGTCCGACGAACCGAATAGTTATTTATTTAATTCGACTTCATATATGTATTATATGTGAATTTCATTCAGTGTGTGCCATACAAAGATTAAAATTTTAAAAATTTAAAAGAACTTAAAATTAATATAAACGTAAAACATATTGAGTGTCCAGTGCAAAACGAAGGAAGCACCTCAAACAGGATTAAGTGCAACAAAACCATCGGAATTAGCAGTATCCGCATCAGAAGTGTCTGCAACAACAACAGTAGCTGTAGGGTGATGGGTTTGCAGAGCAATCGAATGAACGGGGTTTGAGAAAAGCGTTTCTTAGTTACCGATGACTAGAGGTTTTAAAAAAAACGACCGTACTTAAACGTTATAAAATCAACAGTGTCCTTTATTATTTCTTCTCTTAGGTTTTATACATATTTTCAATGGATAATAGCTGTTAATAGTTGCTCATTTTGACATTTGGCAATAATAATTACATTTGACATTCTACTACATTATATTTAGGGGTTAACACTTTATTCGTTTATTATTTAAACATTGTATTAATCATTAGTGTTGATCAACTGCAACATACTCCGCCGCCGTGAAGCTATGCATATAATTCGCAACTGGGACTTCATCAACAAACTTCCGACTCTATGACAACCCTGGTTTGTTTCTGTTGATGGATAAAACAAACAAGATTAGCAAATTTAATAGACATTGCAAAAGAGTGACAACCACAAAGACATAACACGTAAACAATGATTGCAGGATATGTGCATCATTCTCTGCTCTCCTTGCAGTTATGTGCATAGTATGTTGGCTAAATTTCATGCACTTGTTTCGTCGTTGTTTACGCTTATCCCCATAATTCGTGCTTTATCATATCTCCGTTGAAGGCAAAATTGGCAGTTTCATTGAAGGTTTTGTTTTTGCGTGGTGCTGTGCGTTGTGATTTTTTTTTTATTTTTTTATTTTATTTTTTTTTTTTTAATAAAACTACTTTAATATTATTGTTTTGGGGGAACCGTCATGATATATATGCACAGGACATCAGGTAAGTGTTGCAATTTGTTGTTTGAATTGTAATAAATAATAGGGTTTAGTATTTTTGGAATCATATTTACATGTGCCGTGTTTCATTTACTATTTTGTTGTTGTTCTTTCATTCTATTTTTCGTTCTATTTCGCGATCGCAGCGGGTGTGTGTGTGTGTGTGTACAATAGGCGATCGATTTCGCCGAAACAATTGATTATTCATATGAAAATCTGTCCAAATTGCGATGTGATTGTTTACATTATGTGATTGTTTTTTAACAAATTTCTAGGGAAGACGAGTTGATATTATTTTTAAGGCTTATATATTTGTGTTGATAGCTGATATTTGATCAGCCTATTTTATACTTGTTGGATTTAGTCAGGATGTGAATCTGTTGTGTTGCTGTGCTTTATGAACTGACTTTTCTGGATGGTGTGCTATTTAGTTGAAATGCTGATTTTGTTGTAACTGTCGAATTTATGAATTGTTTGCAGAAGAGCTGACGATTTCGTTGAGGGTTAAGTGGACTGCATGTTACTTATTTCTGTGTTGTGTAGTGTGTGCTTGGATATGACTCAAAGACTTGTTGTGTCTGCTGTTGCGTTCCTAGTTGGAAGTGGGCATAGCTTGGCAATAGATCTCTTCAGTTTGCTAGTTTCCGTTTTCAGGTTGGCTACTCGAACCAAATTATCTGGACCTGGGTGAAGTTCGATGACTCGGGCTAGGCTCCACTTCAATGGGGGTAGTCGCTCATCCTTTACCAAGACCAAGTCTCCTTTTGCTATTTCTTGTCGTCTGATTTCTATCCATTTTGGTCGTTGTTGAAGTCGTGAAAGATACTCCGTGCTCCACCGCTTCCAAAACGACTGCATCAGTGTTTGAACACGCTTCCAACGGTCTAAGTGTGTGATCTTTTCAAGGGTGTATTCGGGTTGTGGTGGTACAGTAAGTGGTGCTCCAATCAGAAAGTGACCTGGCGTGAGTGGTTGCAAATCGTTGATGTCGTCCGATTGAGGGCACAATGGTCGTGAGTTCAAACACGCTTCGATTTGAATAAGAAGTGTATTGAGCTCCTCAAACGTCATCAATTGGTTACCGGCAACACGCTTTAAATGGAATTTTATGGATTTCACACCCGCTTCCCACAGACCTCCAAAATGCGGGGAAGCTGGTGGAATGAAATTCCATGTTGTGCCATCGTTTGCCAGTGTCTCTGCCACGTCTCTCCAATTCAGTTGGGCTTCACGTAAAAGCCTTTGTGGTTCGCCGCTTGCTCCTAGAAAGTTCCTTCCGCAGTCACTATACAGTTGGTGACAGAGTCCTCGCCGCGAAACGAATCGCTGGAATGCAGCTAGAAAAGCTTGCGTGGTCATGTCGCTAACCAATTCTATGTGAACTGCCTTTGTCACCATACATACAAATATCGCGAAGTATCCCTTGAGCAGTTTTGCATTGCGGCCTCTCCAGGTCTTTACGTCTATGGGTCCTGCATAGTCTACTCCGGACGATGAAAATGGTCTGCCTATAGTTGTTCGCGCCGCTGGGAGATTGCCCATTAGTTGCACCATGGGTTTTGCTCTAAAACGATAGCAAATAGTGCATCGGAAAATATATCGCTTGACCGCGCTCTTTATGTTTAAGATCCAAACCCGCTGCCTAACATATGCGATGACTTTCTGGATCCCTCCGTGGTAGGTCTTCTCGTGTGCATCTCGGATGATCAGTTTCGAAAGTGTGTAGTCGGGTTTCAGCAATATGGGATGTTTTTGGTCATATGTTAAGTTTGAATTTTCCAACCTTCCGCCAACTCTGAGAACCCCTTTTTCGTCCTTAAACGGGTTGAGTGCCTTAAATCCTTTTAATGATTTGTGATGTTTGCTGCTTACTGCTGCATCATTTGGAAACATCTTGTGTTGTGCTGCGCTCACAATTCTAATGAATGCAGCATCTAATTCGGTGGGTGTAAGAACATCTTTAAACTGTCGGTGAGTCATCGATTCTCCTCCTGGAAGAAATCGCATACAGTACGCAACAACTCGAATAGCCTGAGACAGTGATGAGTATTTTGCCAACAACTCGTCGACAAAACTACCGTCCGTAACCTGATGATGTGCCACTATCGATCGAGCTTCGTGTTCTGTCTCTAAGCACGACGGTTGTTCAGGACATAGTATGCTCCAACCGTTGCTTAAAAACTCCGGTCCATGCCACCATAATTTGTGGTTGATGATCGCGGATGGAAGCATACCTCGAGATGCCATGTCGGCTGGATTCTGTTCCGTGGGAATGTGTCTCCAACTATCTCCATCGATGAGTTTTTGTATTTGAGACACTCTGTTCCCGATAAATGTTTTCCATTTCGAAGGTGTTGCCTTGATCCAGCACAGCGCAATCATAGAGTCAGTCCATGCCCATACCGATTCTGCCTCTATCTTCAGGACTCGTGCTGTTTCTCCCAATAATTTTGCCAAGAGAACTGCTCCGCATAGCTCCAACCTAGGCAACGTGATTGATTGTTGCGGTGCTACCTTTGTTTTTGAGCATAGAAGGCGCATGTGGACTGTGTTTGTGTTGTCTAAGGTGCGTAAATATATTGCTGCTCCATATGCCTTCTCTGACGCGTCGCAAAATCCGTGCAGTTCTATCCTACTGGCTTTTGTTGTGTGGATCCAACGTGGAATTTGGATCTTGTTAAGAGAGCCAAGATCTTCGCGAAACATCATCCATTCACGCCTTAGTTCTGGTGGAATTGATATATCCCAATCCAGCCCTCGCTTCCACAACTGCTGCATCATTAATTTGGCTTTTACGATACATGGCGCAACCCAGCCCATAGGATCGTAAAGCCTTGCAATTGACGATAGCATTGATCTTTTTGTGGGCTCCTCATCGTTGAAAGGCGCTACCTGGAATGAGAAAACATCTGCCTTTGGAAGCCACCGTATTCCCAGAGTTTTGGAAGTTGATGCATCATCGAATGGAATGTCATAATCTATTCCACATTGTTCAGCTGGGATCTGCTCCAATACTTCCTCCGTGTTGCTTACATGTTTACGCAGGTTGAATCCTCCCGACGCCAACAGACCTTTAACATCCCTTAATTTGTCTTGAGCTTCTTGAATGCTGTCGGCTCCGGATATAACATCGTCAACATATGTTTCTTCTCTGATGACTGATGCGGCCAATGGAAATCTTGTACCTTCATCTTCAGCAAGCTTCAGTAGCACTTTGATCGACAGATATGGTGCAGACGCTGTTCCAAAAGTTACTGTCTCCAATCGAAATATTTGAATATCCTGACTTGGATTATCTCTCCACAGAATCAATTGGTAATCTGCATCTGGGGTGTCTACACGGATCTGGCGATACATCTTCTCCACGTCGCCTGTAAATGTAAAACGATATTTTCGCCATTTTAAAACAATATCTAAAATATTTGTTTGTTTTTTGGGTCCAACCATCAACTTATCATTTAAGGAAGAGCCACAAGAAGGGGTGAACGTTGCATCGAACACGACACGCAATTTCGTTGTCGTGCTGGATTCCTTAACGATGGCGTGATGGGGAATGAAAAAATGAAAAGGTGAGTACAAAACCTCGTAATCATTACCAATTGGTCTCATATGACCTAATTCTAGGTACATTTAGCATGCTCCTTGTGTTGTGTGGGATTTTGTTGGAGCCTTTTTTCCAACTGCATAAAGCGCCTCAATGGGCCATGACGACTCGGACCCATCGCGGGATACCTCCCGTCCTTAAATGGTAAGCACACCTGATATCGACCATCCGCTAGGCGTTTAGTGTTCCTTTCAAAATGAGATTCACAAACCTTGTCCTCTTCCGATTCGAATGCCTCGAATGGTTCTTCTTCAACCTCCCAAAATTTTCGTAGAATTGTGTCGAGATGGACCTGACTTACGAAGCTTTGAACCGACCTTGAAGGCTCCGGCTCCACCTTTCCAAGCAAAATCCATCTCAGTTGGGTTCTTTGAGCAATGGGGCCAGCTGAGTCAGCATCCTTGATGACTTCTCCAAGTATGATGTTGGCATAAACTTCACTTCCTAAAAGCATATCGACTTGAGCTGGTGTGTTGAACGATGGGTCAGCTAACTCCAGCCCCTCCAAATAGGGCCATTTATTCAGATGTATTTTCTGGGCCGGAAGAAGCCCAGTCAGGGATTTAAAAATGAATGCTCGCATTCTACCTGTAAAGGTTGACGTCAGCGACTCGAACTCCAAGTCGACGACCTTGTTTGTCGTTCCACTGCTGACCAACCCCAACCCATTTACCTGAATAAATGTTCGCTTGGCCTTTAAGTTTAGAAGTTGCACTGCCGATTCAGTGATAAATGAAGCTTCTGATCCAGAGTCGATCAAAGCTCTCAACATGATGCTGCTTCCTAAAGCTGTCTTCACCCTTATCATTGCTGTAGCTAGCAATGTTTGTGCATTAGTGTTGACGAAAAAGTTTCTGGCCTGAGAGCTTCCTGAGCGTGTTGCCGTGGGTGAAAGACGCTTGAATTTGGGTTGAATGCTGTTTGACTACCCGCATTCTGTGTGAAAGGCTGCTGATTGCTATTGTTTGATAGAGATTGTCGTTGCGAGAAAGGGGATGATGAACGTATACTACGGCTGTGAGAATTATCGTGCAAAAGGGTATGATGACGCTGCCTACAAAAATAACAAGACTTAGCACTGGGACACCTTTTCTTGAAATGGCTGTATGCAAGACAATTCTCACATACTTTCACATCCCGAATTACTTGCTTTCGTTCACTTATTGTCATCTGAAGGAATTTTTGACATTCCCTTAGCGCATGTTTTCCCTTCTTACATAACTTACAGCTACTTCGCCGCCTCTGTTCCTGTTGTGCAAAGAAAGCATTCTGTACCCCTGGCCTATTCCCAAATTTTTTCTCGCCACATTTCTGTTCAACAGCCTCTAGGGTCCTAAACCTACACTCAAGAAACTCTACAAAATCTTTCCATGGAGGCAAATCTTTACTGACTCCCAATTTTTGTTCCCATAGCTGTTTAGATGCATCGGACATTTTCTATAGGACGACAAAGATTAAAATTGCGTCCCATTGATCTACCGGTAACCCCAAATTTCTCAACGAGTGGATAACCTCTTGGGACGTATCTAGAAGGCGCTTTACTTGTGCCGCCGACTCAGTATTGATTGCCTTTTGGTCGAACAGCAACCTTAGTTAAATTTCGACCAACACTCGTTTGTGATCGTAGCGCTCCACCAGGAGATCCCAAGCACGAGCATAGTTCCCTTTGTCGATGGCCAAGTGCTGCAACAACCGGTCTGCTTCACCGCTGATGCTCGACTTAAGATAGTGGAGTTTTTGGACATCGGACAACGAGGTGTTTGTATGGATTAGCGCTACAAAAAGATCATGGAATGATCTCCACGAAGTATAGCTACCTGAGAAAGCGGAAAGATTGATTGTTGGAAGTCGTAAACTACTTGAGGTGGCGTCCTTTTCACTTTTGTCGGACGTTTCACTGCTCGCAATGGATGATACGGTGGTTCGCAGAAGCTTGTTCAGAGCGTCTCGGACATCAGCCTTGTATTCCGCGTAGATTTCCCGTATTTTATCGTACACATCCGTGAAGTTTTGAGTTCGGCTTCCACTTTTCCTTCTCCCACGATCCCTTCGTGATAATGGTTGGCCTTGGCTATCTGCTCATTTAGCATTTCCAGTCGGGTTTCCAAATAGGTTACCCTCTTGAGTTGGCCCTTGTTTGCCTTTGAGAAATTTTCCCAATCTTTGGACATACGTTCTAGTATATCTAGTTGCAGTTGCCCAAACATTTTTTTTTTTTTGATACAAATGTGACACACAAAGTAAATGAAATTGGAACGGACTTACTCAGCTTTATGTATGAATACTTATTCTGGGCTTCAGGGGATTTTGATTGGTTGCTCCGCTGGACAATTTGATGGGGTTGTACACAGTTTTTAAGACACACAGTAAACCTTTTGTTCAATGTTTTATTGAATGTTTTATAAAATTATCAATTGTTTTAATTGTCACTTTTGCACATATGTTATGTATGTATAGTATGTATGTATTTTTGATTGTCACTGATTATTGAAACGATGATTTGCTTTTCCTCGGTGTTGGGACTCGATTCTTAACAAAAATCCGGTTCGTTAGGACCAAAATGTAGGGTGATGGGTTTGCAGAGCAATCGAATGAACGGGGTTTGAGAAAAGCGTTTCTTAGTTACCGATGACTAGAGGTTTTAAAAAAAACGACCGTACTTAAACGTTATAAAATCAATAGTGTCCTTTATTATTTCTTCTCTTAGGTTTTATACATATTTTCAATGGTTAATAGCTGTTAATAGTTGCTCATTTTGACATTTGGCAATAATAATTACATTTGACATTCTACTACATTATATTTAGGGGTTAACACTTTATTCGTTTATTATTTAAACATTGTATTAATCATTAGTGTTGATCAACTGCAACAGTAGCAATACCAGCATCATCAGCAAACAGGGGTACCAGCATCATCAGCAAACAGGGGTACCAGCATGAACAGCAGCGATATCAGCATCCACAGCAGCGGTATCACCAGCAACAGCAGAACCATAAGCAGCATACATCCATATAAAACACTGAAAGGAAGAACACAAAGTGAGAACCAACTCTTTTTTAAATATTGTAATTGTTCATAACTCACATAAAAAAAATATATAAAATATTTTAAATGTCTGCTGAACTCCTTACTGATGTTTTGGCGCAAGTGAAGAGAGACTTCGGCAACTTTAAGAAAACGGGCGAATCCCGTCGTACTAAAAATTATCTCTCTACACGACTTTCGTTGTTGGAAGAGAATCTAGCAGCAGCACAGCGGCACTATGAAGCAGGCAGGAGCAAACTTATGGAACAAACTCGGGAATCTTACCTTGAGTTCAGGTGTGAGTTGCTTGATGGGTTAGATATTCTCACAGCAAAGACATACGTCTCCCTAAAATTAATATTCCTGAGTTCTCTGGGTGTTACACGAAGTGGCGCTCGTTTCATGATATTTTGTATCGCTCATTCATGGCAACACGTCTTGCGGAGGCATCCAGAAGCTCCAATACCTAAAGTTAAGTCTCTCAGGTGAAGTGGCGAGACTTCTGCAACATTTGGCGCTAGACGCAGGGAATTATGAGAAAGCATGGAAACTTTTGAAGGCAAGGTACGACCACAAACGTGTTCTAGTGAGCTCACAGCTGCAACTCTTCTTCAATCAAGCGACACAAACGAAGGAAACAGCAGAAGGTCTTAAATCACTCATGGACATTTCTTTAGAGAGTATCTACGTACTCAAAAATCTTGAGATACCAGTGGATTCGTGGGACATCATCATCATTTATGTGATGGTACAAAAGCTGCCGACCTCAACGAAGAAAAACTGGGCAACAGCAAGGATGTTCCTACTTTGAAGGATTTCACCGGGTTCTTAGAAACACGCTTCCGGACACTAGAAGCTGTAGTACAAAGAGAGGCATCTGGGCCTATCGCCAAGCCATTTCCGAAATCGCAACCAGCAGCTAAGGCATTCCACACTGTAACAAATCTCAATCAATTCCAGTGCAACGTATGCAACAACGAGCAGTACACCTTAGGAAAATGTAAGCGATTTCTGGGCATGGACGTGACGGGGAGGCAACAGACTGTTCGGCAAAATAAGGTCTGCCACAACTGTCTAGCTTACAGCCATACTATACAAAATTGTCCAAGTAATAAAAATTGTTACTTCTGTCATCAACGGCACCACTCTTTACTACACATCAATATTACAAACAACACAGAAACAATACCACAGTTTCAACAACACAACATAAATAAACAACACAAAGAGGTGCCAATGAACCCAAACGCAATCTCCTTTAATCCATTAATCCAACGCAAGAGGACCATCCCCCAGGTCCGAAACACTTTCCACGCTTCACACTCATACACATATAATACAAGGGTTTTGTTAGCAACTGCGGTAGTGAAGGTATCATCAGCCAATTGTAGGTACGTTGAACTTCGCGCACTAATCGACCCAGGATCCGAGGCTACGTTTATTTCAGAGTCTGCTACACAAATACTAAAGCTGCCAAGGCAAAATACGTTCGTGCAGATAGCTGGGTTGGGGAAGGTCAGCAGCGGCACTACCAATAAATACGTCGAAATCAAATTTGCATCTCTACATTCGATATTTGAAGGTTTCACCAAGGCTTTCGTCTTCAAGTCGTTGTTGTCCCAAAGGACAACACTGCACGAATGTAGCCACTTAAAGAATCTGGAATGAGCAGATCCTTTGTTACATATTCTGGCACCCATCGATCTGCTGCTTGGTAGCGATGTACGAGTATATGCAGACATAATCATGCCGTCATAGCTTCATAGCTATGAAGTGGCATCCCCTTTCAAGATAGGGAGACATCCAGCTTTGGGGTCAGGTAAGGAAGGAGCTTTACGACGATTTGCATATCTTGAAAGACGTTTCCAGAGAGATGCAGAACTGAAAGAAAGCTCCACCGAGTGTATTAGAGAGTACTTAACACTCAACCATATGGAAGAGGTAAATATTGAGAGGCAGCTTACCTTCACCACACCACACCACTATTTTTAACCACATCATGTTGTTTTTAAGGCAGCCAGCTCCACAACAAAACTACGAGTCGTATTCGACGCGGCGTCTTGAATGTCTGATGGAACATCGCTTAATGAGTATTTACTTGTAGGTCCCATATTACAAGGAAATATAGTAGATATCATTTTAGGATGGAGAAGATATCAACACACCTTCACGGCGGATATCGAAAAAATTGACCGTCAGATCTTTGTTAAAAAAGCGGACAGTTATTACCAACTGATCTTTTGGAGGAATTCCAGTGGCCAATTAAAAACCTTTAAGATGAAGATGGTAACCTTTGGCACCGCAAGCGCTCCATACCTAACCATAAGGTTCCTGCAAAAGGCAGTCAAAGACGAAATGGCCAACTATCCGATCGGAGCACAGGCGGTTCTTGAAGAAATGTATGTCGACGACCTAATTAGTGGAGATGACACTGTTGAGGGTGCTCGAACCAAACGAGAAGAAGTCCGTAAACTACTTTCCTCCGCCGGGTTCAAGTAAAGAAAGTGGACAAGCAACACAAGAGCCTTACTTGAAGACATACCACCACAAGACCGCGAAATGGATTACCAACTTCCATTTGAATCATCAGTGCATGTCAAAACCTTGGGCATAAAATGGTTTCCAGCTAAGGATTGCTTCTCTTTTCAGGTCACCCATCTAGGCATAGAAATGACTAAAAGAACCATCCTCTCAGCTATAGCCAAGTTGTTTGATCCGCTTGGCTGGATTTCGCCATACGTCATCAAAGCCAAATTAATTATGCAACAAGTGTGGGGAAGAGGAACAGAATGGGATCAGCCAGTGCCTGAAGACATACAAATCCAATGGAAGACTCTACGTAACGATCACTTAGTACTGGAGTAATTACAGATTCCTAGGTAGATCCACAGTCACAGAAGCTGTAGAACCATCGCTCTGCACGGATTCAGCGACACATCAATCAAGGCGTACGAAGCAGCAGTGTATATCCGCGTATGGGATAAACGAGATGAAACACATATGCATCTTCCGATATCAAAGACCAAAGTAGCTCCAGTAAAAACGGAAAGCCTTCACCATCTCGAGCTCTGTGGAGCAGTTCTACTGCCGACATTGACGGATCACACAGCAAAGATCTTCAACGTACCACGTCAGCATTAGTATGCGTGTAAGCCGTTAATTCGGTAAAAGAGTTAAATTTTGTTTTTAAAGACATAAACCATTATAAAAACTGTGTAGAGGAAAATACTGTCTATTGCAAAATACAATATAAACTGGGTAAAATAAAACAACTGCCTGTTCAACGTTATAAAACAGAGTTTTTTTTATTCTTGAATATTTTGCTATTTATACACAATTATCTGACGTTTTTGATTGTGATATTTATTGCATGATATAACATATGCATATACGAGTATTTCAATAATTTTGTGTTTACTTTGACATTTTTAGCACAAGTTTTTATTTGTTTACATTTGCTCAGTTTATTATTTTAAATCTCAAATCATATAAGTGATAGTATTAATATTAATGTGATCAAAAGCTCCCCGGCTGTGAACGTACTTGTAAAGGGTATTCCAATAGGGACTTGACAATTTTGAATTTAATTTGTGAACGCACTCTTTCACTAATCATCAAATTGTCACTGTCAATTTATTTAGTAAACTCAACATTTTCATCGTAGTAAAGTACACTAACGAGCAACGTCTGCAAATTACTCGTATAAAAATTTTCTACCGAAATCCGGAGTCTGTGACTGAAACTTTAAGAGCATTAACTCCAATTTTCGGGCGTAATTCTCACCCTAGTAGACAGGCAATAACAAGTTTAGTGCAAAAATTTGAGTCTACATATTCGTTGTGTGATGTTGCTGTGTCAGTGAGACAACGGATTGGTCGAAGTGTCGAAAATATCGCTGCCGTTCAGGCGTCCGTAGCAAACGATCCAAATCAGTCAATTCCACGGCGTTCTCAAGAATTGGGCATAGCTCAGACCACATTATGGCGTATTTTGCGTAAGGATCTTGGTGTACACCCATACAAGAATTGAAGCCGATGGACCATTTGAAGCGACGTACGTTCTCCGATTGGGTTCTGGAGAAGATGCGCCAAGATGCTGAATTTCATCGCAAAATCATCTTCAGTGACTAAGCTCATTTTTGGCTCAATGTGTTATTGGTCGAGTGAAAATCCACATGTGCTTCATGAATCACCACTTCATCCACAAAAAATAACTGTTTGGTGCGGTTTGCATGCCGGCGGCGTTATTGGGCCATGTTTTTCGTCGACGATAACGATCGTCTGTGAATGATCAGCGTTATCGCGCCATGATCACCGATTATTTTTGACCCGAATTGGAAGATATGGACTTGGACGACATATGGTTTCAACAGGATGATGCCACAAGCCACACAGCACACGCTACAATCGATTTATTGAAGAGTAAGTATGGTGAGCGTGTTATCTCAAGACATGGGCCAGTCGATTGGCCGCCTCGTTTGTGCGATTTAACGCCGCCTGACTATTTTATGTGGGGTTATGTTAAGTTATTGGTTTATGCCAACACGCCGACGACGTTGGAAGAGCTCAGAGCCAACATTGAACGCGAAATAGCGGCCGTTTGGGCCGAAATGTGTGGCCGAGTCGTTGAAAATTGGGTTCAACCGTGGTGGCCATATGAACGAAGTAGAGTTCCATTCATAAATGTTTTGATTGTACTTCAAGCCGATAATAAAGTTTTGGAAATATCTCAAATGTTTTGCGTTTTATTTAAAAAACGAGTCGTCAAGTCCTTATTGCAAAACCCTATATTTATCGCAATTATCTCGTTCTTCGTTGAATGACATATGAACACCCTATGGTGCGGTTCTTTGCTACTTTTATGACCGTATGTATAGCTACATGCAAAGAGAATTCAATTATTAATATTATTTGCAAAAAAGGGATGGACAACATCAATGACATATGGGGACACAAAGTGAAAGTAGCATCCCTATATGCGAACGCTGAATTTGGAGAGGAATCTCAGATTTTGCAAAATGTTGTTCTTGTCGTTCTCTTACTCCATCTTCTGCTCACACGCTCTTTCTTGATTGTGCATTGATGATCAAGTTCATTGATCAAGTCGGGTATATATCGCAGCCAGCGATTTGTAAAAGTTTTGTTTTTTTCCTTTCTTTTGTAAGTGTAGTGCGGAGTTTTTTTTCGATTATATTAATTAATTTTGTATCAGGATGATGATTTCAGGTGAGTTTTTGTAATACGTGTAATTATTTAATGGATTATATTTATGTACATTAAATTTCAATGTACATTTCATTTTATTGAATGGCAGTTTGTGTTGAGCATATGTGCATATGTGAAATGGGTCGAATTTTGTTTTGTTGTTTGTTTTGATTTCCTAGATTTGTGTTTACTGTGTTGAGTAAGTGATGTGTATCAATTAATATGTAAAGATTTGTGACAAATTTAAATAAATTCTTGTGGTAAAATATGCGCATATATTTCTTTTGATGCATGACGGTTGTTTTGATAAAACAGTCTTGTGTGGTTTGTATGGTTGACGTATGTGTGAAGTAGTGTTATGAGTGTTTGGATCGCGACCATTGCTGCTGCATACTGATGGATTAGTTCGCTGTGTGTGTGTATTGCCGGTGAATGCTGTTGCATTTAATATTACAATGTAGATGCATATATGATTGGATTTAATTTAGTGGATTCTATATGGAATGAATGTGCATTTGTCTATTTGTTGAAGAGTTTAATTCTATTGCGTGTGTGGGTGTGTGAAATGTCAGAAAAGTGAAAATTGCATGAATTAATTAATTCTTTGTTATTGTGTAAGAGGATGTTTTTATTATTATTTGAGATGCAGAAATTTGAATGTTTAATTATTTATGGGCTATTGTTTTGATGTAGATTTCGTTAATTTGGTGATATTGATGTGTCGACATTAGTTCAGCTGTGAGATTTGCTGCATGACTTATTACGAGTATGTTCTGTTGTGATGATGATGGAAATATTTGTTTTTAGATTTTAAATTTTATTCCTTATTTAACAAGTTTAGTTTTCTTAAATATTTGCACCTAATAATGAAAGCAGCAACGGCAACTCATTCGATTTTGGGAACTTGAAAAACTGGAAGTTGAACCAGATAGTGCCCCAATTACTTTCGTGGACCAGGGGTTTACATATTATGTATGTATATTATGTATGGGCGGCTACAGCTGGTAATTTGAATTTTATTAAAGTGGATTCTATTTCATGGTGAGTGTGAAAGATTTATCTTATTATGTGTATATATTTTGAATTTATAAGATTTTTTATTTTAATTTATTATTCATTTTTTATTATATTAAATATATGATTTGCTTTTTAGTTTAAGTATAATATATAGTATCGGTTTTTTTCGTGTCGCGTGCAAATTTCTTTTTTTGGCATTATACTATGTAATATTTTGTGTTGGTCGCGTTACATGGTAGTGGACATATCTTCGTTATTAGCCTTTTGAATTCTCCTGTTTCAATTTTTAGCTTCACTACTCAGATTAGTTGGTCAGCTCCTGGATAAGTCTCCGTGATATGAGCTAAGAGCCATTTCAATGGTGGAAGCCGTTCGTCTTTTAGCAGGACTAAGTCTCCAACGTTGGGTTGCTTCTCCGCTTTTAACCACTTTGGGCGATTTTGAAGACGAGTTAAATACTCAGTTATCCATTCCTTCTAAAACGATTGTAATGAGGCTTGTAATCGTATCCATGGATCGATGTATCCAATTTTTTCTCCTGCTAGGTCTGCTTCCGGCACAACGTTGTATGAAGTCCCGATCAAAAAGTGCGCTGGTGTAAGTGCAGTAAAATCGTCGAAGTTGTCGGTTAACGGGCAGAGGGGTCTCGAGTTGAGTCATGCTTCTATTTGAGATAGAAGCGTGCTGAGCTCCTCGAAGGTTAAGGCTTCATTCCAGGCAACTCGTTTTAAATGGAATTTGACCGATTTCACTCCTGCTTCGCATAGTCCTCCGAAACGAGGAGACGCAGGAGGATTGAAATTCCATTTAGTTCCTAATTTGCTAATTGAATCGGCGATCTCATTGTAGTTGTGCTGGGCAGACTTAAGCATTTTCAGTAGCTCCTTTGAAATTGTTACCGCAGTCTCTATACGGGTCAGAACAAATTCCGCGTCGTGCTGTGAATCGTAGGCATGCCGCAAGAATGGCCTGGGTAGTTATATTTGTTACGGCTTCGGGGTGAATAGCTTTTGTTGCTAAACAAATAAATATTGCAAAATATCCCTTCAGCATTTTCGATCTTCTTCCCTTCCAGGCTTTTACTTCCATGGGTCCAGCATAGTCAACACCTGTATGCGTAAATGGCCTCGATATGGTTACCCTAGTTAGTAGATTTCCCATTAGCTGTTGCATGGGCTTGGGTTTGTATCGAAAGCATATGGTGCATTGGTGGATGTGTTTTTCACCATTCTCTTTACATTATAAATCCAAAATTGATGTGGCAAGTAAGCGGTCATTTGTTGTAGGCCACCATGAAACGTTTGTTCATGTGCATTATTGACGATGAGTTTCGTGAAGTGGTGGTCTGGTTTTAAAATCATTTAAAATCATTTCGTCATAAGTCAGAGCAGAATTCTTTAATCTGCCTCCTATTCTTATGATTTGTTCTCCATCAATATAAAGGTTGAGAGTTTTTTACACCTTGGTTGACTTATTTTGACTCAACTCGTTGAAGATATCAAGAAACATTTCCTGCTGCACCATTCGTACAGCTGTGCGCAAGCTAGAGTTGATCTCGCTTGGTGACAAAACTGATTTTAACCTTGAATTTTCTGTTTTCCGTGTGTTGATGGTAAATCTTTTTACATAAGCCAGAGTTCGTAAACAGTTTGTGAGTTTCGAGTGAGTTTGGATTAATTTTAAAATGTCATTTTCATTATTTATAGCGAGAAGAGTTTTGATTTCTCTTTTCTCCTCTTCTGTGTCGAGTTGCGTGGGCTGTGTTGGAATGGAAAATTCCCATTGTTCTTGAAGAAAGGCTGGTCCCTTCCACCAGAGTGCGTTATTTTGAAGTATTGAGGGCAATACGCCACGCGATACAAGATCTGCTGGATTGAATTTGGTGGGGATGTGTCGCCAAATGCTGACATTCGTCAGTCTCTGAATTTCAGCTGCACGATTTGCGATGAATGTTTTCGTTCGAGTCGCTAGTGCAGATATCCAACAGAGGGTGATTGTGGAGTCAGTCCATGTTTTGATGTTTTGCACTGGGAGAACAGATAGGGTGTAGCGCAGAAGCTTTGTTAGGACTACTGCACCACAAATCTCCAATCTTGGCAGTGAAACCGTATTGAGTGGCACTACTCTAGTTTTGGAGATGAGTAAATGTGTGTGTGTGATGTTGTTGCAGTGTAAAACTCGCTCCATACGCCTTGATGTATGCATCACTGAATCCGTGGAGTTCCAACTGCTCATTTTGTCCTTGCGTATTCACCCACCTCGGAATCTGGATATCTTCAATCATGGTCAATTCTTGTTGAAGAGACAACCACTCTCGACGTACTTCCACCGGAATTGGGTCATCCGATGATAGACCATGTAGCCACAATTGTTGCATGATAATTTTCGCCTTAACAATGCAAGGCGAAATCCATCCTAGGGGGTCAAAGAGACGCGCGATCGTTGATAGGATGGTCCGTTTTGAAACCACTTCCTCGACGGCGAGCTTCTGAAATGGATGGAAAATATGGATCAGGAGATGTGCCAAACATTAAGACCTTTACCTTGAAAAGTTTGATTGGAGTTGTTGGATCCCCTCGCCAATGTAGGAGTTGGTAGTATGCATCATCTGGATGAATCTGGATCTGGCGATACATCTTCTCGATGTCTGCTGTAAAGGTAATTTTGTTTGTTCTTCATCTTAAAACAATTGATATATATTTTAGGTCCTTTCATCAGATGATCATTTAAAGAATTGCCCTCCGCAGTCTTGAATGCAGCGACCACTCGCAGTTAAGTGGTTGTGCTCGATTCCTTGAAGGCGGCATAATGTGGCACAACATAATGGAGAGGCGATTTAAGTGTGGGGTCCTGGGTGATGTTCACTTCCTCCATATGGTTGGGCTGTAAGTATTCCTGTATACATTTATTGTAGTCCTTGTAAAGTGTTGGGTTGGTAAGCAGTATTTTTTCCTGCCTATAGAACATACTTAGGCTATTCTTTTGAGTTGAAATGAGTACTGGACGCTGACCTGCTTTGAAAGGGAGTGGAACTTCAAAACGCCCTCCCGGCAACCGCTTGACATTTTGTAGAAAATGTTCCTCGCAAGCGTTTTCTTCTTCAGTTAGGGCCTTTCCGAATGGCGATTCCTCAATTTCCCAAAATTTCCTTAATTGTGTGTCTATGTCAGAAAATTGGGTGAAGACCTGAATTGAGGGTGGTGTTTCGACTGGAACTTTACCTAATATTACCCAGCCAAACTGGGTTTTTTTGGGCGATCGGTGTAATTAACTCTGCTCCTCTTATGATGACAGGTAGAACCGCCTCACAAAATATTTCATTTCCCAACAGTAAGTCGATACTGGAGGGTCGGTTAAAGGTAGGGTTTGCTAATTTCAGACCTTGTAGGTGTGCCCATCTATTTCGATACACCTCGCGACTCGGCAAAAACCCTGTTAAGGTTTTATAAACGTAACCTCGTGTCGAAGTTCTAAAATCTGAATATTTGGAACACAGGTTGAGTTCAACAAAGTTTTGACAGGAAACATTTTTAACTTGTCCTAAAACTTGGACATCAAAGAACGTTATATGTTTTCTCAATCTTAAAAGTTGTACTGCTGATTCGGTGATAAAAGTTGCTTGTGATTCGGGATCAAGCAAAGCTCCAAAGCTAATATAGTCGCCATTATCAAATTTCATCTTGACGATAGCTGTTGCCAATAAAATTTGTGTTGGTATGGTCGTTAGTGTGGAAGCAGTTTGCCGATCACTGTTGTTCATCAGTAGGGTGAAATGAAGCTGCATTTGAATTGATTTGGGTTAATATACGGTGTGTTTGATATTGGTATTTATTCAGTGTGTTTGGGTTTTGGGGCATAAATGTTTTGATATTATTATTTGTTTAGATATGAGTGGATGGTTGCGACGATGCTTGAGCAGGGGGGTATTGGTTAGTGTTCTGTATTAGAGTGAGAGAATGATTGCTGTGTGTTGTAATTTGGTTGTATCTGATTGGAAGGGAAAGCTGATTGTGGGTGAGGCTTATACAGATTTGAATTATTGTTTGTGTCAAAATGAAGCATGGAATTGTGACTTTTTTTCAAAAATGGCAGGATTTGTTGCTTGGACAACTATTTGTTTTGTAGCTATAAGCCAAACAATTGAAACAATTACCTACAATTACCTAATTGTTTAACAACACGCTGCCTGGTTTTTACATCCATATTTGAAAAATTTTTACAGGCTCGCAATGAATGAATACCTTCGTGGCAAACCTTGAAACTGAAATTTTCCTTTGCTACCGTATTGATATGAAACATGTTCTTGTGAGACCTTTTTTGTGTTGGGGCTTTGTGTTTTGTTGCTGATCCACTATCTCTAGTGTTCGAAATTTTGTTTCTAAAAACTGCGAAAATTATTTGAAAGTAAGAATTTCCTTGTTTGTCCCCAGAGAAGACTCCCACTATGACTTAGTTGATTTCGGAAGTTTCTTTAACAGCAAAAATACGATAATTACATCCCAATGCTGCACTGGAAAGTCAAGATTCTTCAGTTAATGTAAAATTTTCGTCGAGTTATCCAAAAGTTCACGGATTCCGATGGCAGATTCTTCTCGGACGACTGGCAAATCATAAAACAATTTCAATTCCTGGTTCACTAAAATCCGTTTGAAATCATAGCGGGATTTTAAAAGTTTCACTTTGCACTTTCTTTACAGCATGATTTTAAATAAAGTAGTTTTTCTATTTTAGATAAGGATGTATTGCTGTGTACGAGTGAAATGAATTGGTCGTGGAATGAACGCCAGTTCTCATATTCACCTGTAAATGAAGGCGGATGGATTTTCGGAAGGTGAATCTCATGGGACCTCTTAGACTCTGACGAATGTGAACACGCTTCAGGCTTTGTTTGAGTTTCAAGTTTCTGCAGCTCATCTAAAAGTTGTGATTTGTACAGAACGTAGACAGCTTTTGCCTCATCATATGTAAAATCTGATTGCTCCAAAACTTCCTTCTCAATCTCCTTATTATCATAAATTACCTCATATCTTTTTTCAATATTCGATAAATTGATTTCTAAGAGATCGAGGCGCGTGCTAATGTAATTTTTCGTACGGCGAGTAGGGATTACGGTCTTTTTAAAATTTTCAAAGTCTATTGAGTCTTGGTTGCAGGATTTTACAAATAATTTGGATACACCCATTTAATTAATTTAGAAAATACTATTGTATACTATTGTATGTATATGTGCAAATAAGTAACGAGCAAATTGTACCCACTTTGATTTTTATCTTCGAAATTATTGTAATTTCTTGGATATCCCTCCTGAAAAGCTCTGCTTTACAATCCTTTTGTTGAGTCCCACTTCGTGAATTTCTTCCTTTCCAGCTCTGATTCCTCACTTGCAATTTGTATTTATTAAATTTGTTTTTTTTTTAGAATAAGGGGCCATGCACTGATTTAATTATTTAATTTAAAAATTTGAAATGGTTTGTAAATTTAACACCACAATTGTTTGCCGATTATTTTTTTCCTATGGCTCAGAAGGGCCAAAATGTAAGCCGTTAATTCGGTACAAGAGTTAAATTTTGTTTTTAAAGAAATAAACTCTTTATAAAAACTATGTCGAGAAAAATACTGTCTATTGCAGTATTATTACAATACAGTATAAACTGGGTAAAATTAATCAACTGCTTTTTCAACGTTATAAAATAGAGTTTTTTTTATTCTTAAATGTTTTGCTATTTAGACACAATTATCGGACGTTTTTGATTGTGACATTTATTGCATTATATAACATATGCATATATGTAGGAACTATAATATTTATTCCTTTTTTAAGTACAATTGTTACATTACAAAAACTAATTACAAATTATCAGCAAGTCCACGACCGGTGACCACCGTGCTGCTGAAGTTCGTACCGTCAACTCTTCCCATTCCGTTGTCAGTTCTTCTTTTTATATTCATCGTATTGCTAGTCTATCCAATTCCAGATGCCTACCGCATTCAATAGCTTATGCCACGTCTATAAATTCAGGGCAATAGTAAACAAGATCCATCCGCCGCCTGTACCAATTAAAATAATAATCGACCTCCGTGACAACATTGTATTACAAAGACAACATTGCTCATATCACTCTGGCTTTTATGCTTCTTAATATAGATCAGCACAAAATCCATTCATGACGAATGCCACAATGTTCTCTTCGTAACTCAATGCAATGACAACAAAGTCTGATTATTAACGAACTCTGATTGTAAACAAACTTTAATTGTAAACGAACTCCAATCGTCTGGGTCAACAGACGAACATACGACGACGACGACTACTCATGCTGACACATTATACCGCACAGTCGGTGGTCGTCGATCGTGGATTATTCATTGATTATTCATTGATTACAAACATACAGATATCATCATGACTATATAAACATACAAATATCAGAACTCCTGCATATATTTCAATAATTTTGTGTTTACTTTGACATTTTTAGCACAAGTTTTTGTTTGTATACATGATAATATTGATATTATTGTGAAACAGCTGTAACAATGTGTGGTACCATAACTCTTGCCTGGATTCGGGCTCCATCTCTAGCTGGACTACATTCGTCAGCAACAGAATTTCCGAGATCCAACGACTGACAGATTCGCAGATGTGGAGGCACATACCAACAAAACGCAACCCAGCTGATCCGGAACTAAGGGGCAGTGAATTATGGTGGAATGGCACATCCTTCATGAGAGACCAATGGAACTTCCCAGTCCCAGAGCAACCAACAAACATCAACACGGAAGAGGAAAGGCGAACAGTAAAAACTCATGTCACCACAACACAAACACAGACACAACAAATCATAGAAGGGCAAATTATCAACAAGTTCTCCAGACTGCACACGATATTACGCGTATTGGCATATTGCCAACGATTTATCTCCAACTGCAGATCAGCTGGCAAAAAATCTGGCCCTTTGCAACCAGAAGAGTTGAACACACAGATGGCAATAAGATCAGTGCAAAAGGACATGTTTCCTGAGGACTTAACAAAACTGCACGACAGTCCAAAGGCATCATCACCACTTAAGTCATTGAATCCCTTCATAGACGCAGATGGAATTCTTCGCTTGGGGGGAAAGCTTAAAAACTCGAACTTGACATATAACCAAAAACATCCAATTATCCTAAAGTCGAACCACCATTTCACCAAAACTTTTTTGAAAGAATCGCACAAAAAAACGCAACACGGTGGTATCCAGCAAATGACAGCATATATTCGGACAAGGTATTGGATCATCCAAATAAAGCAGGGTATAAAACACACCATACACCAATGCGTCAAGTGTTTCAAACACAAATCCAAAGCAATAACGCAACTTATGGCGAGTTTATCAGCAGCGCGGGTTCGGATAGCAAGACCATTTACGAACACAGGGGTCGATTATGCTGAACCAATCGACATAAAAACGTGGAAGGAAAAAGGCTACTTTGCAATTTGCATGTGCCTCGCAACAGAGGTAATTCATTTGGAGGTAGCCTTTAGACGTTTCACGGCACGAAGGGGCATCTGTAGTGAAATATTAGGTGATTGTGGCACAAACCTCGTCGGGGCTAATACGGAGCTGGAAGAAATGGATGAAAAACGCGAAGAACAAATGGAAAGAAATCGCAGACACCCTAAGCAGCCAAGGTACGAGTTGGAACTTCATTCCCCTAACTTCCCCACACTTCGGTGGACTAAGCAGGATTGAAATCTGCTAAGCACCACTTAAAAAGAGTTGGAGGAGACCGGAAGTTAACTTTCGAAGAATTAACCACGCTTCTTACGCAAATAGAAGCATGCCTGAATTCTGAAGAAGACTTAGAGGTGATCACTCCCGCGCACTTTCTAATCAGCGAAACACTAAACGCGATTCCTAGTGAGAACACATTGACAAAAAACATCAACACCATCGAGAGATGGAAAAGGGTTCAAGCTCTAATAGAAAGCTTCTGGCAGAAATGGAGTAGTGAATACTTAGCACGTCTACAACAGCACCCGAAATGTACGAATTTAGAAGAAGAACCCAAGGTGGGCGATCTGGTTCTCCTTAAAGACGAGCGGTTGCCAGGGATACAGTGGATGCTCGTGCGAATAACTGAGTTGCATCCAGGAAACGATGGACACGTTCGAGTCGTCACTCTGAGAAGAAAAACATCCACACTGGAAAGGCCTATCATGGTATCATTACAATTTAATCACGCACTCTTCTTCAACTACGCAATTAAAGAAAGTAGTGCAACAAGGACAACACTATACAATCGAAACTAATAGCAAAACATCAGCATACGAATTCAAGCATTTGAGTATAGGGGTGCTCTTTTCACATTTGTGTCTCAAAGTGTTTTGTGTTGTCTGTCCTTTTTGCAAAATTTATTAATTTGGTTTCCTTTCATGTGAGCCTTCAATGAAGTTGTAGCAGATGATCGAGCCAAAGGGTGTTCAAGTACAAACCGGAAAATAATTGCGAACTTTGTTCACGGCGGGGAGAATGTTGCTGATAAAAATTTAAATTAAAAATTGTTCAATAAAATGTAAAATAAAAACATAGAATATTGTACACTTAAATATGTAAACAAACACTTATGATAAATCTCTCGCAAGATAAAATTGCATATGTCAAAAATTAACATAAAAGAAAGACAAAATAAGAAGACACAAAAGACACAAAATAAATCATCATTTTTATAACGTTGAAGCAAACAGTTGGTTTTATTTTTAAAGTTATTTTTCTCTACATAGTTTTGTTACACAGTTTTTAAGACAGTACAATTTAATTAACAAAACAGCTTTTACTGTACGACTCATAGTTCAACGAAGTACAACACGGTTAAACAAAATAACCAGCGCCGAACAATAGCCATGAGGACTTCCGCTATGCTAACCTCCGGGATCGGTCCCTGTGGTAACAGGGCGTAGTGTGAGATTATGTCCACCGTCCTGGGAAACAGTGTGTTCAAAATGTTGTTTATCAGGGGAGAGTCTGTAGGTTGCGGCGACCTACCGCCTCCACGGGTCCATGTCCGCGTTTGTGCGGAGCCCCTTAACAAACTGCAGCTTTCTACGCTTTATGGCATTTTTTAAAGCATGTCTGCTGTCCAGGGAGGGTTTCCTTCCTGGTGCGGTGTGCTCGACGACTTGCCTTGATGCATATGGATCTTAGGCCAGCTATCTCCTCATTCCACCAATAAGCCGGTTTCCTCGTTGGTCTCGTGATCACCCGTGGCATTGAAGCATCTCAGGCCGTCACCAATGTTTAGGAAGGGAAGATGGCAGTATAAAGTAGACGGTGTTTCCACCCTCTTCTGTGGACGTAGCCTGACCTGCTGTCAGCGGTTTGGGCAATTGCAAAGTCTCCTGCGATGACCACCGGTGACTTCGAGCTGACTTCTACGACTATGTCCCGCATTAGCTGCTCAAACTGTTCCTGTTCCAGGCTACGAGGAGCGCAGTACGAAAGGAAATACACCCCATCCACACTCGCCCACGTGAAGTGGTTGTGTAGACTTGGAGGGGTGGACTGGAAGGCTTTTCCGTTAGCTATCCAGATGGCTGCCTTTTCTGTCCCGTCAGACATCCATGATGCGTCGGGTCTATTCTGATGTTGCTCACACAGTATTGCCAAGTCAATATTGTGCTCGTGTACCGTCTGGAGGAGCAGGTCGTGCGCCGCTATGCAATTGTTGAGGTTTAGTTGGAGAACTCTCATCTCCGGAATTTCTCTACTGCTTTGCGGAATTCCGCCCAGCGCGCACTGCCGGCCGCGTGGTTGCCTCCACAAAGGGCGCACTTACACTCATTTCTACACGCAGCCGTGAAGTGGCCCTCCTCGACGCATCTACTTCACGTTTTCCTTCGGTCCACGACGGACCTGCAGGTCGGGAGCCTGTCGTCGTACTGCCAGCACTTAAAGCACCTGCCGGGCTCTATCTATGATACGGCTGTCCGTCCAGCCGATACGCATCTTTCCTACCTTTAACAGGGTATCAGCGTCTGGTACCGGCAGTCTGATGAAGGCTGTTTGGAGGCCTCGTTGTTTCCTCCTTGAGAAGCCAACCGCAGTCTCATCTATCTTGCGAATGTCCTCCTTGGATTGAAGGGCCTCGCAGATTTCTGCAGCCGACGTCACCTCGCCAATTCCGTGATTAGGATGGTAATGGTGTGTACCTTGGTCTCAACAGTTGCAGAGTCGGCTAGGACGCTCCCTGCAGCGATGCCGCGTTACTATCGGGGGCCCTTTTTGACTCTAGCAATTCGTTTTTGGCCGTCATGTGTATCCTTTTAACATTGCCTCCGAGTGGCTGCAGAGATTCATTTTTCCTGAGGGACTTCAAAATATCCGCGTAGCTCGTTTCTGCGTTGGAGGCAATGATGATTGCATCGACCCTTGCTCTGGACCGTATCTCCTCTTTTTTCGCCCCTATACTCTGTGGGTTTGGGGCCTTCCTGCCTTTGGCTTGTGATCGTGGGTACCGGGGGAAGTTGTTGTGCGCGTTCTGCGGTCACGCTGCTCGCCGATTGCTGCTTCTTCTCCCTTTTCTTTTGAGCCTTCTTGGGTCTCGGTTGGTCGCTATTCTGGTCATCCCGCGACGAACCGCTATCCCTAGGTCTCTTCGTGGTAGCCTGGATTTTTATCCAGAGGGAGGTTTGAGACGCGGAGTTCGAGTTCGAGGTCGAGGTCTGGGGCTTCAGTGACACGTACACCAGATCACAGAGCAATCTGATACGGTCGATGGTGTCTCTCATCTGCTGATGAATCGACCGTCTCTTCTTTCCATCGAGCTGCACCTCATTAACCATTTCCGCGAGAAAGCGGATTTTACTCTCCAACCTGTGAGAGAGTTTCCGGCTTCGTTGGTGGCGTTTTGCGGTGGATTCTCTTGATTAGTTGCCGTATCACGTGCGCCAGCATGTGCCACCGCTGAGGCGGACACTGGCGTTCGTACCAGCGACCTGGTCGTCTTCCAGGACCTAGTGAAGGGGTTATAGGTGACACTTCGCGCGCGATCAATTTCGTTGCCGCTACTGCTGGGTTGGTTCTTTTTGTTTGTTTTGTCCATTATACTGGTATATTTATGTTTAGGGTCCCTCTCAAGTTCGTTATCTTCTTACCGGATGTGCAGTTCCCTTAATGTGATCCCATGGTTGTCTTTGCGTTGCAGGGAGTTCTATGCAAGGGTTGAAGTACCTCCTCATGAAATGTACGTTCAGAGCCGGATCGGTATTAGTCAGGAATGTATTGAACTGAGCCTGCACTGCCAACTTAATGGCGACGGATAAGAGAGCGTTTCTCTGCCAGGGTTTTAAGTGGACGGAGGCACGCATGCCTTTAGCCCGAAAGCCAATTCGCTAGAATGTCATTTCTGGCTACTGATTTTCCAGAATGACATGCCCACCAGCTCAAAATCAATCACCATCTTCAGGGTTTCCAAACCGTAGTCCATGTGTATTGCCGTTCCGTTGCCTTTGCTTTTGGCCGGGGACCGTTTATTGATTATTCTCAGCTATCCGCCACCTGCTGACCCCCATGGTAGTCTGAGCTCGGTCCCATGGATGTGTAGCTAGTAGTGCGTTGTTATTGTTGTTTGAGTGGACTCTATGCTTATTGGTTTGAAGTGCTGTATGAATGGGTTGTATAGCGTTTGGAAGGAATTTCGAGTGAATGTGGTGTGCTGGGGTGTTATTCATAGTGGGTAGTGTTCGTGAGGAATGGGAAATTTGATTTAAGAAATTTTAATTTTATATAGTGTACAATATATAATTTAAGGGTTTTTTAATATAGTTTTATTTTGAATAAATTTTATAATTTTTTTTTATATTTTACATGTGAGAAATGTGTGTTCGAGTAAAGCTTAAGATTTTAAATAAAATGTTTAAGTTAATTTTAGTTTGTATGTATTTAAATTTAGAAAAAAAATAAATGTAAATGTTTAATATGTGTATGTGGGAGAGCTTAAATATTTAATGGGTTTGAATAGGTATTATATGTTTGCGGAATGACTGTTAATATTTCCCTGATGTGTAGGAATGGGTTTCAACGTTTAGATTAGGTTGCTTTGCTGTTTGGAAGAAGACAGATTTTCGTGATAAGTTGTTCAAGTTTCCCGGCATGTGTTCTTAGGGTGACGACGCGAATAAGTTTGTCTGATCCAGGATGTATTTTTACAATCCGGCCTATCAACCATTTTGATGGTGGAATTCTCTCGAGGTCTTCTGATTTTGGTTGATTTTCAGTCTTCAGCCATTTTGGACGTTTTTGGAGACGAGAGAAGTACTCCGAACTCCACTGCTTCCAAAAGTGTTGGTATAGCTGCTGTATCCCCTTACAACGGTAATTATAACTTATTTGTTCAGCTGCTATGTCTGGTTCCGGAATTGTTTGCATGGGTTGCCTGTAAAAGCGGTAAAGTCCTCGGGATTATTTGTGAAGGGACACAGCGGCCTTGAATTAAGGGAACCTCAAGTTGACAATTCCTCAAATGTGAGTGTTGAGGTTCCAGCAACTCGTTTTAAGTGGGACTTCACCGATTTAAACCTTGCTTCCCATAACCCACCAAAGTGTGCTAATGCTGGAGGGATGAAATTCCACCTAGTGCCGTTTGCCAGTAGAGTTTCTGGTACCTGCTTCTCGGAGTAGTTCGCTGTTCTTCACAGATTATGCAATTTGTACCGCAATCGCTATATACTTTCTGCAAACTCCTCGCCTCGCAGCAAATCTCCTGAATGCCGTGATAAAGGCCTGGGTCGTCATGTCGCTGACCAATTCCAATTGGTGACCATTCACACAAAAATCCCAAAATATCCTTTAACGGTTTTGGCCCTCGACAATTCCATGCTTTGATTTCGATAGGTCCGGCTTAGTCAACTCCGGTGTTAGAAAAGGGGCGAGAAATCTTTACCCTCGATGTTGGTAAATTGCCCACGAGTTGGCCGATGGGTATTGCCTTTTGCCTGAAACAGATGACACAGTTTTGGATATATTTCTTTACTGCGTTGTTCGGATTCAGTATCCAAAATCTTTGTCGAAGCTGATCGAGCATCTGCTGGATTCCGACATGGTATATTGTAGTGTGAACGTCCTGTATAATAATACGGCTAAAACGGTGATTCGGTCTCAAGATGATAGGATGTTGTTGCTCAAAGTTACGGTTTGAATTTTGTAACCGACCCTCTACTCTTAAGATTCCAAAGATATCCGTACGCGGTTGTAAAGAATAGAACCCCTTGATTTTAGGTTGAGCTTCATTTCCGTCGTGAAATATATTCCTTTGAACAATCTTCACTGCTAGTTTCAGAGCTAAGCCCATCTCCATCGGCGTAAGGATTCTGGATGCTTACCTGTTTGGCGCATGTTACAAATAAATCGGGTGCAGTACGTTAAAATCCGCAGAATTTTCCGAAGGTTCCAGTGGCGGTGAATCAGTGTGTTAATTTCTTTATTTACTTTATATTCTGTGATGACGCTATGAGATGTAATTGTTTGCCTTTCTTCTTCAGTTGTCGATGCCTTTGGTTGAGGAGGAGCCTCAAAGTTCCATTCAGATATAGGGAATTCCGGTCCATTCCACCAAAGTGTGTTGCCATTTAAGCCGCAGGGTAATAACCCACGTGATGCCAGGTCTACAGGATTGTGCTTAGTTGGGATGTAGTGCCACATACATACTAAGGTTTTCCAATTCCAATCCAATTTTAGACGGAGGTGCCATGATCCACGCTAATGGTTTCTTGGAATCTGACCAAGCGTAGGTTCTGTCACTGTCCAAACTCAAGACTCTTGTAGTATAACCAAGAAGTGTGGCTAACACGACCGCGCCACAAAGCTCTAGCCTGGATAGGGTTACGGTCTTCAGCAGAGCAGGGCGATCTTCGACATCACGATATCAATGTGAATATTGCCGTCGTCATCTGAAATTCGTAAGTAGACTACCCCTCCATAGGCCTTTTCAGAAGCATCACTAAAACCATGTATTTCAAGGGCTCGTTGTTTTGGATTCATTTCAGCGATCCATCGTGATATCGTGATATTTTGAATGGATGGCAGTTCGCGTCGAATCGCTTCCCACCGGATTTTCAGTTCCACTGGAATTGGGTTGCCTCACTCAAGTTCACAACACCATACGAGTAACTGCTGCATCAGAATTTCGCCAAAATTATACACTGTGAAATCCACCCAAGGAGGATCGAAAAGTTTTGCGATAGTTGACAGCATCGATCTCCTTCTTGGGGCTTCATCTCTGTCAATAACAACGTTTTGAAAGGAAAAGGGATCTACTACGAGGGACCACCTAATACCTAGCGTCTTAATTTGTGGCGTGTAAGTTACTTCAAAAGGTAAAGAAAATCCAAATTCCTTTTGGAAGGAATATCCTTTAAAACCTCATCATCATTGGCCGTCCACTTCCGCAGTTTGAATCCGGCAGATAATAACCGTTTTCTTGCTTCATCACGTAATTTTTGTGTTTCTTCCAAGGAGTCGACACAAGCGATTAAATGGTCGACATACGGACCCTTGCGGATGGCACTAGCACCGATTGGATAGTGAGGTTGTTCGTCGTCTGTAGCTTTTCGGATGGTGCGATTGGCAAGGTGCTCTGGCAATTCCAAATGTGACTATCTACAAGCGATATGTCCTAATGGGTTGAGGTGGATTGTCACGCCATAGAATTAGTTGTTAATACGAATCCTTCTTTTTCATTCGTATCTGCCTAAACATTTTATCGATGTCTGCGGTGAATGTAAATTGATAGGTTCTACTAACACAATATCAATAATGTTATTTTGTGTTTTAGGTACTATCAACCAGTGTTCGTTTAACGACGTACAATCTAAAGTCTTCGCAGCTGCATCAAAGACGACTTCTCAGGACCTTGTTTCAAGTTCTAAGCCTTTGTTTTTTTGCTCGGACAACTAATTGTAGACACGGTGGTAGGTGGTGGGTAGCCGTGGCTCAAGTGATAGTGTATTGACTTCCCATTCAGATGGTTCGGGGTTAATACCAGCCGTGACCGAAAGACATTTTTACAGGCAACTGATATCTTATGAGGTGAGTGGTTGCCTAAATACAACATCAAGTCAATTTACACTAATAATTTAGTTTCCCCATTAAATGTTGGATGCCACCCATGGAGCAAAATAACCACTGAGCCCAAATATCTTTTTCTCTCTCTCTACCCAATTTCCCGAAAAACTTAACACGTGCTCCGGCATTTTAGGAGTAGTCATACCCTCTTGAGTTGTAAGTTCTTTAAAAAGAAAAAAAAGGGAAACTTGGTTTTCTTTGCTCAGGCAACTCATTACACGATGCGGAAATTTGCTTTTATTTTTTCAGACAGGAATTGTAATTACACAACGGGGGAGATCCTTTTCCACCAAAACTCACAAGATTAAAGTTCGAAAAGTTAGAATGTTTCACGAAAAATGCCACAAAATTGTTTATTTTTTTCCTTTTCTCAAAAAAAATTTATTTTTTTTTGAAATGCAGAAACATACTTTTACGGGGTAATCCGGCTTGAAGGGCCAAAATGTTGAGTCCGGTTGAGTTCGGTTATTTCGGTTCTTTTACTGAAAGTGTACTTTATTAATTTTAAGGCTTCAATTTATAAGTTTTGTTTTTGTCTTCTTTTGTGTTTATTTACCACATTGATCAAAAAGTTCTTCCGATTTGAGTTCTGTTTTTTTTTTGTTAAGTTGATAAATCTGTTGTTGACATTCTTTCTAAATCTTGGCGTCATAGCTTGACATTTGCAAAAGTTACGTGGCCAAGAGTACATCTATCTGTGTGTGTGTTGGCGATTTTTTACAATTTTAGAAATGGATTTAAATTTGCAACAATGAACTTGTATTAAATATTGTGTAAAAAGCCGATTTAATAGTGCGCGAACGTTGAAAATGTTGGAAAAGTGATTCGGCAACGATTCTCCAAAGAAAACGGTCGTTTACCAGTGGCACGAGCGGTTCAAAAGTTCAAAAGGTCGTGAGTCAATCGAAGATGATGAACGCAGTGGCAGACCATCGTCATCGAAAACCGACCAAAACATTGATGGAGTAAAAGAAATGTTGGTCAATAGCCGCAAATTAACCATCAGAGAGATAGCGGAGGACTTGAACAATGCCTATGGATCCGTTCAAGACATTTTGGTTAATGATTTGGATTTCCGTCGTGTAGCAGCAAAGTTGGTGCCAAAAGACCTCAATTTCATGCAAGAGACCGTGTTGACATCGCAAAAGAGATGACTTGCGAGGCTGAATCCGATCATCAAAAGGATCATTACTGGAGGCTAGACGCTAGACATCAGGCAAGTGAATGGCGTTCACGAAATGAGCCGAGATTAAAAAAACCACGCCGTTTTAGTTAAAAAATAAAGCAATGCTCACGGTTTACATGGATTACAACGGTATTGTGCATCATGAATTTTAGCCAGAAGGCCAGGCAGTAAACAAAGAGTATTATTTGGGCATTTGCGTGAAGCAATTCGCCGAAAGAGACCAGAATTATGGAAAAAAACAAAAAACTGGTGGATTTTGCACCATGATAACGCACCGTCGCACAGTGCCATCATTATTCGTAATTTTTTGACGAAAAATGCAGCAAATACAATCCAACAGCCACCGAATTCACCTGATTTGGCTCCCTGTGACTTCCTTCTGTTCAATCGAGTTAAAAAAACACTATGGGGAATGCGTTTCAGCAGCCGAGAGGAAGTAAGGGAAAAATCGCGGGAAGAACTGATTGACATACCGAAAACTGAATATAAAAAATGTTTTGAGGATTGGATCAAGCGCTGGCATAAGTGTGTTGCAGTCGATGGGGATTACTTTGAAGGGGACAATATAGATTTAGATGAATAAACTTGTATTTTTAATTTTCTGAATAAATTCCATGTTTCCATGTTTCATGAAGTTAATCTAATTCACAATGGTATTTAATATTAAAATATATAATTTATAATGACAAATAATAAAAGTCCTTTAGAAGGAGTTTTATAAAAAAATATATTCCGCGCGAACAAGCCGCTCAACCTGGATTTAAAATAAAATACGATTTTTATAATACGTTACAAATAGTTGTTTATTCAACCGTTCTAAGATTGATTAACATTATTGAATCAGAATACGGTAAGTAATTTATGACGATTGGCATTTAAGAATGTTTCATTCTCTTTTTTCTTTAATTTGAGGATAGGACAAAGGTAGGTGTTTCATTAATTCTGATGTTATTATTGAATTTGATTGTACGAGGGCGGGTCAATAAGTCCGTGACTTTTTGAATTTCTGACTCTTTACTGAAACAGCAACACTACTCCTGTCAACAGGCATCTGTCCGTTGACTCCTGTCAAAATTTAAACTTGCTGCGTCAGTTAGTTTATGTTTGACAGCTATTTTTATCAGACTACTCACTAATTTGAGGAGAAAATGGAAAAAAGTGAATTTCGTGTTTGGCGTGTTTTTGGAAGGTTTGGCGTTGTTTAATCGCAATACGGAGGAGTTTTTGCGCCGTTTTGTAACCGTGGACGAAACATGGATCCATCACAACACACCAGAGAACAAAGAACAGTCAAAACAGTCGGTTTCTAAGGGTGAATCGGCGCCAAAGAAGGCCAAGGTGGGTTTGTCAATAAAGTTATGGCGACTGTTTTTTGGGATGCACGCGGGATAATCCACATTGACTACCTTCAAAAGGGAAGAACAATCAATGGGGAATATTATGCCAACTTATTGGACCGATTCAATGACGATTTGAAAAAAAACCGACCTCATTTGGCCAAGAAAAAAGTTCTTTTCCACCAAGTCAATGCAAGGGTGCACACATGTGCAGTTGCCATGGCAAAAATCCATGAATTGGGCTATGAATTGCTCCCTCATCCACCCTATTCTCCAGATTTGGCTCCGAGCGACTACTTCTTGTTCCCAAACCTGAAGAAATGGCTTGGTGGAAAAAGATTTGACTCCAATGATGAAGTCATCTCGCAAACAAAGGCCTATTTTGAGGACCTCGACAAATCATTTTTTTTGGAAGGGATAAAAAAATTGGAGAAGCGTTGGACAAAGTGTATAGAGCTCAAGGGAGTCTACGTTGAAAAATAGAATTATTTTTTTATCAAAAAATCTGTGTTTTATTCCAAAAGTCACGGACTTATTGACCCGCCCTCGTATTTTCGTTTGACTTATGTTTGGGTTTGTAAGATATACATATATTGTTTGCGGAAGGCCATTATTACTATTATTGCAATTATTGCGTAGATTAGAATGTAGTTCATTATTTTTGTTTATGGGGAAATATTGTGATTCTTCTTAGATCGTTTATTGATCTGGAAACGAGCTCTAACTCATTTGACTTGAGTACCTTACTATTGCTGTTTTCGTGAAGATCAGGTTGTTAATTGAGGAGTTGGATAGGAATTTTGAGATGTCCTTGGTTTTCAGATAACAGTGTCCCGACAATGCTATTACTGCCGGTCTTGGAGGGTGTAAACGGTCATATTATTTTTACAGATTTCGTTTGCCACATATGGCTCAAGAGACGAAAATAACCATCCTTGTGGCTGAAGCATTTGTATTCATACGGAGGTTAAATTTGGTTGTTTAATTACATAAGACTTGTGAAGATTGGGATTTTCAATTAAAAATAAAAATCTCGTCGATCGTGTTCTGATATCTAATTATGATCAGGACTATTAGAGACGCTTGTTTTTGCGAAATTATAAAATAAAAAGTTTCGTGGATGGCGATATTTGATGAGGCTTTAAATTTAATGAAATGAAACGCAAGCGTGATCTTGTTTGTTCAAAAGATTACTTTAATGTGAGAGAGTGCACTTGACAGACGGAAGCAAGGCAAAAAAAAGTTAACGAAGAAAAAGCAAATGACAGTGTTTGATTGGTTGAAAGTAAACAAAACAGGGTATTCCATTGTTTTGGCAAATTAGTGTATAATTATTTCTTAACAACGCTAAAGACTGTATTTCAGAAAATGCGTCCTGATTTTGAGTATGGTTGGAAAAACTGGTTAAAATGTTCTTTAGATTTGTTATTTTTGCATTCACTGCAAGCATTTGATCTTGTATTACTTTTTCCGATTTGTTAAATATGTTTATGGTAGTTTCTATGATACTCGTAAATGTTTGGCTTAGTAAGTGGTTCTCGTTTCTTTTACTTTCTCTATCTGTTTGTCATAATGTTTAACATCGTCCTCGTCTAAACTACCATATAATGATTTGCTTAAGGTACCAACTATATTTAGTAGCGCTCGTTTATAACGTTTATGTGCGCCTAGGAGAGTATACTTGTTTGGAGGTTCGTCAATAGGTGGTTCATTTCGCTAATGGCACCATCACATATTATCCTAAAGTTTGCATTTCCCTGAAGTAGACGGCACAGGTCGTTGATTTCTACCACGTACGTGATGGCGTAATTCAACGAGTTTCCATTTGGTAGAATATAATTCGGCATTGCCAATTTCTTTGAAAAATATCCCTGTTTTGTTGTCGACAGGAGTAATTTGAATTTTTCCGAGAGTGAGTGATAGTCCGAGTAGAGTGATGAAGAGGGTTGGTGACATTTTACGATATTTATAATTTGCAGAAAAAGTCTTGTGCTTTGTGTTTGTGTGTATTTTTAAGTTGTTTTATTCTTTTTTTTTATTGTTAAAAAAAAATTTAAGCTTATTCACTATCGTATTCTATCCTATGGGGTGGAGTGTGATTGTGCGGATTGTAGCGTCGTACGGTCTGATATTTCACTATGTAAGTTGGACAGAAGTCCAGCTCGAAATTCTCCTCTCGCAACCCGAAACTTATTAGGTCACGGAATCTCAATCCTCTTATGAGGTTTGGGCGTATTATCATTCCGTTGACGAATGTTCCGTGATCTCTAGCGTCGATGTGGATGACCGCATGTATGGGCGAACCGAGTGGCAGGTGGATGACGTTAGGGTGTCCGTTCCCGATTTTGATGATCCCACGACGCAAGGTAAGGTAAGATGGTAAGGTGCTGTGTTCAATTTTTTGATTTTCATCAGTGAACACATTTTCGTAAACATTTTGCTTAGGAAATTGGCACCTTGAACTGTTAGCATCGAGAATGGGATGCCATGTCGGCACACAATATTCTCGATGAATATTCTTGCGACTGTCAGAGCCTCCGCATTTGGCAATGAATATGCGTCTGAGTATTTAGTCAAGTCATCCTAAAAAGTTAGCAGGTATTTTTGATCCGCATAGCTGTTGGTAAAGGTCCAAGTATATCTAAGCCCTGCTTGCGGTTTCTTAAACTGAGGAGATTTGGATTTCAACATCTCTTCGTCGGGTGAGTCTATTAATAGCAAGACTATGACTTTGTTTTGGCTAGTTTGTATGCGAAAATTGGGTTAAGGCATGTTTTTTCCCGCTTTGTAAACGATTTGATACTCATATTCGTCGAGTAGAAATCTCCAGCGCGCCAGTCTTGACGTTGGATTTTTAAGATTCATATTTTAAATTTACGACCGTATATGTAAGGTCGTAAAGTTCGCCAGTAATTCCTTTTCTGTAGTGATGTACCAAGTTTTGGCGTCATTTAATGTTCGGCTGGCGAAGCAAATTCGCTTGTCTTGGCCGATTATCCCTTGTGATAGGATGGCACCTAATCCAATATCACTGGCATCTGTGGTTACTATGAAGTCTTTCTTGAAATCTGGATAAGATAGGATAGGAGGTTCGTCGCAGAATGCGTCCCTTTCGACATTTTTCTTAAGCAGTTTAGTTAATGGCTTTGCCTTTGTGGAAAAGTTTTGGATAAATCTCCTGTAGTAACCTACAAATCCTAGAAATGATCTTATTCACTTCACAGACTTAGGTATGGGGATTGTTTTTGCCACTTTAATTTTCTCGGTATCTGGTTTGAGCCCATGTTCTGAAATGATATGACCCAAGCACGTTGAATTTGTTAGTAAGCGTTTTTACTAACTATAAAGCTTATTTTATTTATTAATTTTTGAATACACTTCTTAAATATAAAATTGACATTCAGGATGCCAGATGCCAAAACTCCACTCATGGAATGCCAAGAAGAATATGTCAGGAAAGCGAATTTTTGTTTAGCGTCATTTGAAATGCTAAGAAGCGCTGTCGATCCGCGCGCCATCCATGTGCCAAACTACTATTTCTGTATTTTAGACTGAACATAATCCCCTCCTTGAACGACCGTAAGCTCCTAACTTATTATTAATGGACACAGTCTGGCAATGGCTCTCCTTACTGTTACCTTAGAGGTCTTGACAGTGGCAACTCGAGCGATTCCATCCGCTCCCTGATGTAATGAAAGCAATCGACCCATTCGCCATTTTATAGCGAGAAGATCATCATCCATAGGAAGCACCACATTACCGATTTTCGCATCCTTACTCCGTGTACGCCATTTGTTACGCTGCTGTAGGCAATGCAGGTACTCAATTCAATTCTTTATTGATATTGTAACGACTTCGCTTCTCATGTGAACGTGCCCTAGCCCAACCCTACTTTGCCGAGATATAGATCTGAACTGTCAAATTCTGGAAGGTTCGAGAAAGATTGAAAAAGAAAAAAGCAGCAGACACAAAAAAACGTGATCTTCGAATTTTCACCCTATTTTTGTACTTTTTTTCCTTGTTACCTTAAGCAAAAAGTAAAGTACGAGGAATTTTTTGCGTTTTTCATTAACAGCCGACTAAAAGTGTAACAATATCATAATTAATTAACAATTTGATATAATTATCTGTAAAGCCTTATGGGCTTATCTGCAGAGCACTAGTTACACGTACCTTTGTGTACGTGATTTAAGTTGAATATACATATTCCGACTTAAACTCCAAGTTCACATTTTGTATATAAAAGATTCAAAAAACAAAAGAACAAAAATTTGAATATATATTGTAGATACATATGTTGATATATCATTCTAAGTTCAAAAAGTACTGTTTCCCTTCGTCTTCCAGAATTGTTGCATAGACTATTGTACCCTCAGCCATCTACTAAGGTGAGCAAGATTTTTATCCTCAAGGTCAGTCTCTGCGATGACTAAATGACTGCCCACTAACAAATACCTAGGTGTTAACGACTGGAAATCGGAAGGGTGTTCGGAGAGGCGGGAAATTGGACGGCAATTAAGTGTTGTTTCAATTTGGATAATAATTGTTGAACGGAATATCTTCCGTTTGATATCAGGCACATAAACCAAATATCTTGTTGAATTGTGAGATAAGCAAGACTTTCTTTTAGGGATTTAATGTGTTCTATGTTTTTAACACTAATATCATATAAATGATCTATATCAAGTTTCACCCTTTTGCTAGTTACGTTGACCAGGATAGGAGGGAGTGCTTGTAGAGAAGTTGTACTGTAGTATGTCCGATCCTTGATGCTGATTGTTTCGTTGTCCAGCTGGATCAAGTAGGTGCCTTTTAAAGGAATTGAGGAGTTTCTATCTAAAAAGAGCCATTAAACTTAGTAACAAAAATAATGTTTTCTCCGATCAATTCAATGATCTCTGCATTGGTCTTTCTGAAGTCGCATGCGGCAGTACCACCTTTGAGGATTCTTGGTAGACAAGTATCTTCTGGTAATTTTTTACTGCACTTTCGTCACATACGGAAGTATTCCCTATATGAAAGTAGCCACCCTCTAGTCCGTACGTTTCGTTGTAGTTGATAAGTAGTTTCGTAAAATTTAAGTAAAGTTGTTGTCCGTCATTAATTGCAGCGCGAGCATTCACTAGATGAAAAATTGTAGGCCCAACCTTCGGAATTGATAAGACGTAAAGCAGTAAAGTTCCATTTGTGAACACAGACGGTCGCCCGTACTCTACGGCTTCAACGACGTTTTGGTAAGGTAGGGTTTCTAGCTCGTTTATGATGGTACTGATTTCTTCGAAGTCTAATATGTTGTTAATAATTTCATGTACACCCTCCTTTAGTATAAGAATCTTGTCAAGTAAGTCATGTCTTAGTTTCTCAGATTCTCCCTTCTGTAAGGCGTTATTGTAGCGGTCGATTATTTTGTTAACTTTGTTCATAACCTCATGCGTTGCGTCAAACAACTTCTCGTTAATTTTGTATTGGTGGTCATTATTCTTTGCTAAGTCGGTCTGTGTCTGTAAAAGTTCGTCCCAGTCAGTTGCATCAGGGGAACCCGCCAGCCATTTCCAGGCGGTTCCAATCCAATTAATGGATCTAACTCTTTTCGCCCGTGGGTCGCGAAGTTCTCTTAAGCGATCCTTAGTCTGGTTTAGGTGATAGTTTAAAACCAGACGTGTTTCTTCATCCCATACCCGCTTCATAACATGTTGTTCAGTTTGTTGTACAAGTCCGTCGTAAAATTTTAAATCAATAACGTGTATAAGTTTGAAGTACCCATTCGTCACCCAGGCATCACCTTCCCTAACTGTCACAATTGGCGATTTATATGAAAAAATATGCAAGGCTTCCGAGGGAACCAACAAAACTAAACTGTAATACAAATTTGTTATTTTATTTAGGGATTAGATCATTATTATTATTACTACAAAAATAAAAGCTTAATATTAATTACTTATATGTGCTACATACATAAGTAGAGATTGTTGTAGGTTAAAATTTTTTATGGTATAGGATGCATTCCTCTTTTTTTTTAATCTCAGTTCTTTTAATTGTTCTTTTGTATATTAATGTTTTTTAAATGAGCTTTGTGACTTTTCTTTGCAACGATCTCTTTTTTAAACAAGGGCTTATTTTTTCCTTTGATACGTTTATTAGCGGTATAAACAACGTCCCCCTCGCGATACTCCCTGGGTTTACCTCTTTTTAAATTTAACCTTACATTTCTGGCCTCCATGTTTCGCTTAATAATGCCCCTGAGATCTTTATTGACTCTTGAGCGGATGTTTAAAAGATTTTGATAATTGACTCTCTGGGACCTATTAAAGAATATGTCAGTTGGTTTTCGTTTGATGACCGAATGTATAGTGTGGTTATACCGATCTACGGCTACGTGGACAAGTTCCTTGACCTTTAATTCTGGATTTTCGGCTTTAAGGCACCGATAGATTTCCAGTATAGTGGAATGTACCCTCTCTTTTTGTCCATTTACCTCGCTTCTGTGGGTTGGGGTTAGGTATAGTTTGATTCCTAGAGTTTTAATAAAGTTTAGGACGATTGGGCTGAGGAAGCCTCTTTCATTGTCCGTGACTAAAATTTTTGGGACTGTAAAGTAATTTAAAATTTTAATCAATTTTGATCTGATGTAAAGATTTATCTTTAATATGGAAAATTTAGAAAACTTAGAAAACTTGTCAACTATAGTTAAAAATTTCTCGTTCTGATGTTCCATGATATCCATATGAAGAATTTCGCATGGATACTTGGGAATGGGTGCTTCCTGCAAAGTGGGAGTTAAGGGGTGTCGATCATACTTGTTGGTATTACAGATTTCGCATGACGAAGTTAATTTTTTTTTATACTCTAGACATCATATGTGGAAAATAAAATTGTTCGAGGATTTGCTCTTTGTTTTCCCTTGCCGACCGATGGGCTCTTTTGTGTTCTTTCTCTATAATTAGGAATTGGCGGTCTTCATTAGCAACGTCCTCGACAACTCTTTGCGTCACGTGAATCTTGTATTTTTCGAAGTTTTCCAGATAGACCTTTTGAAGCAATTCCAGATAGTTCTCCGGAATTTTGATTCCGTTTACTACATTTGGCTTCAAGTTTTCCCTAAGGATTTCTATGAAATTAGCCTGAGAAAAGGTTCTTGCGGAAATATAATGGCGATGATAGCCCTGATGCCTTCTACCGCGAGCATCGAACTTGTCGAGTTGTAGAGGCTGAGTAGGGTCAATGAATCTCGAGAAGAAATTCTACAGACGAGTCCTGAAACCAAAGGATGCTCCCCCCCCTCCCCAACTCCCAAAGCACTCCCTCCTTCTCCTGGGCTGGATCAAGGTGTCATACGACCCGTGCTGTAGATCAACCTGGCTGAGGGCCCAGTATCTTCAAAAATAGCTCAGTCGCGAACGGAGTATCCAGATACCTGGCGACCTCCGGATTAGCTAGCCTTATCTGTATACAGCGGATTTCTGTACAGATGGACACCCCTTTCTCCGCTACTCGTGGGACCATTCATGGAAAAAACAAAAACCGAGGCCGGTACTCCTTCAATACCGGGCGGTGGAACGGTGACTACACCGACTACCGGCAAGGCTCCTACATTGCCGAGAGGAGGCTAAACTGTGGCAGGCCATGGTGCGCCATCCTCTAAAGGCAAACGGAACGAGCCAGAAAATAAGAATTCAGGAAGTGTTAAGACTGTGGCAAGCCATGGTCCTATCACTTCCTCCACCCCTAGCAGCAGCAAGTTTGTGGCAGGCCACGGACTTGTCGCTACTACCAAAACTCCTTCAGGGAGTGTTAAGACTGTGGCAAGCCATGGTCCTATCACTTCCTTAACCCCTAGCAGCAGCAAGTTTGTGGCAGGCCACGGACTTGTTGCTGCTACCAAAACTCCTCCTTCCAAGGAGGAATCTGGAGCTCAGCCGCATCGGCAAGCCCCATCTAAGGCGCTCTATCTCCTCACAAGGTAAGCATTTTATCACGCATCATCAAAACCTTCGGATCCATTCCGGAGGTTGAGAGAAGTGCGGAAATAAAGAGTAAGGTTGAGTGGGCTAAAAACATCCTAAAAGACGGATTACCCACTGATTCCAGTGCTCCCAAAACGTCAAAAGGCTCCTCTAAGCGTCAGAGATCGTTGGAGGAAACTGTACCGGTTTCCAAGAGGCCCAAAACACACAGTTCTACAACCCCTGGGCCATCCAACAGCAGATCTCTGAGGTCTTATAATGAAGTCCTAAGGGACGCATTGGTGATCGCGTGGTCGACAGGAGCGATACCGACTGTTCCATCACACCGGAACGATGGCAACTGGTCAAGCTGAAGCTTTCGAGCAACTTCTTGGCCATCATACGGGAAAACCCCGGACCACCTCCTATCACAAGCGACGCTGGCTGGCACCAAGGCCATGTCAAGCTCATCGCTTGTTCCAACCAGAGATCTCTCGATCTCTTCACCAAGGCCATCGATCGTTTAGGAGAGATTTGGCCAGGTGCAAAGCTCGAGGTCGTATCTAAGGAAGACATTCCTAGTAGACCTCGAACTCGTACCCGGATTCCAGCCGAACCCTCCTCTCCAGAAAGTATTCTGGAAATCATCCGGCTCAGTAAACCGACTCTTCCGACTCATGACTGGAAAGTCGCGAAACTGGAGGAACTAAGGGGTTCTTATAGATGCGCATTAATTGTGATCATTATGGAATCCCTTAATCCTCTGGCGCAGACGAAAGGCATGATTCGGTTCGGATTCGAGTCCAATCATTTAAGGGTGTACAAAAAGGATGAGCTGGATGCTGATAAGCAACCTCCTCCTCCTTTAATACCTGACAACCTCGGATCTTGGAGCGTCGATATCCCTTCCAGAATTGGATAGCGACGACTCCAATCTGTCCGAGGTGACTATCAAGCCGTCGGTCTCCTCCTCTGACACACTGTCGGAAATGGAAACCGATGACGAAGCAATTAGAGGTCCTACACGATCAGAGATAGAAGATGAGCTCTTGGGCACATTTTCAGAAGACTGTAGCAATGATACGGTTTCTCCAGATTAATCTCCACCACTCAAAAAAGGCTTCGGGCGCACTCATTCTGCGTCTTTCTAAAAACGCAGAAGACATAATCCTAATCCAAGAACCATGGTTTGCAGAAGGCGTGGTTCATGGATTTAGGACACCCACATACGCTCCGCTCTATACAAGAGACAAAGGTAAGATTAGAACTTGTATATTAGTGAAACGTAGCGTTAATGTATTTCTACTTCCCAACCTCAGTGACCCCGACTTAACCGTTGCCAGACTAGAGACTGCTAAAGGCTCAAAGACTGGCATCGGCTTACCTTGGCCACGACCAAGTGGGCCCTCCCCCTAGTGATAACCTAGAAAGGGCGGTACTGGAAGCTGGAAGGCAAAAACTGGCCTCATAATCGGATGCGACGCTAACCCACATCATACGGTATGGGGCAGTACCGACATCAATGATAGAGGTGAGTCACTTTTAGACTATATTTCAAGTACTAACCTCTTAATTTGCAATATTGGCAATGAGCCCACTTTTATAACAAGAAACCGACGAGAAGTGTTAGATATTACTCTTGTCTGCGACAGCATCACCCAAAGGCTAACAAACTGGATGGTATCATCTGAACACTCCTTTTCAGACCATAGATACATCCAATTCAGTCTGAGTAATGCTCCTCCCAGCCAACCAGCTTTCCGGAATTACCGGAAAACTGATTGGTCAAAATACAGAGGAATACTGTCAAAAACGTTATCCTCTGAACTATCAAGTCCCCCGCGTGACACCAATGAGCTTGACATGAAAGTCAGGGAATCTACACTGGCTCTCAATAAGGCTATGGCCGCTTCCTGCCCTCTTATTCAACCAAGAGGCAAGAAAAAGCCACCTTGGTGGACATCGGCACTGGGACTGCTCAGGACGGTATAATACCTGCCGAGCTACAGAGGTCCTCAGATATTATTCTGCCTGTGATAGAATATATTATGAGGAGCTGTGTAGAACCTATCCACATTCCACTGTTATGGAGAGAAGTCAATGTAGTATTCATTCCCAAAGCCGGAAAATGTTCTCATGTTGTTCCCAAGGTCCTCAGACCTATAAGTCTATCATCTTTCCTTCTGATAACACTAGAACGACTGATTGATATCCATATTCGAGCTAAACTTGGTCCAAGACTTCTGTCTACGGCTCAATATGCCTACTGTAAAGGAAAGTCGGTGGAAACGGTTTTGCACTCTCTGACTAGCCACAGCGAACGATCCTTACAATATAAGGAGTAGACAATGTTTGCTTTCCTAGAAACAGAGGGCGCCTTCAACAACGTCAAAACATCCGCAATCACGAATGCGCTGTCAACTCTGCAAGCAGACGACTCACTTGGAGAGTTGATCGGTCTAATGCTAAAAAGCAGGATAATCAACTCCAAACTGGGTGAGACTTCTGCTAAAAGATATGTCAGTAGAGGTACACCGCAAGGCGGTGTCCTCTCTCCCCTTCTCTGGAACTTAGTAGTTAACGAACTACTGATATACCTGGAAGCGGGTGGTAGCAGAGTGATTGCCTATGCGGATGACGTTGCCATAGCCGTCTCAGGAAAACATCTAAATACCGTTAAAGAACTCCTCCAAGTAAATCTCAACAGATTAACCCGCTGGGCAGATCGTTGTGGATTGGGAATAAACCCCCTCATAACTGAAAGCTCTTTTCTAGGAAATATAAAATTCCAATCGTAGACCCTCCTTCAATAAACGGTACCAGTTTAGTTTTCTCCGATACAGCAAAATATCTGGGTCTCATTTTTGATAGGAAACTAAACTGGAAACCTAACATTCAAGAAAGAGTCAATAAAGCTACAATAGCTTTATTCTCTTGCAAGAAAGCCATTGGGAACAAATGGGGCCTTAAACCTCGCATAACCCATTGGCTATACATCACGGTCATAAGACCGATACTTACTTACGGGTTGTCTGGTGGACGGCCTTGGAAACTGCAGTCAACCGCATTAAACTAAGGATAGTCCAAAGAACAGCATGTCTATGCACAAGCGAAGCCTTGCGGTCTACCCACTCTGCGGCATTAGATATTCTGCTTCACTTGACACCCCTCTACATTTTTAGCAGGCAAGTAGCTGCGACTGCAGCTATTCGCCTTAAAGCGACTAAACAGTGGACAAATAATTCATTTGGCCACGCCAACATTCTTAATACATTAGGAATCCTCACAGAGAACATCGATTACAGCATAACTGAACTTTGGTTTGACAAACACTTCCTTGTAAGCTTCCCCTCTAGATCATTCTGGGAGGAAGATGCTTTCATGGAGGACAAGTCAATCCATCTCTACACAGATGGATCTAAAACCGATAGCGGAGTTGGTGGCGGTGTTTTCTCAGATAAGCTAAATCTAAGCCTCTCTTTCCGCCTTCCAAATCACTGTAGCGTGTTCCAGGCGGAAATTGTGGCGATTAAAGAAGCTCTGTCCTGGCTGAAGATAAACGTGATATCTGCAGAGGATATCCGCATGTTTTCGGATAGTCAGGCCGCCATCAAATCCCTGGACTCGGTCTCATTATATTCTAAAACCACCCTTAAATGCCGATCATCTCTCATGGAGATGGGAGATCAGTTCAACATTCACCTTTTTTGGGTGCCGGGCCACAGAGACATTCCAGGGAACTGCAGAGCCGATGAACTCGCCAAAATTGGAACCACTCTACCTATCCTACCGGACAAAGGTAGTATAGGTATACCAATCTCTACGTGCAAATTAACACTAAAGGTAGATGCCAATAAAAGAACAGACCTTAGGTGGACTGCTGGACAAACATGTCTAGCGACCAAACAGATCTGGCCAAGGCTGGATCTGAGTCGCTCTAAGTGTCTGATCCTTTTAGATAGGAAACATCTCAGCGCCATAATAGGTGTCATTACTGGACACTGCCTCATAGACATGCACGCAAGAAGGCTTGGCGCTTTTACTAATGATTTCTGTAGAAGCTGCATGGACGAGGAAAAGGAGGAGACAATCCCCAACCTACGCTGCACATGCCCAGCTCTCTCCCAGAGAAGGAAGCTTCATCTAGGAGCTTTCTTCTACAACGACCTAAACGATCTAGAAAAAATAGACGTTAACAGTCTCCTGCGCTTTATTATAAGCTCAAACTGGTTCCAGTAGTAAGAAGATCATAGATCCACGTGGCATCACAATGGGCCAATAGGCCTAAGTGGGTTAGTATTTCGAACAGCCACTCTTACCTAACCTAACCTAGCCCTGATGCGGTTCTTCGTGAGCACAAAGATCGATGCCAATTCTGAAAATATGAAAATATGATCGATGACAATTCTGAAACATTAATTGGAGCTACTAGATGTGGTATTAGGTCGGAATTATCCTGATCAGCACTGTACGCGGTGCAAGAATCTGCATCGCTGTTGGAGAGCTCACAAAGACCCTCTTCAGCCGTACCAGTCAATGAGTCTGCCCTTGAAGCTTGTCCTCTACCTGCAGTATCCGTGGCTGATTCCGAGAGTGCTTCTTGCAGCTCGCTTGCAGATTCAGTACTTGTGTCTTTTTCGCCAGCTGTTCCGGCTGCATTAGGTAGACCAGACAAATGGCCAACTTCCGTCTTCATGCGTGAGAGACCATTGGCCACGAAATTCGATTTACCTGGTGTGTAAATCAATTCGTAGTTATACTCCTCAATCCTTGCTTTACAGCGTTTGAGTTTCACATTGTGGTTTCTATTACTCAGTGCGAATGTCAGGGGCTAGTGGTTGGTGTAAATCTTAATCTTCTTTCATACAGATAATTTCTCAAATTATCCAGAGCCCAGACTACTGCAAGCATCTCCTTCTCATTGGTTGAGTAATTTTCCTCTGTTCGATTCAGAGAGCGAGATATATACGCGACTGACCTCTCTTTGCCATGCTCACCTTGAGACAGCACAGCACCGATTGCAATATTTGAAGCATCTGTGGTCAAATTGAAGCTTTTCTCGAATTCCGGAAATACCAGTACTTCTGCAGAAGTGAGTAGCTCCTTCAAGGTTTCGAAAGCCTTAATTGCATTTTCATTGAGAGAGATTGGGACATTTTTGGAGTGGTTAGCTCGAACTTGTGCAAATTCCTCTCGAGTTATATTCGTCTATGGTTTGGCTAATTTAGCATAATCACGGATAAATTTCCTGTAGTAGGAAGTTCACCCGAGGAAGCTTTTCAGTTCTTTTAAGTTTGTCGTTGGAAAGATTTTTTCGATCGCTTTAACCTTTTTAGGGTCTGGGAGAATACCATCAGGAGTAACAAGGTAGGCAAGAAATTCGACGCTAGTGGCCAAGAAGTTAATTGTTTCCAGGTTGGTTTTCAATCCGGCTTCGCTAATTTTGGAGAAGACGATCTCGATATCTCCTAGATGATCTTCTTCTGATTTACTAAAAATAATTATGCCATCCATATAGACATAGCAAAACTTACCTTTTACCTCCTAAAGCACATCATCTATCATGCGCTGAAAAATTGCTGGAGCATTCTTGAGGCCGAACGGAAGTCTTAGATATTCGTACTTCCCATTCATTGTTGAGAAGTCTGTTTTCGGAATGTCCTTTTCTTTCATGAGGATCTGATGAAACCCTGAGGTCAGGTCAAGCGTTGTTAAGAATCGAGCATCACCTAGACTGGCAAGTGTGCTGTTAATATCAGGGATAGGATATGTATCAGGAATTGTTACGGCATTTAGACGTTTGTAATCGATGACCATTCTGTACTGCTTTTCACCGTTTGGCTTCGGTTTTTTCGGAACAACCCATATAGGTGACTTATAGTTAGTTTTAAATGCGTTTTATTTTTCTTAACACTAACTCTTACATTCTAACAAAAAATGCTTAAATGCTAGCTTACAATTGCTTAACAATCTTATACTAACTTACTGGCCCCACACAGGCACTCTAAGCTACTCTGAATACTTATATCTATGTCTTTCGACTGCAGTTACATTTTATTTATAAATACTTATTTTCTATACTTAAAGCTAAGAAAAAATTTGTTTACAAAAACTTAGCATATGGACATTTATTTTTTATAAAAACTTAGTATCTAACTTAAAATAAACCTTAGCCTACCTAACCTAAATGCACAATACACACATAAACACACATAGACATTATACGCAATCATATACATACATCAGTATACAATAGGTGAATTATATGGGCTATTAGATGGACGGATGATGTTCTCTGACAGAAGTTCATTTACCTGTCTTTCGACCTCTTCCCTCATATAAGCGGGGTAAGGATAACTTTTGGAGTAGATTGGTTCGTTGGTGGTTATACGAATTTCCGCTCGTGTGTTGGTTTTTACTTTCTCGTTCCCTACTGGACCGAAAAGACTTTCGAACTTCATGTAAAGATCTCCTAATCTAGACCTTCCTAACATAGAAACATTTCCTCCCAAGGTAAGCATTTGACTAATTAATTCGGGTTTTTGAGAGGGATGATTTTATTCGATTCAATGGTAAGCATGTTTTTTTCTCTCTCTATAACAGCCTTCAGCTGCTTCAGAGTATCGTCCCCTATTATGCCTTCGAACGAATTCAAATTTGGGAGGACGAAAAATGTTATCTCGAGATCGCAGCCTAGGTACTTAAAGAACTTCCCACAGATTTTGTTTTTAACTAGTATATTTCCGGCAGGACTATTGACTTGAAATGGGATTTTGACGGGTCGGGACATGGAACTGAATTTTGTTTGATGAAGTTCTTTTTCGCCCCAGTATCTACAAGGAAATTTAGTATGTCCCCGTCCCGCGTTACATATTCTATGTATGGTACGCTGAAAACGAGGCGTCTTCCATAAAATTTTCTCCCCTAGGTTCTTCATTGGGAAGTTCAATGGATTCTATTTCTAGGTTTTCCGCACCCGTGGTGCTCTCTGGACCTGTGGATACCACGTGGTTTAGACGCTGCTGATTTCGAGGGTAGTTATCGGATTTCGATTCCCTCTTAGCTGTTTTTGGCAAATTCATGTAGTCTACCCTCCTAGATTGGGTCGAATTGTCCACTTCCATTTTTACCGGAGGTTTTGGTTCTGTCGGCCTTTGGGGTGGATGCTGTTGCTGAAAACTTGACCTCCGTGGATGATGTGAATCTTGAGCAGGGTCATCTCTTGGAGGAAATGACTTGTTGGTGTTTCCAGGATTGTGATGAGATCCTGAGCTATCTCTAAAGTCGTAGTTCACAGGGGAGCCATTAAGCCACGAATAAATACGTCCAGTGCACGGTTTCTGTAGGTTTCCACCAAAGCATTCATTGTTTCGGTAGAGTACGTCTCAGCCCTGATCTTATTGATGATCAAGGAGAATTGATGGTTCACTGTGGCGTAGAAATCATCAACTCTTGAACCACCCTGTGTGAGCTGATTAAGTTGGTGTTCGAGGTTACGGATATCCCTCTTGTCGGCGTAGTGGAGCGAGAGAATTCTTTTAATATCATTTCACTCGTTATCGAATATATTGTATGAGACCAGAGCAGAATCTCCCTGCCTCTTATTTTTTGACGTATGTGTTGTAAAATCGTACGGTAGATGGGTTTATTCCGGACTATTTCATAACCCTTCAGAATCGTCTCCACACTGTAGATCCAGGACGTATTAGACTGGATTGCCGTCAAAGACTTGTAATTCTTTCACCGAATCAGGCAGTTTAGAAATATCCTTCAAGTCTTGCTCGCATGTCGGCCCACGTAATAGTACCGCATCGTCCGCTCGTGAGACGGAATTGTCTCCCTGCTCCACAACCTGGAGCTGATTTCCGATAACCGCCAAGCGTTCATTAACATTTTTAATGGACTCTTATGGACTAAATTGTTCTATTCTATTAATTCGGCCTTCTATTACCCTGAGTTTTTCTATTAACGAATTTATAACCCCCTTGAGCTGAGTGACGGAGTTCTTAATCTCATCCATTCTAAACAGTATTACCCAGGAAGTATTCGAGGGTAAGAAATTAGAGGTAAAAAAAATACAACGACAAAAACACAATAACGACAGAAGTGGCAAATGGTTTTCTTTTAAATTAAAATTTAAAAGTTGATTTTTTTATGTTTTCTTAACTATATATTACTTGGAATCAATATCAATGCTTTTTGTTTTTTTAATCTGACTGAGTTTTTTATATATATATTGTCCTTTGTTTTGTCAAAAGGATGACTTTGAATATCAGTTCACTAGATGCCTGCTAAGCGCTCTCCATTAACTTTCGGGGTAGCTACTTTATTTCGGAAGTCTCATATGAATACTCTTTAGTCCTTAATGCGTTAAAAATCGCAGCGACCTATTAGGGTATGAGGATCTTCACCACCAGCGATTAAAATTAATTAATTCCGCGGTAAGCCGGCCCCTTTTTTCATGAGAGTTGGCCCCAAGGCATATTTTACGCTATGAAATTAAATTAAGTAGTACGAAAGTAACTCTACTTGAGTTTTTCTTACTTTTTCGTTAGTTTAAGAGACTATAGGTGTGTTTTTTTACACGCGTAAACTCGCTAACTCAAAAATTTACATGGCAATAACAATAACACGATATCGTGTATTCGCTTGAGATAGCGAGGAAAATTATCAAAGATAAGTTCTAAGCGACGATAGAAGCAGTGATACCAAAATCTTGTTTCTTATGTGTTATCGAATATTATCGATAAATTATGATGAAATGTCAAGAATTTGGCACAAATGTGGCATTCCGTCAATAAATTAAATTAAAAGAAAGAAATGTCTGGAAGTGTTAAGAGGTCATTTTTGAGGCGAACGCTCCAACTTGGCCCTTCCAGCAGCATGTTTAGTACCTTAAAGTGTCAGTGTAATCCTTTTGCATTTACTTATGTACGAGTATAATGTCAATTTCATTTCTTACCTGAGTTTTGGCAGTATCTTTTATTTGAATTTATTTTTTTTCTCTTCACAAAAAAGTCACAATTTCTATAATTTTTGAAATTTGACAGCTCAAATGTCTTTAAAATGTATGTGCTGCCAGATTTTTATAACGAAATTGCCAAGCGGGGATGTTCGTTCTTTTGTGTCATTTTTGAGTTAGCGAGTATACGCGTGTAAAAAAACACACCTTATGTACTAGTCTTGTGAGAATTCAATATATGGTATATGTCTTACTGTTATTTTCTTAAAATTATCTTACTAAAATCCTAGGAATATGTTTTACATACAGCGGTGAGATGCATGACCTGGAACGTACCGAATATCCACTGGGTGTTGCTGCTCAATTGTGACCAGATCATGTTGTTGTTTGACTTCATTATGTTGCATGATGGCGTCGTGTTGTTGTTAAACAAACTAAATTCACAGTTGTATGCCTGTGAACCAGCATGGTACCTTGCCTTCTTGTTGGAACAGAAATAATGTGTGTCCTTGGCCTTGTCGCAATAATTGAGTTCGGCTGGTGTCATTGCAAAGTATTGGTCTCTGTGACGAAGAGCTATTGATCATCGCTGGAGACGGTATGAGTTGAAATAAGTCAAATGGAGCTTGTTCAACCAGTGCGAATTTGATGACGAACATAAGATGATTGCTAGTTGCTCCTCCTTTCGTTGTTAGAATCTTATAAAAGTGGAGCAAGTGTTCTTGTTCGAATGTAAGTGTTTGAGACTGTGGTAGGTGATTTTTTATATTTATTTAAGATTTCTGACCTTAGTTGAGTAAAAGCGGGCTGATGGTTCCATAGTGCGCATCTGTTAATGTACTTTAAAAAAAAAATAAAATAAAAATTTTAAATTGCGGTTTCAATTCTTTGCAGGTTGGAAGCCACAATCATTAGTTGTATTGTCAAAGACATGAAGATTTGGAAAATCCTGGACTGTTCAGAAGCTTCTCTAATTCGAGCCATAATCTGTTTGGATTGGTTTTGAAGAGCATTCATGCGTTCCCTTGTCTCGAGCTGATCTTGTTTCATGATGTTAATCGTGGAGTCTATGATGGATGTCTGGTTTTCTAGCATCGTTAATAACTGTACCTCGTTGCCCTTTATTAGATTAATGGTTTGAGACAGTTCTTCCGCGTAGGCAGCATCGAGAAGTCCGAAAAGGTGTGTGCTACATAGCCGATTATGTTGATGGCTGCCCGATGAGCTCGGTGTTTTGTGATTATGTTAGTACTTGCTTGTAGTCTGTCCTGGGTGATAACGAAGTGTGTTGCTAATGCTGTATATGCTGTTTTTTATTGTAACTGGTTACATTAATGTTGTAGTGCCAATGTTCCATTTCCCAAGGCTTCTAGTTCTGCTTGCATAGGTGCTAAGTTATAATAAACGACAATCTTCCATTCATTTATGATTAAATTAGTGGATCCAAGGCCTTCGATATAAATTCCTGGATGGTTCTCAAACCTTGTTACATTTATTGGTGATGCGCACACCAATACCAATACCCACCATCGGTGGCCGTGTTGGAGTGGTACTAGCAATCGCTTCTCACTCGGAGGGTCAAGGTTCGAATCCTACCCATTGACAAGTTTTTCAAGTTTCGCATTTGTGTAATTGGAACTCAGACAGAAAAATTCTGCGTGTGGAGGCATAACACTGACACGTAGATTTGGCTGTTGTAGAATTTCAAGCACAAAAAAATACTGTGAATTATAACCTTCGAATCACTCTGAGTGACGAAAAAACTCTCCGTCCTATTCGGACTCCCACCCCCTGGAGAGCGAATATCGAAACCAAACACACCTGAGTTTCAAACCACTACAAAAAAACAAATTTCCGTTCTCCTCCTTCTACCTTTCCGACCGCGCCCTGGCAACAGTTAGGCGCGCGTAAATTATAAAAAAAAAAAATTGGCAACAGCAACAAACATAACATGATGGTTGTCATTAACGAAACATATGATGTCTTCCTTCGTTTTGTGGGTGGTTGTGTCGGATTCCTGGTAGGAAGTTCGGATTGTGCGGCTGGACCTGGCGCTTCAGTTGTATTTGTTTCACTGCTGTTGTTGGTTTCTTTAAATAATGGTGCTAAGCGATGGATTGGCCGCTTCCATATTCCTGTACCGGTTTTGACGTTGCCTACTCGAACCCTGTTGTCGTCTGCCTTAAACACTTGAACCACTCTCCTAATGGGCCATTGAAGAGTTGGCGTATTGTCTTCTTTGATGATGACCATGTCTCCGACCTTTATGTTATCGCCTTCCTGGGTCCATTTGCGTTTATATTGCAATTCGTTCAAGTACTCGATCGACCATCGTCTCCCAAACTCGTGTTTTAAGTGGCTTATTGCCTTCCATCGGGTCAGCAGACTTCCTTCGACTGGAGGAGTGTTACAGTCGATTTGGGCGACCAACGGCTCACCGATTGTAAATGCCCTGGTGTTAATGCAGCTAAGTCATTTGGATCAGATGAAAGAGGAGTAATTGGTCGGGAATTTAGGATGGCTTCAATTTCAACGATTATGGTCTCCAATTCCTCGTGTGTTAGTGAAGTTGGTGAAACCGTTCTTATTAAAAAATGCTTCGCTGTCTTTACTGCTGCTTCCCATAATCCGCCAAAATGGGGAGCTCGAGGCGAAATAATTTGAAGGTGATGCCCTTGTCGCTGCTGGCCTTAATAATGGCCTCTTTTGCTTCAGGTGTACGGTCGAGTAACTGATTCTTTGCTCCCGCGAAGTTGGTCGCGTTATCGCAATAGAGCGTTTGAACTCATCCTCGTCGGCTGATGAATCGTCTTAGGGCTCCAATGAAGGCTTCCGTCGTTAGGTCTGTTACAATCTCTAGGTGTATTGCCTTGGTTGTGAAGCAACAAAAGACTGCTAAATATACCTTGTGCGGTTTTTTCCTCGGATTTTGTTTTATTTGTACCCAAAGAGGTCCACAAAAATCAACACCGGACGTTATAAATGGTCTATTTGGTGAGACGCGATCTGCTGGAAGGTTCCCCATAACTTGTGTCATAAGTTGTGGTCTGGTTTTGGTGCACTTGATGCAGTTATGAACGGTATGACGAGCGATGATCTTTCCCTTTATAGACCAAAATTGTTGTCTCAAAATCGAAAGAAGCGTCTGTGGCCCGCAATGGTTGTGATCATCATGTTTTAATTTAAACAGCATTTTGGTTACGGATTCGTTGTAAGGCATCAGTATCGGGTGTTTTGCATCAAATGAAATGGGTGCAGTTTCCAGTCGGCCTCCGACTCGCATGATACCGCTTACGTCTAAAAATTGTGCCCATAATGCCACATGTTGCATGACATGAAGCTGGCTGCTGGTTTTCCTCGCAACAGTAGATCCGCTGGGTTTTCTTTGGACGGGACATGGAGCCATTGTTTTTCCAAAGAACATTCCTGTATTTTCGCAACTCGATTTGCTACAAATGTGTGTAGTGATGAGGAAGTTGAGTTGATTAATGACAGCACGATTTGTGAGTCTCTCCAGAAGAATATTGGAGTGTCTTGCAGTCTTAGGTCATCTCGGACGCTGCTTGTAAGTTCAGCTCATATGACTGCTATTCGTGATTTAGCACAGAGTAGTCTTACAACTGTTGTTCGATCCTTAAATGTGGATCTTAGATACTGTTCAGAATTGTCCATCAACACACTCACCCTGATGGTAACAACGCCCCCAACAACAACAATATTATCAAATGTCAATGTAATGTGAAAAATGAAAAATGTCAAATTAAGAAGTCAAATAAAATTCATTACCCTTTATAACTTTGGCAGAAAAAGATCGGTTTAATTATGCATACATCTCAACACTTAACATTTTGTGGTTTTTATTTTAACTATTCAACACGTAACAGATACACCGCTGCGCCATATGCTTCTTCTAATGCGTCGACGAAGGTGTGAATCTGGATAGAGATTAGCGTCTTTTGATTAAAGATATGTCTGCCGATCTTTGCCTGATTTAATACTGATAGAATGCTCCGAAAGTTTATCCATTCTTCCCTTAAGTACTCGGGTAATTCGTTATCCCAAGAGAGTTCTTTACTGCGCCAGAGCCCTTGCATGAAGATTTTTGCCTTAACGACTAAAGGACCCAAGATTCCAAGTGGGTCGAAGACACGAGCGATATCTGAGCTGATTGTTTTCTTCGTGACAGATACAACGGTTGTTAATTCGGCTCTTCCATACAGTTGGTCTGATTTAGGTTGCTAGATTATGCCTAGGGTCTTAATTCTGCGTTTGATTGATTCGCTAAAGTCCGGGCTAACCTTTTGGTCCTCAACAGGGATATTTTTCAGCAATAATGGATGATTCGAACACCATTTCTGAAGTTTAAATTCAGCACCATTTAGCACCGCAGTTATTTGTTTTTGAGCTTCAATGCTGAAATGCTATCTGCTCCGCTAATGCCATCGTCCATATAGAAATCATTTTAGATAATTCGAGCGCGAACTGGATGTGTTGTTTCATTATGGGTTGCTTCGTGTTGTAGACATATAGTAGCTAAGTAAGGTGCCTGTGTTGTCCCATATGTTAGGGTATTTAATTTAAAATATTTGATTTCCTCTGTGGCTTGTCTTCTCCAAATGATCAATTGATACCCTTGATCTTCTTCATGGATTATGATCTGCCTATACATCTTCTCAATATCGGCTGTGAAGACATATCTGTGCAGGCGAAATCGAAGTAGTATTGAAAATAGTTTACTTTGAACTGAAGGCCCGGTGTGAAGGATAACGTTGAGTGATAAACCGGATGACGTCTTTGCGGATGCATCAAAAACGACACGTAGTTTTGTTGTACTACCAGCTGTACAACACAATGATGGGGAATAAAGAAGTGGGGTCGTTGGATCGTGTTAGGGTTGATTTCCTCCATATGTCCAAGAGCTTTATATCCCTCCATAAACTTTACATAATCTGCTCTCATCTTAGGGTCTCTTCTATGCCAGAAAACGATTCATAGCAGTTTTTTGGAGTCTCCTAGGGCTGAGCTATTTTCTCGAAATGGTAGTCTCATGATAAAGCGGCCGCTATTGATTTTTGATACGGCTCGAATGAAATGGTTTTCGCAATATCTCTCTGTTGATGTTATTTGCCTTGGTGTATTGTCGTAATCCTCAAGCCTCCATAATCGTTCTATGAGCTCATCCGTTGTTTCTTCCTCGCTTAGTATACCACAGGTTGCCGAACTATAATTTTGGTATTCAATTTTTACAGCTATTACCCAACCAAACACTGTATTTTGTAGAATAGGCAAATTTTTCCCAATCCGTATCTGTTTCGGTCGATTAAAATGTTCGTAGAATTCTGCTCCGGGTAGAACATCTATCTTGTCTGGTCGGTAGAAGTTGGTATCCGCTAAGTTGATATTCTCAGGTATAACCCAGGTTGAAGTATCTAGAACGTATGCAGGCTGAGGAGTTACGATTTCAGGGAGTATGAATGCCTCCATCCTGCAGGCTAACTTTCCAACCTTTGATTGTAGTCCAAGGTTGATTCGTTGTTTTGCATTTCGTGTCGCCCTCCCTATGCCCTCAATGCACAGTGCTGATGGGGTTGGTGAGATGGCTAGTCGTCTTATGAGCCTCTCCGTTATTAAATTTATCTGCGACCCAGTGTCCAAAATTGCTTGAGCTTCACATATTCTTCCGTTATTTGCCACAATGAGAAACTTGGCTGTGGGTAGAAGTACGTATCCCTTCTTCTTGTTGACTTGATTAATGGTATCTACAGTTGATGGAGGGACTTGACAATGGTAGCTACAGTTGATGGAGGAGGACTTCTTTTGATAACTTCCTTGGATCGTCTGCAGTCCTGTGGTCTTGGGTCATTACGTTTGGTTTTCCCAAATGTAGCGGGCTATTGTGCTTTCCTGTGCACTTAGTACAACATCTTACTGAACATGCCTTTGCGGTGTGGTCTGCCTTAAAACAATTAACGCATAGATTTCGCTTTTGGGTCCACTTTAACCTTTCTGCAGCGGACTTTTTTAAAAACTTCCCGCAATAATAAAGTGGATGACCCTTAATGCTGCACACCTTACAGCCTTCGCCATTTGATGTTGTCACGGATGTCACCACCTTGCCCTTGCGACCTTGATTTTGTGTGCGCCACGAGTCTGAGACTGCACCTTTTCCTCCCAAGGCTTCCAATGCCTCGAATCGATTCTTTAAGAATTTTAAGAACTCCTTAATTTGTTGTAGTTCCCGAGGCCCTTACAAGTGGCTTTGTAGATCGAGTTTCTTTATGAGTATTCGGATAAGTAGCAGGTCTTGTAAAATATTCCAAGCTATGTTGTAGTTGTAATCGAATAGCTCGAGATGTAGCAACAAACGTTTTGCATCGCCGGAAACGTTCGTTTTCAAGTACCACATTTTTTGAATGAGTGGTATTTGCTGCTCATGAATCATTTTCTTAAATATGTCTGAAAATGTTTGCAATTTCAGATGATCGCCATCAAATCTCGGTATGGTCATTTTTGGAAGTTGAATTGCTGTGTGCTCGCCTACCGATTTCTTTGTTTCGGGGAAATGAACTTGCCCTTTTCGAAAGTGGCCCGATTGCGAAGGACCCTAGTCTCCAGATCAGTGTATGACTGCATGTCATATCCTTTGGCTAAGGGATCGTTGCAAGTTTCCTAAATGGAGAAATGGATTCCTTCTATTTGGGTCCATAACTTGTTCATAGTTAATAGAGATTGCGCTGGTGCTTCGTCTTTGATGATTCGTTCCAATGAAGACATTATGACTCTTTGTCTTCTGAATAGTAATTCAAGCTGATCCATGGCCCGTTGATGCTGGTCCTCTGATAGCTTGATTATTGATACCAATTGTTTGTCGTCTTGACTTGTTGGCGACCTTTCTGCCACAATTAGAAAGACGTTTTCTGTCGTCGGGTTTAGTCCAGTAACAGGCGTTTTGACATTGCTTGCCTTTATCTGGACCAACGAATCGTCGTCTTGACTTGTGGAACACCTTTTTGCCACAATTGGAACTACGTTTTCTGTGGTCGAGTTTAGTCCGGTAATAGGGGTTTTGGCATTGCTTGCCTTGATCTGGCCCAACGAATCACTCAAGATCTGACTATACTTGGTGTATAGCTCCTGGATCTTGGTGTAGTAGTCTGACAAGAAGTATTTGTCGTCTAGAGGGACCGCTGTAAGAGATCGCATTCTATTGTCGGTGGCTTCAAATTCCTCCCATATGGTGTCTAATCGGTTGATTCTGGAGGTAAAATACTCCTTCGTAGTTTTTCGACTTGGAGAGTCATTTGTGAAGTTTCTGATGGTCTGCTTGACTTCTTCTCCAAGTGATTTTTGAGTGGCCGTCATTTGTTCCATGTTTAAATTATGTAGAAAGGTTTTAATAAACGATGGTTGAGACAACTACCAGCGTTACAGCCCTGGTAACATTAATTGAGCGTTAGCTGAATGCAGCAACTGAGATGATGATTATGACCTGATGGTTTTGCCAGTGTATAGCCCTGACAAACGTTTTTGTTAACTGATGTGAATTAATGGAGGTGAATTGCCCCTTACCACTTGTGGGGGGAAGCAATCATGTCGGGGTCACCAAAATGTTGAACGGAATATTTTCCGTTTGATATCAGGCACATAAACCAAATATCTTGTTGAATTGTGAGACAAGCACTTGAACCTGTTCAATTGGTGAAGATGTTATGTTCCGTTCGTTGCTCCGTGGTGTTGATTATGCATTTATGCCTTGATAGTTCGTTTGTTGCCCTATGCGGTGTGCTGTGATATACGCATTGTTTTGTTTGGCCTGAACCATAATTGTCGAAAGTTCTTCATAATTAAACGATGCATTATGTAAAATTCGTTTCATGTGCTGCTTAGCCATCTCCCATATTCCTCCGAAGTGTGGCGCTCTTGGTGGTATTGTGTGCCATTCAATCCCTTTCTCACTTAGATACCTTGTAATGCTAGCATTGCCATCCTCAGAATAGAGTTTTGAGTACAGCTCTGGTATCTTGGTTTTAGCGCCAAGTACGAGTACGAGTAGTTGTTGGCGTTGTCATTGTAGATCCTTGACTTTTACCCCGTCTACCAAAAAATCTTCTCAAAGCACTTAGGAATACGCTTGTAGTCAAATCTCCAACTAACTGAAGGTGCACAGCCTCAGTGCTAAAGCACACGAAGATAGCCGCATATGCTTTGGTTGGAGTTGTTTCTCTGTGCTTAAAATGTATGAAAAATGGACCACAAAAGTCTATTCCGTTCGTAGAAAATGGGCGCGATGCTGTTATCCGACCGTTTGGTAGATCACCCATTAGTGGGTAAATAGCCTTGGGCTTAGATTTAAAACGCGCTATAGACTGCCTTACAGTATTTCTCGCAATGATTTTCCCATGAACTGGGCAAAAACTTTGCTGAACCATTCCCAACAATCCTTGAGCGACGACATGATAGTTCTTCTTGTGGTAGTATCGCATAAGCGCTGTTATAAAGTTACAATTGTTTGGTAGTAGGTTAGGATGTTTAAGCTCGTAATCGATAACCGTTTGCTTTAATCGTCCGTCAACTCGTAAAATCCCGTCTTCATCAAGAAAAGGACTTAACGAACTTATGTGCGATCTTGAACTTATTTGCTGTCCCTTGCCAAGAATCCTGATTTCACGTTCGTAGAATTTTCCTTTTGTAAACTTCACAATGGTACGCGTGGCCGCCTCAATTTCGTTTGCCATAATTTCTCCACTAAATTTATCCTTAGTGTGCAATCGATTTAACCATTTTTAAATAAAACTTACGATTCTCTATAAATTCGTGTTGTTGTTCTTGTGTTTTATATTTTCTACGATATCGTTGGAGCAAGGTGCTCAGTAATCCAGTTGAGTTGCGAACCTGAATCTAACAGAATTCGGCATGGAATAGGAGTGTTATGTTTGTCTAACACATTTACCACGGCGGTGGCAAGAATGGATATTTTGGTTCCAGTATTTTGTGGCAAGTTATTGTTGTTATTTGTCTTCTTCGTCATCAAACTGAATTAAAGCTGGATTAAGGGTTGCTGCATTTGCATGCACCTTATGGCTAGGATGCATGTGATGTGCACAATTGCAGTTGCGGCAAAGGGAGGTAGTCCAGTGTTCGAATTTATGGCCAGGTCTAAGAAAATTAGTGCATAGTTTATGTTTGTCTATGACAAGGGTTTTTTTCCTTATCGGGTATATTAATGAGTTTATAACACCTACTTAAAGTGCGGCCAGTATACCCGAAAAAAACATTTATTTCGACCTTTATCGCCAACCAGTGCCTTTTGGCGAGATTTTTTTATAGTGCAGTAAGGTGGTTGTACTTGCCTGAGTAGTTTATGTAGTTACGCATTCTAATACCTGGCAACGCTTGTCGATAAATCTTGAGAATTCTGCTAGCTAGCTTTTCAGTAGGGCAATCTTCTTGCTATTTGTCGCGCGTAGTTCTATCCAGTTTGGATGACAGCAGATGGACTATGACATCATCCCAACTTTCGACTGGACGCCCAAGTCACGTGGCTGTGACGCTATCAAATAGTTCTCGGTGCGATGCAACAGTTGATTTTTGAATAGCAGGTAAATCGAAGATGCTCCTTATGTGCTCGGCGCACATATTAGTTGTTTATTCTCATATCTGTTCGTGGGAATCCTCAATGTGGCGTCGTAGTTATGTCGTTGATCTCTAGAGACTGAATGGCACGTAGGGCCCTGCCAGCTTGCGACGATTTAAGGTACTGAAACTTGCAGGTCTTTGACACGGACGCATTGGAGTAGTTGAGGGAATTGAAGGACTTGTGGAAGTCCAGCCATTGTGCGATATCACCTGAAAATAAAGACAAATTAATTTTGTGTAGTTTAATCGCAGATATAGAACCTTATCTGCAACGATACAACCTCTTCCTTAATAGGGATTAGTTTCCGTATAGCTTCTGTCAACGTGGGTCTGACACTATAAAAATCTCTTCGAATTGTGCTCGGTGATCTTCCTCATCGTTTCTGACATCGGTCATTTGTTTGGACCCCTTCAAGAGAGTCGCATGCGACATCAAATGCAGAAATTCGGAGCTCCAACTGCGAGAGCACCACCCCGAGCTCGATGGAATCTACACAGGCCTTTGCTCTGTTGAGCTGTTTAAAGAGCACTGAACGGCTAGACTTTAATGCTTCCATTTTCTTTACATCCTTTTCGCTAGGCATTTTGCGCTATTTATATCACTTGAAACTATTTTGTATGCATGTGTGTATTGTATATATCACAAGATCACGTCGGGGTCATCATGAATTTGTTAGTAAGCGTTTTTACTAACTATAAAGTCTATTTTATTTATTAATTTTTTGATACACTTCTTAAATACAAAATTAATATTCAGGATGCCAGATCCCAAAACGCCTCTCCTAGAATGCCAAGAAGAATATGCCAGGAAAGGGAATTTTTGTTTAGCGTCATCTGAAATGCTATGAAGCGTTGTCGATTCGCGCGCCATCCGCGCGCCACCCATGTGACAAACATCCAAACTACTACTTCTGCATTTTAGACTGAACATACGTTAATTCTTTTTTTAAGAAATTACATTCATTGGGCTGGAGTCTTAAATTATTTTGGCGTAACCGATTAAAGACTCGAATCAATTTGGCGTTGTGATCTTTCAAATCGTAACCGTACAAAAAGATATTGTCGACATACACGACATACACAGTCGAGTCCTTGTAGACCCGTCATTACTGTGTTCATCAGGCGTTGAAAGGTTGCTGGGGCGTTTATCAGGCCAAATGGCATACGATTGTATTCGTAATGTCCATAAGGGGTACTGAATGCCGTTTTGCACCTACGAGGGCGGGTCAATAAGTCCGTGACTTTTTGAATTTCTGACCTCTTTACTGAAACAGTAACACTACTCCTGTCAACAGGCATCTGTCAGTTGACTCCTGTCAAAATTTAAACTTGCTGCGTCAGTTAGTTTGTGTTTGACAGCTACTTTTATCAGACTACTCACTAATTTGAGGAGAAAATAGAAAAAAGTGAATTTCGTGTAACAACTTCACAGGAAGGTTTGGCGTTGTTTAATCGCAATATGGAGGAGTTTTTGCGCCGTTTTGTAACCGTGGACGAAACATGGATCCATCACAACACACCAGAGAACAAACAACAATCAAAACAGTGGGTTTCTAAGGGTGAATCGGCGCCAAAGAAGGCCAAGGTGGGTTTGTCAGCCAATAAAGTTATGGCGACTGTTTTTTGGGATGCACGCGGGATAATCCACATTGACTACCTTCAAAAGGGAAGAACAATCAATGGGGAATATTATGCCAACTTATTGGACCGATTCAATGACGATTTGAAAAAAAACCGACCTCATTTGGCCAAGAAAAAAGTTCTTTTCCACCAAGACAATGCAAGGGTGCACACATGTGCAGTTGCCATGGTAAAAATCCATGAATTGGGCTATGAATTGCTCCCTCATCCACCCTATTCTTCAGATTTGGCTCCGAGCGACTACTTCTTGTTCCCAAACCTGAAGAAATGGCTTGGTGGAAAAAGATTTGACTCCAGTGATGAAGTCATCTCGCAAACAAAGGACTATTTTGAGGACCTCGACAAATCATTTTTTTTGGAAGGGATAAAAAAAATGGAGAAGTGTTGGACAAAGTGTATAGAGCTCAAGGGAGACTACGTTGAAAAATAAAATAATTTTTTTATCAAAAAATCTGTGTTTTATTCCAAAAGTCACGGACTTATTGACCCGCCATCTTCTCAATTCATACGAATGAAATCCTTTTCCCATATCGAGAGTGCTGAAATATTTTGCCCTGCTAAGTTGGTCCAGTATATCCGTGATATTGGGTAGCGGGTATGCATCGGCAATCGTTAATTCGTTCAGCCGACGAAAATCTACCACTACTCTCCAACGCTTGTTGCCTTCCTTGTCCGGTTTCAGAAGCAAAGGGGAGTTCCACCGGCTAACGCTAGGCTGGATTATTCTTTCCTGTAGCATTTCGTTGACCTGTCTGTGGATCTCGTTCTTACTTGCATCACGGAGACTGTAAGGTTTCACGTATAATGGGGGCTTATATTGGTTAGTAATGATTCTATGACTTAAAGCTTCTATAAATGAATGTTTGTGGCCTTCGAGGAAGAATAAGGCATTGAATTCTCTGCAAATTTTAAACACTGTTTCTTTTACTTCCCGGTTGCAATGATCCAGGTCTATGACTGACTTGAGTTTGTACAGGCTGCCTTTGATCTTGTCGTTATCTTTATCAGTTACAAAACTAAAATTCTCCAGGGTGTCCCACTCGATGTTGATGTCTTTTGTGCTTAGGACTTGTTCCTTGTGTAAGGTAATCATCATTAGAAATCGGATCTCGCCTAGATAAATGCCTGGAAGAACTTGCTTTTTATAAATCAATAAATCTCTTCCGTTTATACTCGTATTATCGAAAAGAATTTCTATTATTTGTTGAGATCGGGGTTTCAGCCTTATTGTTCGACTGGTGACCCTTTTTCGGTTTTACTAAAATATTTGTTATCTTTTTTCTGTTTGTATTTTCATCTGACTCAGTTTTAAATTCTAAGTTCTCGTTCGACTTAGTCTTACTGTTGTATGCTGGGAGTTTATTGTTATTTACATCCTCAGTCTTAACTGCTAAGTGGTCGTTCGACTTAGTCTTACTGTTGTATGTTGGGAGTTTTTTATTCTTCTTCTTGGTCCTAACTGCTAAGTTCTCGTTCGACTTAGTCTTATTGTTGGCCGTTAGTTTCTTCTTATACTCTTTGGTGCTTGTTCCGTTACAAGCGGTTGATTTAATAGTGGCTAGATCCAGGCATGAATTCCGTGAATCACCAGATCCGCTTAGTAGACAGTCGGTATCGAGTATCGATTCCCATCGAGACTGCATGTGTGCGACACCGATCCTGGTTGGCAGTCGGGGTTAATTGTGGAATCAACAAAGTTCGTATGGTCAAGCTTTGCACTTTTGCTTCTAGTGTTGGTAAAACCGCTGGTATTGGATATACCTCGGGTTCTCAATGTTACTTGCCTTTTGGAGTAATCGATGTGACATTGAAACTTGGTCAGGAAATCCTTTCCAAATATTCCATTGAATGTTAGGTACCACCTGAAATAAATGGTCTAGCGGGATCCAACTATTTCCCCTATAGTTTGGACTGAGTCACCCGCTATAGTGGATAAAATGCATCTGTTTAAGTTGGAAATTTCGGTCTCTGTTCTTGTTGACTTGATTTTTTATTTTTTGTTTATAATGAGCGCGCGCTCATTTGTGTATCCTTAAAATGTTTGCACACAGGACGAAAAGATGTGCATTGTTTTTAAATATTTGCGAGTACCGAGTCGACCACCGTCGAGTGCACAGCTCCACCAGTGCACTCGCAATATTGTTGTGTGCTGTCCAAAAAAAAAAAAAAAAAAAAAAAAAAAAAAAAAAAAAAACACCGCGCGCGTGTGCAAAAAAAAACAACAAAAAGTGCAGTGCAGTGAGAAAAAGAAATATACAGTGCGGGTATCCCACCTCACCCGCTCCTCGTCGAAGTACTGTTGCTTGCACTCAGTCACTTCCGTTACTGTATTTACCATACGGTACGGGCAGTGGCTGAGTGTATGTAACAACTGATGGATAGCGGGGTTGTGAGTGAAAATTTTGTTGGTGCACTGTTTCATATTGTTGTAAGGGCATAACACCTACAACAATTTGATTCGGTAAGCCAACGTCAGAATTTCCACTTCGCAGCCTTGCTTAGTATCGTCGGTGTTTGTGTTTTCTGTGTTTGTCTGTGATTATGACTAGGGAATTCAGGGTAGACGTAGCCAATATACGCGGGCTAAAAAGCAATCACTTTTCTGCGTACGTCCACGTCTGTAAGTACAGACCAGCTGTTTTGGCACTTAGTGAAACACAGGTAGATCCCCGCCCACACCTCTCAGATCATTCTGATCTGAAGCTACCTGGCTACGAACTAGTGCCATTATTCTTCTCTCACCGCGGTCTCGCCATTTATGTGCGTAGTGATGTAGCTTACCAAACTCCACCACAATGTGATCCATGTTCCAATCCGGAATTCAACTTCAAGTGGTTAAAATTCCATCTCCGTAAGCAAATTATACACTACTGCTTTATTTATAGAAGCCCCAAACTGGACAGCAATTCAACCTTTAACGAGTTTGATGCGCTGTCTGACTCCATTCAAAGAATTGTATCCCTGTATCCTCATACTGAAATCGTTATTACGGGCGACTTCAATATACACAATTCTGGGTGGCTTCGACATTCTGGACAGACAACACCCGAAGGACGGTGTGTTGAGATCTTCGCTGCGGAAAACAACCTAACGCAGCTTGTAAATGAGCCCACGCGAATACCAGACGTTGATAGTCATACCGCCAACACCCTGGACTTGTTTTTAACCTCTCACCCTGATAAGTACACCATTGATGTGCTCTCCCCTCTAGGCTCGTCGGACCATTGTGTCATATCAGCTAATTTCTCGTACACCGACCACACAGTTAGAGAAAAAATTCCTAAAAGAACCGTATGGCAATACGAGAAAGCCAACTGGAGCGGTCTTAACAGCTTCTTTAGGAATTTTAACTGGTCGTTATGCTTCCTCGATAACGACGTGGATGCCGCTGCTGATATGATTACAGACACCATTCTCTTTGGAATGAGATCCTTTATTCCTCATCGGATGAAGAGTATCAAACCAAAAGAAAAGGCATGGTACGACTCGAGCTGTAAAGAGGCCGTCAGGGTTAGAGAAATGTTTTTTCGGTCCTACAAGACCAACCCGACAGAGGAAAACCGAAAAAAGTTCAAACGAGCCAGAAATGACTGCAACGCCTTTCTTAAGCGTGTGAAATTCCTATACGACCAAAAACTGAGGCAAAAAATACTGCAATGTCCCAAAGGCAGTAAAAATTTTTGGTCGTTCGTCAAAAACATTAGAAATTCCGCCTCATCCTCCATCCCAACGCTCATTTACAATGACATTCCAGCTGTCAGCTCTTTGGATAAGGCCAATCTGCTTGCTGCACATTTTGCGGCCAGCTCAACACTCCCAGATTGTGCTTTATCTCCGCCTACACTTGAGTGCGTCGAATCTTCAATGGGACGAATCTACTTTCGCACTCGTGTAGTAGCAAGAGTACTTAAAGATCTCAACATACATAAATCCGCTGGTCCAGATGGTATATCTCCCCTTCTTCTGAAGAGGTGTTCTTCCTCGCTGGCAAAACCACTGCGTAAGCTTTTTCATCAATCCTACACTTTAGGACTCTTCCCGAGCAGATGGAAAACAGCATTTGTCCAGCCCGTCCCTAAAAAAGGCGAATCATCTTCTCTCTCCTCCTACAGACCCATTGCACTTACGTCCCTTCTTTCCAAGGTCATGGAAACACTGATAAATCGTCAGCTCATGAAATATCTCGAAACACGAAAACTTCTCAATGACCGGCAGTACGGTTTTCGTAGCAACAGGTCCACTGGTGATTTGATGGCATGTCTCACCGAAAAGTGGAACCAAAGCGTACATCAATCTGGTGAAAGCAAGATAGTTGCACTTGATATTTCTAAGGCATTTGACAGAGTTTGGCATCAAGCTCTTTTGTCGAAAATGCGTGCATTTGGGATCGACGACTCTCTTCTTCAATGGATTAGAAATTACCTTTCGGAACGTTCAATTCAAGTTGTCTTGGACGGTTTCAAGTCTGATATTCACAAAATAAATGCTGGTGTGCCCCAGGGCTCTGTTCTGTCACCGACACTCTTTTTAATTTTCATTAACGATCTCTTGTCTGCTACTTCTAATCCAATATATTCCTTTGCTGATGACAGTACTCTCTGCTTTTCATATTCGTTCCCGGACTCACGGCCCTGCTCTTCGGCTGTAGTACGAGAACGGCAGCGTATGCTAAGCTCATTAAATTCCGATATCAACAGCATAACCAATTGGGGAACTATCAATAGAGTGGAATTTAATGCTTCCAAAACACAATGCTGTCTGCTGTCTTTAAAGCGAAATTTAAACACCCAGCCATTATCCATGAATGGCACTTGCATCGTCGAAACCGAAAAACTTTCCATTCTCGGTATGTGTGTTAATGACAACTTACGTTGGAATGACCACATATTCGATGTCGTCAAAAATGCTGCGAAATGTCTAGGTTTCCTCAAGCGATGTAAGAAATATTTTACCCCCTCTGATCTGGCCTCAATATATAAGGCATTCATCCGCCCAAAATTGGAGTACAACTCCCACATCTGGTCAGGTGCTCCTAAAACATCTCTGCACCTGCTAGATAGGATTCAAAACCGTGCGATAAAACTTATTGACGATACTAATATCAGTCAATCAATGGACACCCTCGAACACCGACGAAATGTCTCGTGTCTCACTTTGTTTTATCGCTACTTCCACCACCAGTGCTCCACTGAAATCGCCAGTAGCATTCCGCCCATTCAAACTTTCAACCGTAACACCCGTCTCGCTATGAATGCTCATCAGTATACCCTCAAGCCCATTTTCGGACGTACTCTAAAATATCGTGATTCGTTCCTAAGCCGTACAACTCGCTTATGGAATGCCCTGCCGATCTCTGTATTTCCTGGTCGTTATAACTTGCAAACATTTAAAAACAATGTACATCGGTACCTCTCTTTTCTTCCTCCCTAAATTTCCTTTGCCCGCGCTGTGTACAATCACTTTAAGGGTACTCAAACCCCTTGAGCGCGCGCTCATTATAAAAAAAAAAAAAAAAAAAAAAAAGTTACAACGACCAGGAAATACAGAGATCGGCAGGACATTCCATAAACGAGTTGAACGGCTTAGGACCAAATCACGATATTTTAGAGTACGTCCGAAAATTAGCTTTCATGTTAGGGTTGAAAGCCTGAATGGGCGGAATGCTACTGGCGATTTCAGTGGAGCACTGGTGGTGGAAATAGCGATAAAACAAAGTGAGACGGGAGACATTACGTCGGTGTTCGAGGATGTCAATTGATTGACTGGTATTAGTATCATCTATAACTTTTATCGCACGGTTTTGAATCCTATCCTAGCAGGTGCAGAGATATTTTAGGAGTACCTGACCAGATGTAGGCATTGTACTTGAATTTTGGGAGGACGAATGCCTTATATATTGAGGCCAGATCAGAGGGGGTAAAATATTTCTTACATCGATTGAGGAAACCCAGACATTTCGCAGAATTTTTGGCGACATCAAATACGTGGTCATTCATAGACATTCATTGTCACACATACCGAGAATGAAAAGTTTTTAGGTTTCGATAATGCAAGTGCCATTCACGGATAATGGGTTGGTTTTTAAATTTAACTTTAACGACAGCAGATAGCATTGTATTTTGGAAGCATTAAATTCCACTCTATTGTAGTTCCTCCATTGGTTATTCAGTTGATATCGGAATTTAATGAGCTGAGCACACGCTGTCGTTCTCGTTCTACAGCCGAAGAGCAGGGCCGTGAATATGGGAATTCGGGAATGAATATGAAAAGCAGAGAGTGCTGTCATAAGCAAAGGAATATATTGGATTATTAGTAGCAGACAAGAGATCATTAATGAAAATTTAAAAGAGTGTCGTAGACATAACAGGGCCCTTAGGCACCTGATGCACACCAGCATTTACTTTGTGAATATTTTTTGGATTGAAGGTTCCAAAAGGTAATTTCTAATCCATTGAAGAAGAGAGCTATCGATCCCAAACGCATGCATTTTCAACAAAAGTGCAACTATCTTGCTTTCGCCAGATTGATGTATGCTTTGGTTCCACTTTTCGGTGAAACATGCCATCAAATCACCAGTGGACCTGTTGCTACGAAAACCATACTGCCGGTCATTAAGATGTTTCCGCGTTTCGGGATATTTCATTATCAGCGTTTACATGACCTTGGAAAGAACAGACGGGTCTGTAGGAGGAGAGGGAAGAAGATTCGTCTTTTTTAGGGACGGGCTGGAAAAATGCTGCTTTTCATCTGCTCGGAAAGAGTCCTAAAGAGTAGGATTGACGAAAAACCTTACGTAGTGGTTTTGCTAGCGAGGAAGAACAGCTCTTCAGAAGAAGGGGGATATACCATCTGGACCAGCAAATTTGTATATATTAAGATCTTTAAGTACACTTGTTACTACACGAGTGCGAAAGTGGATTCGTCGCATGCACTCAAGTGTAGGCGGGAACAAGACACAATCTGAGAGTGTTGAGCTCTCCTCAAAGTATGCAGCAAGCAGATTGGATTTGTCCAAAGAGCTGACAGCTGGAATGTCATTGTGAATGAGCGTTGGGATGGAGGATGAGGCAGAAGTTCTATTGTTTTTGACGAACGACCAAAAATTGTTACTGCCTTTGGGACATTGCAGTATTTTTTGCCTCGGTTTTTAGTCGTATTGGAATTTCGCTTAAGAAAGGCGCTGCAGTCATTTCTGGCTCGTTTGAACTTTTTTTGGTTTTCCTCTGTTGGGTTGATCTTGAAGGACCGAAAAAACATTTCTCTAATCCTGATGGCTTCTTAGCAGCTCTAGTCGTACCATGCCTTTTCTTTTGGTTTGATACTCTTCATCCGAAGAGGATGAGGATCTCATTCCAAAGAAAATGGTGTCTGTAATCATATCAGCAGCGGCATTCACGTCGTTATCGAGGAAATATAACCATCAGTTAAAATTCCTAAACAAGCTGTTAAAACCGCTCCAGTTGGTTTTCCCGTATTGCCATACGGTTCTTTTAGGAAACTCTAACTGGGTGGTCGGTGTACGAGAAATTAGCTGATATGATACAATGGGCCGACAAGCCTAGAGGGGAAGTACATCAACGGTGTACTTATCAGGGTGAAAAGTTAAAAACAAGTCCAGGGTATTGTCGGTATGACTATCATTTACAAGCTGGACGTACGCAGAAAAGTGATTATTTTTAAGCCCGCGCATATTGGCTACGACTATCCTGAATTCCCTAGTTATAATCATAGACAAATACTGAAAACACAAACACCGATGATACTAAGACTACAAGGCTGCGAATTGAAAATTCTGACATTTTTTACCGACCTGATTATGATGATATCAGCGCTAGTGTCAAGCAAGAACTTTGCCAATTATTTTTCCGAGGGTCTAAATTTTACTTGTATCGCTGGCTCTTTATATTCAGGACCGAATGATACGAGTGTAGTTAAATTAACTAGTGGATGTCGGCTTGGGTCTGTACTCGGGATAGTTTTTCGACTGCATTTTCCCGAGTCGCTCCGTTTCCCACGTTTTTTCCGTTTAACAATCGCTGGTTACCATACTGGCTGGTGGCGAATTGCCTGACTTCTTGAGGAGCGTTCTGCGAGTGATTTGTTCGACCGGTATCAGGAGTGTTTCTCCGAAAAGGGTTTTGTTTGGGTAAAACTCCGATGTCTATCAGACGTGTCCTACATACGTCTTGGCGATGGTTAGGCTTTTTGCGTTAGCTACATTTTATGAGCTCCACCTCTTTCTTGACTTCCTGGGGAACAAAATTTGGGATATTCGTGTTCTTCCAGCACGTCGTGGCAGTGTACCCTACCTTGTTGCAGGTTTGGCATACGGGTCTGTTGTATGCCACATTCGGGTTCCTAATGCCCAACACTATTCCACATTTGGCAAATAATTTTATTGGAGGAACTGGCGTAGTTTGCGTTCCTGTAACAAGTAGACGATGTGTGTCTGACTTTATCATATGTCCGACAAACGGGCCTGGGAGAAGTATTTTCAGCTTTTGTAGACCTGTTGATAGTTCCCTGGGACGCAGTGGTCCGCTCGAGATGAGCCGAATGCTCCTCCGCGTAGAAGACCGCCCGTTTCATGTTCCTTTCGCCGTGGGCTTGAACCATAAATTTGACATTTTGGTTCCTTGGTCCATCCTCGAAAACTTAAATGGCCAGACGATCGTTTTCGTCGACTAGGTACAGTCGGACAGCTTTGTTGTTGGTGGTAGCGAAAGTAGTAGAATTCAGGGAGGTCAGTAATCGACTGATGCGATCACCGAATTCCCTGATTGTTTCGACTGCCTTTTGTTGTACGCTCAGAAACTCATTCTGTACCGATGACCGCAACTTCACATCCTTGAATGTCGGACTAGCTCGAATGCTGGTCCTTGAAGTCTAGTTCTCACAAACTCTAGGAAGAGCTTGTGTTCTGGCTCTATGTTTATTGACGTGAACAAAATGTTATCGCACGCGATGAATGTGTTCAACTCTTCCGAGTATCCGCTAAACGCCAGGATTGGGTTGTATATGTCGTTAAAACTGATTTTATACTTGTGACCTACCCCCGTTCATTTCGAGGGAAGAACTCCATGAGATCTTCGACACAATCAGGGCTAAGAAATCTGTGGGGACCGATGGTATTCCGAACATTGTGCTCCGACATCTTCCTCTAGAAGCGGTGGACATTTACACCACCCTGTTTAATAATGCAATGAATAATGCACATTATCCAGCGCATTGGAAAACGGTTCAACCTATCCCCAAAAAGGGAAAGGATATATCCAATCCGGTGAATCTCCGGTCGATAAGTCTCCTTCCGAATATCAGTAAGGTGTTTAAAAAAGTAATCAATAGAGCTCTGTCTAGATGGGTTGAGGACAAACATATAGTTCCGGATAATCAATTCAGTTTTAAGCTGGGACATGATATCTCACATGCCGCGTCTAAACTGGTGTCCGTTATTCAATGGAATAAAGGCAAACAACAATGTACTGGTGCCTGCCTTGGAGAAGACTTTCGACACCGTATGGTTAGAGGGTCTTTTCTATAAGCTAACTAGGCTGGGGATCAGTAAACCACTCTTGTACATTCTTTATAATATGCTAACCAACAGACAGTTCATCGTGAAAAATGGTGATGTGACTTCTGTTGGAATATTTCAAATTAAAAATGGTCTTCAACAAGGCGCGGTCAATCCGCCGATTCTATTTAACTTTTATACCAGCGACTTGATAGGTTCACTTCCCCACACTATTGCGTACGCAGACGATTTGGTAGCTTACAGAACAGGTCCAAAAATCGAGGTTATTAATACTCTCTTGCAGCGTGACTTCGATAAGATAAGACGATAACTGGAAGTTGAAAATCAACTTTCAGAAGTCGGAAACAATTCTCTTTAGGACGCCGTTGTCTGGAGTCTCTAGGGATACCAGAAAAAATTGGCGAAAGTTCTCGATCATTGGACAACGCGGACAGCCTCTTGCCTGTCAAAATGTAGTCGGATACCTTGGGATCTGGCTAGGTCAGTTTCTGTATTTTGGCAAAAATGTAGATGCTGCTCTGGCCAGAGCTAAAGGTGCTTTTGCCCTTACAAAGAGACTGTTTTATAGCAGCCAACTCGATGTCAGGGTAAAGGTAATCTGCTACATGGCCCTTATCAGGCCCATGCTGGTATTTGGTTGTCCCGTGTGGTTCAATGTACGAGCAAGCTTGTTGCGGTAAAATTTACCACAACAAGTTCTACTCTCTCCCTTTCCTTCGCTCTCATTCATCCACATTCTTTTCCGTTCTTTCTTCAAAATCCTAGAAGGATGGTGGGCAGCCATGGGTCCATCAGCCATTGGTGCACCCTCCTAGTATCTTGAAGGATCAACGACAGCAGGTAGGATGGACGGTCCATTGAAGCAACCATTTGGAGGAAGGCGCGAGACCAGCGTCCAACGTTGTAGTAAACAAGAGGCATTCACAAAGTCGTCGGCTCTTGCCCTTGTGTTGTGTTGTCTCTCCTATCGGGTAGATCCCTTAGCCTTACAAGGCATCTCCGCTCCATCACGGTCTCTCCTGTCCGAACGGCTTTTTGCCCCACCCGTTCATTTTATGTCTGTTGTCTCCTTGGAGAAGTATATTAGCGGGAAGAATTGGTGGGCTCTTGAGCTCTGTCCTTCTGCTTTTATACTTGTCGGAGGGGACAACCAATAGATCTACGAGACGAAGAGACGGGAGTCTCGGTGGAGTGACGGACGGTCACCTTAAGCCCAACGCGGTACGTCTAAAGCCAGATGGACGGTCTGGAACCCTCTGCGTACAATAAATACACAAAGCCATAGGACCAGGCGGACTGCCACGGATAATCTATTTGGTGACGGACGGTCACCACCTTAAACACAAAAAGAACAAAATAAAATTGTAACAAAAAGTGTTGTAAAGAATGGACCCCTAGTTGCGCGGTCCACATTAAATTAATTCTTGACAAGGGGATTCGCCGGGATGTCTTTATTTATATTTAGTTTCATTGGACAGCACCCGTCTAGTGATTAGTTCCGTGTTTCGCCCTCAAGGTACGCCACCCGATCATTATCAGAAACGGGTAATGATTAGGATGTAGAAATACGAGTAGGCCATATATTGTTGGCAAATTACCTTTTTCCTTTTTTTTATCTTTTGGGAAGGACTGGTGTTGCATTCAGACTGAATGCAACCCCAAGAAATGATCGTAAAGGGAAATATTAGCTCGGGCCAAAGGGAAATCCCAATCTTGGAGGAAATTTCGCCAGATTTGGGGAAATAAGAAAGAAGCACAAATGTGTGTGTATGAGAGAGTGAAGGCAACGGAAATCCAATGCACGGTGGCACACTTCAGCAAATTTGCGGTGCGTTGCACACAAAAGCCAAAATTGGACCGTTGCATCCGTATGAACGGATGTATGAAAGAGTGTATGTGTGAGACCTACGGTTCGAGCTAATATCATCGGGATAGGGTTAATCACTTCTTGGTTGACCATCAAAAGTATAAGACAAAAAAAAAATAAGAGTTTAAAACAACAAAAAAAAGGTTAAGAAAATTAATTAAAACAAAAAAAGGATAAAGATAAAGGAAAGGAAAGAGAACAAGGACTTGAAGATATACCGAAACGAGGAGGAAATACGGACGAAATCAGGACGGGCAGGACAGGAGCATAACAGTATCAATTAACCAGATAAGTAGTATTATTTACCCCGGGCGAATCCTTTTTTTTGCAATCGAAATCGGGTTCCCAACTAGCGGTTCAGTCTATTGAGTGGTACCTTCAGTACCGCCATTAGATTTACTGTTTTGTCGTTGCCGCTTAACGGCTACCACCATACTTTGTTTTACCTCCATTCCGCAAATAAAGCGTTTCATTATAAAGTGGCAAGAAAAAATTTATAGTTTATTTTTTTTCTCCCGGGATATTGGTTTATTTCTTCCGACGTATTAGTAGTAGATGGTTTTGCACTTCCACTCGGAGCAAAAAGTCCATGGCGCCTAACACCCTTTTTTTCTATTGAGGCATTGGTAGTTTATCTATTTAACATTTAAAAATATCTTTTTCACTGAACCCAGCCCAGCTGAGCAGCCACTTGGTTCAGCAAACGATATTGCTGCCATTACCAATTTCCCCTCAGGGAATTTTCTGTTCCCAAGGAATTCGAGGTGACAGATCGTCACACGGATCCCAACCACCGACAGTGTGGATCGGTTTTTCGGTTTTGCCGGCAGCCCGGCAATCGAATAACTTTAACCTTTTGAGCGGGGAAAATTGTGTAATAAGCTTAATGGAAAAGATTCGGGTGTTTGAGAGGCCTTGTCTTAGGGCTTGTCTTCGCTTGTACAGAACACCAGAGTCGGAGTACAAACAATTTTATCCTAATGAGGTCCTTTACAATAAGGCGAAGCTAATACGAGTGGACAACTTCGTAATTAAGCTGACTCGAAGGCACATTGCAATAGGAATGACCTTGGCGAATAACCTGATATCTGGGGCTTACTACCCCAATTACCTTTACCACGAGAGTGTGCGCTCTGACGGCTTCGTTCCACCGGAAGCATTCCTCTACCTGGATCAGATAGGGTTGATCCAGGATAGATCAGCGGTTCCGTTAATCTTCCATGTCGCTCGGACAACTGGGGACAGGTGACTCAACTACAACAGAGACGTGGCACATAACAGTGTGGATCGTCTCAGGTTTAGTAAGGCGGTGGGGAACCGTGATAAGAGGGACGTCGTTCGGCAGCACCAGCATTTCTGGTGGTTGAATGATAGAGAAGATGTTTCGTCGTCGTTTCCGTCAGTTACGGACCAGCCTCACTAATGAGGCAGAACTGATCAATCTATTTGCTCTGTGAATAGCGATGGCCGGCTTACGTAGGTTTAGGTTAGCATTAAGAAATATATACATATATTAGTGTATACAAAGGTATATACTAATGTATGTATATAATTATGTATAATTTCTATGTGTGTGTATGTGTGTATTGTGTATGCAGGATTAGGTAGACTAAGGTTTATTTTAAGTTAGATATTAAGTTTTTATAAAAAATAAAAAATTACATCCATAGGCTAAGTTTTTTGTTAACAATTTTTTCTTAGCCCTAAGTATACAAAATAAATATGTATAAATAAAATGTTAATAAAGTCGAAAGACATAGATATACGAATTTAGAGTAGCTTAGAGTGCCTGTGTGGGGCCAGTAAGTTAATATAAGGTTGTTATGTAATTTTAAGCTAGTATTTAAGCATTTTTTGTTAGTAAGAGTTAGTGATTAAGAAAATAAAATGCAATTAAAACTAACTAAACTGTATGGTTGTCAAGTATGGGGTGCTTAAAAAGACTGCAAATACAGCAAAACAAGTTGCTGAAAATTATGCTCAATCTCCCCTGGCATCACTCAACCCATGATCTCCATAAAAAGGCTAATGTTGAATTGATCTCTGATAGAATACGCAAGCTCACTGAAACATTTCTGATCAGATGTAGCCTCCCTGAAAACCCCTTAATAAATGAACTGAGTACTACTCACTTAAATCCAGATTAAACTAAACTCAACTTACCTTTTTTTTTGATTATCTCTTCTGTGCTTTTTAGGTATGAATTTTCTTCTTTGTTAAAACTGAAATGTTATTATATATATTTATTTACACACATACATTGTGTTGAAGACAATGCTCGTTTGCATTGACTGTTTTAATTAAGTATTTGGACAGGGCACATAAACCTTGACCGTTTGTTTTGTAGATCCAAGCGCATAAACTTGGACTACAGTGGAGATTATGATTAAGACCCCTTACCACTGGTGGGGGGAAGAATTAATGTAGCGAAAAGAACAAGCTCGAAGTGTTGATCAATAGCGAGTGATTCTTTATTGAGCTCTTAACTATATTTATACAAAATTATTGCTAACTAAGCTTAAATTATAACAATGGGGAAGAACAAAATAAATAACATGACTTATATAATTATTGTTCATACAAAGCAAAAAATGACAGTGAAACAAATATTGTCTATGTAGCAAAATGTGAGTTGCATAATTTGTGAGTGCAATGAATTATAGTTTGTGTATAAAGTATACAGCGAAGCTGTTGATGGAAAACATAGGTGTGTATTTATACGGTATTGTTATATGAAATACATTTGTGTGTAAATATGCTTAAAAACTAAACATTCTCCCGCGCGTTGAACAATTGTTCAACATTTAAATGTGTACAGCAAACTTGTTTGCATTAAGGGTGCTTCTTGGCTGTGGCGTCGGAGGATCGGTAGGACAATCTTGATGTGGCGTTGTGATGCTGTTGGTTTCCTTGCTGATTTTTCTGTTAAAGTAGCCCTTTTTCCATGTCCATATAAAACCAAAGGCTACACTGATGGATAACAAAAGTGCGGAGTAACCGATTGTTGTATGATGATATTCACTGGCCTTGATTCTGTTTGGTAGCTTTACAAAATCTTGACACCTAAGTAAAGTTTTCAAGGCCATTTTCACCTTCGAATCTATATTGAGTTGGGTTGGAATTATTCAAAGATGATTCCTTCTTTGGTGGACTTGGAAATTCAGTCCTGATGCCAAAACTTGTATATGATGGTCTTAATGCAGATGTATATTCGTAGTAAGCCTGAATAGTAACGGAGTTGTGTTTGATGGTGCAACCTGGTTCGAGATTAAGAAATCCTGATTCCTTCAGTTGTAATTGAAAGAAACTTGTTCCACATACCACGGACATTTGAATTGGTAATCTAGTAGCGAATATCCATTGGTTCTTATGAAATAGTTGTGTTAAGACGAAATTGTTTTGGACTTCCATTAGCTTGCATTTTGGTTTCGTGAGGTTGTTGAACAGGTTAAAGCTGCAAGAACATAACTCAGATCCTTTGTTGAATTTCGCTTGTGAGTTGGAACACAAATAAGTTCCCTCCTTTAACATCCGGCATTCTTTTAAATCATCTTTGCTTACTGGAACGTACTGATCTCTGTGACTGCTTATTCAAATGAGACTCGTACACGGGCTGATTGCCAGCATGGTCTTGTTTATAACAACTGGTATGGGTATCATATGGAAGAGATCGTATTTTTCGTGATCGATTAATGGTAAGTTGATGATAAATACTACATGATCATTTGTGATACTGCCCTTAATCGCCATTAACTTGTAAAGCTGAAGTAAGTCTGCTTCATCTCCGGAGAGTTGCTGAGTAGCTGACAAGTGGCCTTTAATTTTCGAAATTTCTACTTTTAGCTGCTGGGGTGAAAGAAGTAGTGGGTTTTTACTCTTCCATGATGTGTGTCAGTAAGCACGTCGAGTATTGCTGCTTGCATTCTCTATAAGTTGGACACTAGCATTGTCAGCTGAATAGATATGGAGTTGAACATTTGAATTAGATCTGCTTTTGCTTCTGTCTTTTGTATACCATTCATAACCATATTGATCTGTTTTTCAAGTTGTGTAAATTTAGAAGTTGTGTCTAATTGACTTCGTTTGACGATGTTCACAGTAGAATCAATCATGGATGTCTGGGATTTGTGTAGTTCTAATAAGTAATCCTCATTTTCCTTAACCTTATCAATTATGCTAGACATCTTTTCAGCATATTTGGAATCCAAGACACCAAAGAGAGAGTGAGCGACGTTTCCAATAATATTTAGAGCGCCCCTTTTAACTCTCCTTTCGGAAAGCAAACTGTTGTCAAACTGCAAGTTGGTTATAGTCTCATTGAAATGATCAACTAAATAACGGCAGGTAGTCCTCTTTGAAAATTGTTCGCACAAATTGTGTAAGGCAAGCGTTCCGGTTGATAATGCTGCAATTTCCTTCTTGAATGGTGCTCGTTCGTAGTATGCAATAATTTTCCATTCAGCCGTGACAAATCTTGTTGTGCCCATGCCTTCAAAGTGAATTCCTGGCTCAAATTTAAACCTTGTTATTTGAACAGGATTTGCAACAATTATGGAAACATCAATACTGCTATAAGCATTATGATCAAGTTGGTGTGGCTTAAGCGTCTCATTTTCTTTCTTGGTACTTCTACAGGTTCATGATGGTTTTGACTGGTTTCATTGAACTCGGGCTGGGTTTCAATTATTTCGATCTCTTCATGATGTTCCTTTATTGGTAAAGGTGCTAATCGATGTATTGCTCGTTTCCAAATACCGGTTGAGGTCTTAACGTCTGCGACTCGAACTGCTCCGTCGTCACCCTTGTAGACTTGAATTATTCTTCCAAGGGGCCATTGAAGAATTGGAACATTATCCTCCTTGATGATTACCAGGCCTCCAGGTTTAATATTAGGAGATTGCTCTCTCCATTTGTGTCTGTATTGTAGCTCATTCAAATAGTCTCTATACCATCTATTCCAAAATTCGTTCTTTAGATGCGAAACCAGTTTCCAGCGTGTTAACGTGTTTGCGTTAAGTGTAGTTGTGTTTACATCAGGTATCGCTGTTAAAGGTTGACCGATTAAAAAGTGTCCCGGTGTTAAGGCAGTCAGATCATTTGGGTCCTCCGACATTGGAGTTATTGGTCGTGAATTCAAAACTGCTTCAATGCCGATCATAACTGTTTCCAGTTCTTCATAGGTTAATGATGCTGTAGAAACACTTCTCACTAATAAATGTTTGGCAGACTTAACAGCAGCTTCCCATAACCCACCAAAATGTGGGGCTCTAGGAGGAATAAAATTGAAATTAAATCCCTTGTCGCTGCAGGCCTTCATAATTTTGTCACTTGCAGTTGAGGAATATATTTTCGGTTGATGATAATTCCGCAAGTTGATTACGAGCGCCAATAAAGTTTGTGGCGTTGTCGCAGTAAAGATTTTTGCAATGTCCTCGGCGGTCTATGAAGCGATTAAGAGCGCCAATAAACGACTCCGTTGTTAGGTCACTAACAATCTCTATATGCACAGCTTTTGTTGTGAAGCAGCAGAATATCGCAACATACGCCTTTTGTGGTTTTTTTCCTCGTATTTTATAGTGTACCCAGAATGGGCCGCAATAATCCACGCCCGAATTCAGAAAGGGTGTTGCTGGTTGGACTCGTGTAGGAGGTAAATTTCCCATCATTTGCTTTAGAAAGCGTGGCCTGGCCTTATTGCACCTTATACAATGTTGCACGATTGATCGCGAAAGGATTTTTCCCTTTATTGGCCAGAATCTTTGTCGACTGTGGGCTAGCAATGTTTGAGATCCACAGTGATAATTTTTCTCATGAATATCTTTCATGATCAGTTTCGTTATTGGGTCATCATATGGTAGGAGCATTTGATGTTTTGCATCGTATGACAGGGATGAAGAGTTGATTCGTCCACCAACCCGAATAATTCCATTTTCGTCCAGAAATGGGGAGAGACCACTGAGAGAACTTGATTTGTGTAATTCTTTGTATTTCTTCAATTACTTGATTTCACTATTAAAGTGTGTTTGCTGTAGTGTTGATAAAACCTTCATTAGTGCATCATCTATTTCCATGGGTGTTAGTATTAATTGTGTTGGAGTTGAAAGTCGATTCTGTTTTCAACGACGTATAAACCTTTGAACATAGGCTATAATGCGTATAAGTGTCTTGAATGAGTTTCCGTGGTTGACTTGCCGGAGAAGATTTTCTGTTTCGACACTTGTTACTGTAGCCGAAATTTTCTTCCTTCGTTCTTCATCAGTGTTTATTGCTAAAGTTTTACAAAAAGGCCTTGACCATGTGTCCCCCGTCCCATGAAGAAACAGAGGTCCGTATAACCACATTCCGCAAGACTTGAGCTGACTCGGAGATAACCCACGCGATAGTACATCAGCAGGATTGTCTTTTGATCTGACGTGTCTCCATTGCTCGGCAACTGAAAGATTCTCAATTGTAGCTACCCTGTTGGCTACGAAGGTGTGAAATGACGATGAATTGGAGTTAATCCAATTTAAAACAATTTCAGAATCGGTCCAAAAGTATATTGTTGTGTCTTCAATTTTAAGGTCCCTTTTAGTTCTGGTTGCAAGAATAGTACTTAATACCGCAGCACAAAGTTCCAGTCGTGGAAGTGTCTGTTTTTTTAGTGGTGCTACTCCTGGTTTTGAACACAGTAATCTCATAATTATTCTTCCGTCACTGGGAACTGATCGAATGTATATCATCCGGCATTCTTTTAAATCATCTTTGCATACTGGAACGTACTGATCTCTGTGACTGCTTATTCAAATGAGACTCGTACACGGGCTGATTGCCAGCATGGTCTTGTTTATAACAACTGGTATGGGTATCATATGGAAGAGATCGTATTTTTCGTGATCGATTAATGGTAAGTTGATGATAAATACTACATGATCATTTGTGATACTGCCCTTAATCGCCATTAACTTGTAAAGCTGAAGTAAGTCTGCTTCATCTCCGGGGAGTTGCTGAGTAGCTGACAAGTGGCCTTTAATTTTCGAAATTTCTACTTTTAGCTGCTGGGGTGAAAGAAGTAGTGGGTTTTTACTCTTCCATGATGTGTGTCAGTAAGCACGTCGAGTATTGCTGCTTGCATTCTCTATAAGTTGGACACTAGCATTGTCAGCTGAATAGATATGGAGTTGAACATTTGAATTAGATCTGCTTTTGCTTCTGTCTTTTGTATACCATTCATAACCATATTGATCTGTTTTTCAAGTTGTGTAAATTTAGAAGTTGTGTCTAATTGACTTCGTTTGACGATGTTCACAGTAGAATCAATCATGGATGTCTGGGATTTGTGTAGTTCTAATAAGTAATCCTCATTTTCCTTAACCTTATCAATTATGCTAGACATCTTTTCAGCATATTTGGAATCCAAGACACCAAAGAGAGAGTGAGCGACGTTTCCAATAATATTTAGAGCGCCCCTTTTAACTCTCCTTTCGGAAAGCAAACTGTTGTCAAACTGCAAGTTGGTTATAGTCTCATTGAAATGATCAACTAAATAACGGCAGGTAGTCCTCTTTGAAAATTGTTCGCACAAATTGTGTAAGGCAAGCGTTCCGGTTGATAATGCTGCAATTTCCTTCTTGAATGGTGCTCGTTCGTAGTATGCAATAATTTTCCATTCAGCCGTGACAAATCTTGTTGTGCCCATGCCTTCAAAGTGAATTCCTGGCTCAAATTTAAACCTTGTTATTTGAACAGGATTTGCAACAATTATGGAAACATCAATACTGCTATAAGCATTATGATCAAGTTGGTGTGGCTTAAGCGTCTCATTTTCTTTCTTGGTACTTCTACAGGTTCATGATGGTTTTGACTGGTTTCATTGAACTCGGGCTGGGTTTCAATTATTTCGATCTCTTCATGATGTTCCTTTATTGGTAAAGGTGCTAATCGATGTATTGCTCGTTTCCAAATACCGGTTGAGGTCTTAACGTCTGCGACTCGAACTGCTCCGTCGTCACCCTTGTAGACTTGAATTATTCTTCCAAGGGGCCATTGAAGAATTGGAACATTATCCTCCTTGATGATTACCAGGCCTCCAGGTTTAATATTAGGAGATTGCTCTCTCCATTTGTGTCTGTATTGTAGCTCATTCAAATAGTCTCTATACCATCTATTCCAAAATTCGTTCTTTAGATGCGAAACCAGTTTCCAGCGTGTTAACGTGTTTGCGTTAAGTGTAGTTGTGTTTACATCAGGTATCGCTGTTAAAGGTTGACCGATTAAAAAGTGTCCCGGTGTTAAGGCAGTCAGATCATTTGGGCCCTCCGACATTGGAGTTATTGGTCGTGAATTCAAAACTGCTTCAATGCCGATCATAACTGTTTCCAGTTCTTCATAGGTTAATGATGCTGTAGAAACACTTCTCACTAATAAATGTTTGGCAGACTTAACAGCAGCTTCCCATAACCCACCAAAATGTGGGGCTCTAGGAGGAATAAAATTGAAATTAAATCCCTTGTCGCTGCAGGCCTTCATAATTTTGTCACTTGCAGTTGAGGAATATATTTTCGGTTGATGATAATTCCGCAAGTTGATTACGAGCGCCAATAAAGTTTGTGGCGTTGTCGCAGTAAAGATTTTCGCAATGTCCTCGGCGGTCTATGAAGCGATTAAGAGCGCCAATAAACGACTCCGTTGTTAGGTCACTAACAATCTCTATATGCACAGCTTTTGTTGTGAAGCAGCAGAATATCGCAACATACGCCTTTTGTGGTTTTTTTCCTCGTATTTTATAGTGTACCCAGAATGGGCCGCAATAATCCACGCCCGAATTCAGAAAGGGTGTTGCTGGTTGGACTCGTGTAGGAGGTAAATTTCCCATCATTTGCTTTAGAAAGCGTGGCCTGGCCTTATTGCACCTTATACAATGTTGCACGATTGATCGCGAAAGGATTTTTCCCTTTATTGGCCAGAATCTTTGTCGACTGTGGGCTAGCAATGTTTGAGATCCACAGTGATAATTTTTCTCATGAATATCTTTCATGATCAGTTTCGTTATTGGGTCATCATATGGTAGGAGCATTTGATGTTTTGCATCGTATGACAGGGATGAAGAGTTGATTCGTCCACCAACCCGAATAATTCCATTTTCGTCCAGAAATGGGGAGAGACCACTGAGAGAACTTGATTTGTGTAATTCTTTGTATTTCTTCAATTACTTGATTTCACTATTAAAGTGTGTTTGCTGTAGTGTTGATAAAACCTTCATTAGTGCATCATCTATTTCCATGGGTGTTAGTATTAATTGTGTTGGAGTTGAAAGTCGATTCTGTTTTCAACGACGTATAAACCTTTGAACATAGGCTATAATGCGTATAAGTGTCTTGAATGAGTTTCCGTGGTTGACTTGCCGGAGAAGATTTTCTGTTTCGACACTTGTTACTGTAGCCGAAATTTTCTTCCTTCGTTCTTCATCAGTGTTTATTGATAAAGTTTTACAAAAAGGCCTTGACCATGTGTCCCCCGTCCCATGAAGAAACAGAGGTCCGTATAACCACATTCCGCAAGACTTGAGCTGACTCGGAGATAACCCACGCGATAGTACATCAGCAGGATTGTCTTTTGATCTGACGTGTCTCCATTGCTCGGCAACTGAAAGATTCTCAATTGTAGCTACCCTGTTGGCTACGAAGGTGTGAAATGACGATGAATTGGAGTTAATCCAATTTAAAACAATTTCAGAATCGGTCCAAAAGTATATTGTTGTGTCTTCAATTTTAAGGTCCCTTTTAGTTCTGGTTGCAAGAATAGTACTTAATACCGCAGCACAAAGTTCCAGTCGTGGAAGTGTCTGTTTTTTTAGTGGTGCTACTCCTGGTTTTGAACACAGTAATCTCATAATTATTCTTCCGTCACTGGGAACTGATCGAATGTATATCGCTGCGCCATAAGCCTTCTCGGAAGCATCAGCGAAGGCATGAATCTGAATTAACTTAGGGACTTCTGAATTAAAAACGTGTCGTGGGAAGTGCATGTTATTCAGTTCTTTTAGACCATCTTGGAACGATAGCCATTTGGTGTGAAACTCTGCTGGCAATACTTCATCCTATGTAATTTTCAGTTGCCATAATTGTTGTATGAAGATTTTCGCAGTTACTATAACTGGTCCTAATATTCCTAGTGGATCGAAGATTCTAGCTACATCGGAACAAACTGTCCGTTTTGTTATGCGTGATTTCACCCCAATGCTTGTCTTAAAAATTAAATGATCATTCTTCGGCAACCATACTAGGTCTAGTGTTTTGATTGTTTTATCCGCCTTGGTGTTAAAGTCAAGAATTACTTCCTGATGTTCTGGTGGAATGTTTTCCAATAACTGTGGGTGATTCGCGCACCATTTTCTTAGCTTAAAGCCAGCTTGATCGAGTATCTTGACGAGTTCTTTCTGAATTTCCCTGGCAGTAATGAGGCTATTTGATCCGGTCAATCCATCATCAACGTAGAAGTCGTCTTGTAATACCTGGGCTCAAAGTGGATACTTTGCCTTGTTAGCCTTGGCTAGCTCGTGTAAACATCTTACTGCCAAATATGGAGCAGATCTTGTGCCATATGTGACAGTGTTCAGTTGGTAGTACTTCAGTTTCTCGTTGGAATTCCTTCTCCAAGCAATAAGTTGATATCCTCTGTTATCTGGATGAACCAGAATCTGCCTATACATTTTCTGTATATTCGTTGTAAACATAAATCTGGGCATCCAGAATCGGAGAAGAATGGCAAAAATCTCATTTTGAATAATAGGTACAGTGTGCATAATGTCGTTCAAGCTCACACCAGATGATGTTTTTGCTGAGGCGTCAGACACTACCCGAAGCTTGGTGGAACTGCTATCAGGTTTTAAGACGCAGTGATGTGGAATAACATAATTAGGAGATAATATGTCGTCGATGTTGACTTCCGTCATGTGTCCTAATGTCTCATATTCATCCATGAACTCAATATATTGATTCCTCACAATGTCGTTCTTCAAAAGCCGTCTTTCCAAAGCCAAAAATCTGTTAAGAGCAATATCTTGGGATGATCCTAAGGCTGTAGTGTTTTGTGCGAAGGGTAGTCTAACTATAAAACGACCCTTATCGTCTCTTCTTGTGGTTTGAGTAAAATGTTCTTTGCACCGTTTTTCTGCCAGGGTAGTCTTTGGTTCAACTACCTCTACTTCTTCGAGTTTCCAAAATTTCTCGTTTATCTAATTTGCTACAAATCCCGCATGTTGCTAAAGCAATTGTGTTCGTCTCAACCTTTCCTGCTAGGATCCATCCAAATAAAGTGTTTTGGAGTGTTCGCAAGCCCTCACCTAATTTTATTTATCCAATTGATAACAATTGATGAAAAAATTCTGCGCCGAGAAGAACGTCAATTTTGCCTGGTCTGTTGAAATTTGGGTCAGCCAGTGTAATATTGTTCGGGATTGCCCATGAGGAAATATCCAAATGCTGCGTTGGTTATGGTGATATTATGTTTTTGAGGACAAAAGCTTCCAACTGTGTGGAAAACCCATTTAGTCTTGAACATAATTGAAGGCTCACACGATGATGGACTTCCCTTTTACCATCGCCGATACCCTGAATACTCATTGACGTATTTTTTGGCGATATGCCCATTTTCTTGATGAGGCTCTCAGTAATTAAGTTGACTTGGGATCCAGAATCCAGAATGGCTCTACATTCAATGCTTTTACCGTTCCTATCGGTTAATCTTATTTGTGTTGTGCTGAGAAGCACGTAACTATTGTCATTTAATGTAGCCAATGTAGTCAATTCTTTTTTGTCTTTTGCTGATTCCAATATTGCTGACGTTGAGCTCTCCGTTTCTGCGATTTTGGCCCGATCGTTGCTGTGTAATAGTGTGTTATGCCTCTTACTGCATTTGGTACAGGTCCGCGATGCACATGCCTTGGCCTTATGTCCGAATCGTAGGCAGTTAATGCATAGCCTTTGCTTTTGAACAAATTGTAGGCGATTGCTGGTGGGCCAGTCTAAAAACTGTTTACAACCGCGTTTTCTTTTCAATTTGTGTTGTCGATACAACTGATGAACATAATTTTGAGTTTTGTTTTGACTGTGACCTTGATACCCTTTGTCCAATTGCTTCCAGTGACTGGAAACGCAATTCCAGAAAACTTAGAAACTCTTTAAATGGTTGATTTTCCCTTGGGTTTCTGAGTGCTTGTTCATATAGGACGTGTGTGGTTCTATCGAGCTTCTTGATTAGGAGATGTAGCAATAGAGGATCCCAACTAGAAGTATCCACTCCTAAATCCTTTAAGGCTTGAAGTCCTTCTTGTGTGGTGTCATGGAGCTCCCTTATGGTAGAAGCTGACACATTTTCAGACGTATGATTTAGTTGACATATAATTTTGTGGATTAATGCTGTTGTTAGCACTCGCACGTTGTTATATCTCTCTTGAAGCGATTGCCAGGCTGTCAGGTAGTTTTCTTCTGTCAGCGCCAAATGTCCAATCAGTTTTTCCGCTTCTCCAGAGACATTTGTTTTTAAGTACCACATTTTTTGTACATTGGGAATTGGCTTGTTGTGTATCATTTGTTGAAAAATATCAAAAAATTGACGCCACTTTAAATAGTCTCCATCGGATTGTTAATTTTGGTAGGTTCAATGAATTGTCAATCGGTATGTTGTTGCTATTCATTGATGTGGAATGACTGTTCGAAGTCAGGCAACCCATTTTCATTGCTAAGTTGAGTATGTTGCTTTCTACCAGTTCTTCGACTTGAACATATGTACTTAGGTCATACCCATGTTTCGTTGGATCATCACTTAACTCCCAAATTAAATAATTAAGCGATTCGATTTGTTGCCATACCCTGTTTATCATTTCCCGCTTTGCTTCATAATATTCTCTGGGCCGTGGCTCGTCGTCCTTAGAAACCGATCCTAATAAGCGATGCAGTGAATTGATTGCCTGAATCTGCTTTCTTATGATACCGCTGACATTACTAACATCAGATGCACCACCTCCTTCACCATTCTTAGATACTGCAAGATCTTGGCTTGCAGCATGAGTGTATGAATTGCCTTTTAGTGAACCAATATTCTTGTTGAATAATTCGGAGTATTGTATGACTAATTCCCGGATCTCGGTATAATAATCCTTTAAGAAGTATTCGTGGTTATGATCGATGCTGGACAGCCCTCGAATTCGGTTGTCCGTTTCTTCGAACTGCGACCATGCAGTCTCTAACAGTGACAACCGATCTTGAAAGTATTTGACAGTTGACTTTCTCTCTGCTCCATCCTTCTTAAAGTTTACTATGATCCGCTGAATTTCCTCGCCTGCCTTCAGTTGATTTGTTGCTAGTTCCTCCATCTTGGGTTAAGGCTCTTTTGGTTGTGATTTATGATGGTGCAAATGTTAAAGCCCAGTGTTCTATCCCTGGTAACGCTTTCTTGTACTCGCTTTTGATCCGATGAATGTGTGAGTCAACTGTGTGAATCACTTCTCAGAGCAAAAGTCCAATCGCTATATGTGAAACAATGTGTGAATCACGTCGGGGTCACCAAATGTTGAAGACAATGCTCGTTTGCATTGACTGTTTTAATTAAGTATTTGGACAGGGCACATAAACCTTGACCGTTTGTTTTGTAGATCCAAGCGCATAAACTTGGAGTACAGTGGAGATTATGATTAAGACCCCTTACCACTGGTGGGGGGAAGACTTAATGTAGCGAAAAGGACAAGCTCGAAGTGTTGGTCAATAGCGAGGGATTCTTTATTGAGCTCTTAACTATATTTATACAAAATTATTGCTACCTAAGCTTAAATTATAACAATGAGGAAGAACAAAATAAATAACATGACTTATATAATTATTGTTCATACAAAGCAAAAAATGACAGTGAAACAAATATTGTCTATGTAGCAAAATGTGAGTTACATAATTTGTGAGTGCAATGAATTATAGTTTGTGTATAAAGTATACAGCGAAGCTGTTGATGGAAAACTTAGGTGTGTATTTATACGGTATTGTTATATGAAATACATTTGTGTGTAAATATACTTAAAAGCTAAACACATTGTTTTCACGTTTTATTATCTATTGTTTTAGTATTGTTAATCTCTTAATCTCTCTATACAATAAGAGCTTGTTTATTTGTTTGTTATTTATGAATTTACTTATTAATTTGTTTCTTATTTATTCCAAATTTATTTATCCTTTATTTATTTTACTTATCAAACTATTTATTAATATATTTATTTATTTATCTATTTATTTATTGTCAATTGATATTATTATTATTATTTGTGTTTTTTTTTTACATAAATGAACGGTTTTGTTGTTGTTTCCCTTCGGAAAATTTTTTTGATTGTTCAACCTTTTAATTTATAAATAAATTTATTCCAGCTGAAAGATATATTTAGTACATATCACATCTCTGAACTGTAAATTGTGCGGTGGCATACCATTGTAATATTTAAGAACTAAATAAAAGTATTTGATTTGATGTAGGCTAAGTTTTTTTTTTACAATTTTTTCTTAGCCCTAAGTATACAAAACAAACATTCTAAATAAAATGTAAATGAAGTCGAAAGACATAGATATAAGAATTTAGAGTAGCTTAGAGTGCCTGTGTGGGGCCAGTAAGTTAGTATAAGATTGTTAAGTAATTTTAAGCCAGCATTTAAGCATTTTTTGTTAGTATGTAAGAGTTGATGATTAAGTAAATAAAATGCATTTAAAACTGAAACTGAACTGATTTTGTACTGTGACATGTTGGCGTCAGGGTCTGAATAATCGTCGTTGGTAAAAGGTAAGTGTTCCAAAAGTCGCAGAATAGTGGCCTGTTTACGGGTACTAATATTGGAAGGGGGGAAGGAAGCGTTAGTATTTTCAAAGTTTCGTTAAAAGATTGGTATTTGCAAAAATTTCATTATCAATGCTAATTTTCTTTGGTGTTTTTGTTAATAATTTTGTTAATACATGATATCTCATAAAAGTTTAACGTTCACTTCATACGATTCTGTGGCGTTGTTTTCACGGCGGCTGTCTAGAAGTTTCTGCCCCATTCAGCACTCACAGATTCGCTTATTATCAATTCGCCCAAAATGGTAACATCAACGAAAATATAAAAGGAGAGCATATCCATTCGCCTTTGTATTTAGTTAATACACTCCATACGCTAAGCGTATACTACCGTGAGGTACAATATTTTTGGTACACTCTAACACGGCCTTCCTGCTTATTCATCGCTCTCGATGAAATAAAACATTACATCAATTTTAAAGCCATGACAGCTAATTTATTCAATAGGTAGGTAACATCGTCGGTTTGGTTATAAAAATAACATAAACACAGTAATTTTCAAGCTTCAAAACTTTTCAACTTCTTTCTGTTAATTTTCTTCCGTCAAATTTGGAATTATTCTTTTTGCCAATCTTCAGAACTTGTAAATACAGACCCAATCAATTTTGATTCATCAAAGCATTGCTGTATAATTTGTAACAACAACACTGTACTTGTTTCCTTTTTCTTGACCATTTCCAGGACGATATAGCTCAGAGATAACTTCAACTTGTCTATACTCATGGGAATGGTCATATTAAAGAAAGAGCTCAGAGGTTATAGATTGTCCCAATAGCTCAGGGGCTTGACTTGAAAACTCAGATTGTCTGCTTCTCCAATCAGGCCCACAGAAAATACAGCTCAGAGGCAATTTCATGTTTGTCTGCATAAGCTGAAGAAATGAAAGGGTACATCTCAGAGGCCAAGTACTTAGCCAAGCTTGTCTATTACACCAGTATATTCAACAATTATAATTTATACTACACAAACATCATAACTCAGAGGCAATCTTCAGCTTATTTATGAATCTATCTACACATTTACAGTAGATACTAACCTTTTGCTGTATCCACAGCACTATCTTTTTCCTCAGCAATTAGACGAATTGCCTCTCTAGCAGCTACTATAATGGCTCTACCTCCCTTCCGCTTAAGTTTATATCGATCGTTTTTAAGTATCCCTATGAACTTGTATGGTCCACGAAAATGTACATCTAGTTTAGATTTACGAATTTGAGGGCTCTTGTATACTACTTTTGATCCAATCTCCAACCGAGTCGGAGTGCATTTCTCCTTGTCAAACCTAACTTTCATCCTAACGGCATTTTCTTTTATGCGTTCATCTGCCAAGGAGCCTATTTGTTCAAAATCTTCATAATGAGGTTCAATACTAAGTTGTGTGAGCAGAGCACTGAGTTCTGGAGTCCTACCCTCTACGCCGGTGAGTATCTGTAATGGTGACAGTCCGGTTGTTTTATTTTTTGTAGTATTCAACGCTAACTGAACACGACTAACAAAACTCGTATAATCCATTTTCACGTCTAAATTCGTTCTCATCAAATTAGCAACGATATCTACATATTTTTCCACCTGTCCATTAGCTCGGCTTGATCCTGGTGCGGTGGTATGATGCTCTATACCATACAATTTGCAAATGATCTGAAAATCTTGACTCGTAAAATTCGTCCCCTTATCACTTATAATCCTAGATGGTGTTCCAAATAGCATTACAAAGTTTTGTAAATGACTCACAGTCTCGGTTGCTTTAAGTGTTCTGCAGGGCAGTTATAGCACGAATTTGGTAAACGCATCTACTATTATTAAAAGATATCGATTAACACCGTTCTTCCCTTCGTTAAACGGCCCCATGCAGTCAGCGTGTATAGTATGGAATGGAATCGGTTTCTTTTCGATAGGATGAAGCTCGCATTGCTTTTTACCCGACGGTCTTTTGGCAACTAAGCAGATTAAACAAGCCTCAATGAATTTTAAGCATCCAAAAATGTGTACGTAGTTGTGACAGGGTTTTATCCGACCCAATATGGCGGTTGTCTTCATGATAGCGCCTCATGAGGGCCAGTCGGCATTGTTGTGGTACAAAGAGTTTTCCCCATCGTATGTTTTACGATACAATAAATTATTTTTAATTACGTAGTTTCCGATTGTCTGCTTGTCTTTTTCGTTTATTTTGTCGATTATTTCCGTAACTTCTGAGTCGAGTGACTGTCCAATTTCAAGCCAGTTTGCTGCGAGGCTATTAAGTTGAAAACAATTTTTAACGGGTGGATTTCGGCTTAAATAGTCAGCATATGTTGCATACAATTTCCTTTTCTATAAATAACTTGGAAGTTGAAGTCCTGTAGGTATATCCACCACCTAGCAACTCGAGGTAATAAGTCCTTTTTGTCCTTCGTGGCTTTCAAAGCATTGCAGTCAGCGACGAGTGTAAACGTTATACCTAGTAAATATGTGCGAAACTGTTTTATAGCGTTGACTACAACAAGTGTCTCAAATTCATAGCTGTGGTACTTAGACTCGTAAGGCTTGGTGGCTTGGCTAAAATGGGCGTCTACGTGAAGAGTACCATCTATTCGCTGAAACAGGATAGCACCATATCCAATGGAGCTGGCATCTGTATGCAGGTCAGTAGGCAGATCTGGATTACAAATTACCAGCAATGGTCTTTTAGTTAAGTGATTAATAATGTAGTGCCTAGCTTTTTCTCATTCGGTGGTCCATTCGAATTTTGTGTTCAGTTTAGTCAGTGGCGTGATGCATCTTGTTTTTGCCGAAAGTTCCGGTATAAACTTCCTAAAGTAATTCACCAATCTCATGAACTGTCTTACTTCCTTTACATTCGATGGACTCGAAGAATCTTGCAGGGAACTGATTTTCGATTTACCGGGTCATATACTTTCGAAGAAAATTTCACGTCCTAGGTATTCCAAATTAGTTTGCAAAAACTTGCACTTCTTGATGTTGAGAGAAAACCCATTATCCGTAAGAGCCTTAAGAACTATTCCTAGTCGTTCGATGCCCTTCTCAATTGTCTTTGAAGGTACCAATACGTCATCCAAATATACCAAACATAATTTATCTTTTAGCCCCCCCAAAGCTTTATTTATAGCACGTTGGAAAACTGCCGAGGTATTGGTCAGCCCAAACGGCATTCTAAAATGCTCAAATTACCCATCAGGGCTGACGAACGCTATTTTCTCGACTGAATGTTTTGCTATTGGGATTAGTTGAAATCCGGAAGCCATGCCCAGGGAGTAAAAAATATATTTCCTGATAACTGGTCAATTTGGTCATCAATGCAGGGAAGGGGATAGCGATCTTTAATGGTGATTCTATTCAAGCCCTATAATGTACGCACATTCTGTGCTCACTATTTTTCTTCTTTAACAATATAATTGGACTAGCAAATGGTGAGCTACTCTCATTAATTATGTTTTTCTTTGTTAATTCCCCCACTATTTCCTTCACCACGTTTCTCTCTGATAGAGCCATACGATAAGGTCGGTAGTTGTCCACAGCGTCCTTTGACAAATGGATTCCTAGGGCACCTGTTTTGACCTCTTTGAATGGTATTCCGCTTATAACGAACTCCGAATACTTATCTAGTAACAATTCTAACTGCTCTTCAGATGATTTTCCCTGCTCAACTATTCCGATATCAGTGTTAACTATAAGGCAGTTCCTCATTTTTCTTTGTATTTTCTTCCAGTCTTTGTCCATCCGTATTTCTAATGTGGCATCTTCAAGCATATCGAGCCCAACCAGTATCTCCCACTGAAGGTACATAGGGTTAATTATATAGAGCGATATCTCGACATTAACCAGTTCAAAGCAAGTTCTGACACTGATTTTGTAATCGAGTAAAATTGAGTTTTTGGCAATTCCCCTAACTGCTATAGGTTCTTTTACTCTTTCAAAGGGCAACTTGTTTGCCACGTCTGCCCTTATAAGGTAACAGTCGGAACCGGTGTCTAAGAGGCAGTTATATCGATTCCTTCAATTGATACTACTGTAGTATTTTTGGGTATTTCCTTATATCCAACAATACTAACATTTTTACGCTGTGATAAACGCTGTTTGGTCCAGTAATTATCTTCAGTATGCCTTCTTTTTACAATACGAACAACTCTCTATAAATTTGTTTGTCACTGGTTCCTTTGGTAACACCAAACCACTACTTGAAATTATTAATTTTGGGCAATTTGCCCTCAAATGACCTGCCAAACCACAAGTAAAACAGCCCCTATCATTTTCGAGACGTGGGCGTTTGCTAGGAATTGGACTTACTAAATGGTGTTCTTTAAATTTTCTGCGTGGACGCTAGCGGATAGACGAAAGTTGTTCCGTAAGGTCTTGTATTGTCTTTGGCATGACAAAGGTCAGAGAATTACGCAGGCTTATATCGGAAATACAACCAATTATTATTCTTACGATTGTGTCTTCAGACAAATCAAAATTTAACCTGTTAATTTGAGCTACCTTCTCCATGACATAATCGGCGTAAGAGGGGAACGTTTCGCTCTCTACGTTCGTAACGCTTCTCAGTAGTTCAATAATGCTTGATGCGCTCCAGAATGTGTTAACCAATGATGCGGATAGATCTGGCCACGTATCAAATCTATCCATGCTTGTCACAATTAGAATTTTTTTGCTTACTGACTAACAAGAACACCCTCTGCAGATCACGTCGCATTTAATTTGTTTTTGTTCCGCCTTTCTGTTCACTGTTTATTATTAGGAGCAAAAGAACAAACACAGTTAAGGGTGGTATATAGCAAATACTAGTAGTAGTAGTGTAATGCGACAGCGCAGCGTAACAAAACAAATGAGACGAGTTGCATTCAGGGGAATTAATTACTTTGCATTTGGATGTATATTTTTATTTTTTTTTTGTACACAAGTCGCGAGTTAAGGGTGGAAAAGGGCTTAACAATAACAATGAATCGAAATAACTTAAATGTAAGATCGTTTTTTAGGGAATTTAATTAATTTATTATCCTCGCTCATTGCACTCGATTCAGGAGAGGCACACAATGAATTTAGGTACAATAACAAAACGGCACCGCGGCAGCGCGACGCAGTAGCGGCAACCGGCAAATAGTAGTGCTAAAGAACAACAACGAAATGAAACAACACAAATGTAAGATCGTATTTAAGGATTTTATTTATTTACACTCGCTGCCCTCAATGCGAGGCACGAGATAAAATCATGTACAATAAAACGGCACTGCAACAGTGCGACACAACGGCACTCAGCACTACTTTTCTTTTATTTTATTATTATTATTTTTATTTTATTTTTTCTTATCGCAATCTAGATTTTCGGCTTAAATTTGTGTTAGTTTCTATTTCTAATCACTGTAGGCAAGGTTTATCCCAATTCTGATGATATCTCATAAAAGTTAAACGTTTACTTCATACGATTCTGTGGCGTTGTTCTCATGGTGGCTGTCTAGAAGTTTCTGCTAATTTCAGCACTCACAGATTCGCTTATTATCAATTCGCCCAAAACGGTAACATCAACGAAAATATAGAAGGAGAGGATATCCATTCTCCTTTGTATTTAGTTAATACACTCCATATGCTAAGCGCATACTAAAGTGAGGTACAGTATTTTTGGTATACTCTAACATACTCGTACATATGTAAAAAAATACTTATGATTAATATATATTTTTTTTTATGTTGTTATGCTTTTTAGATGATTTGCCAGGTAGGCTTCACGCACTAAAGTTGGTAATTACGACCCGGTCTTTGACACTGCCAATTTTTTGCTTCCGCCGTCCTATGTGGAATTCGCCAGGTCCTACGTTTATGGGACTTTCTACACTTTTTCACTTAACACTTTGACTCCTGGTGTATAGCCCCAGTACGCATCGAATTCAATTGTTATATTATACCCTTTGTACCGTGCTTTCCGCATATGAATGCGGAGAAGAGTACTCAAGTGGAGAGAAAAGAAAAAGACTTTTGTTTTAAAATTTTATAATAATTTTTATTTAATTTTAATAAGTAAATTACCGCTGTGTTTCCAAGGGCTTCGACCCCTACTGTTTGGAGTATTTCTCTATCTCTCTGAATTTGTTCTTCCCAACCACCGCCTTTTATACCAATTTTATCGATAATTCTGCTTACATACTCACGCAATAGCCTTAGCACAAAATAATTCCCACGATGCATTTTTCACTCATTTATTTGATGAGTTTTAAATTTTCGACTTAATTGTCCTAAGTGTCCCAGTCAGTTACCCTTTCGGGTTGGCGCCCACGATCGGTCGGTAATTTGATCCATTTTGTGTACAATGGCTTGTTGCCGCAGTGAAACGACACTTAATGCTTGCCCTGTGTTATATACTCGTATAGGCCTAATGGCCTATAAAAAGCATGAGCTTTCTACGCTCCTGTCTGTACAAGAGACAAAGGTAACATTAGTACTTACATAGTATTAGTGAAACGTAGATATTTTAGATATCACTTTTGTCTCCGATAACATCACTGAAATGCTGACGAACTGTGTGGTATCGTCTGAACACTCACTTCCAACTGATTGGCCATACTACAGAGGAATGCTGTCAGAAACGCTATACTCTGAACTCTCAAGTCCCCTGCGTGACACCAATGAGCTTGACATGAAAGTCACGGAATTCACCTTGGCACTCAATCAGGCTATGGCCGCTTCCTGCCCTCTTATTCAACCTACTGGCAAGAAACAGCCACACTGGTGGACATAAGCACTGTTACCGCTTAGAGACGTTAGCAGAAAACTTTTCAACCTAGCAAAACCAAAAGAAAAGTGACTGACTGGGACTAATACAAAAAATCCCTCAAAATATATAAAAAAGAACTGAGGAAAGCAAAGCGACAATGGAGATCCTGGAGATCATTCTGTGATAAAATTACAGAAACCTCTGAGGCAACGCGGCTGAGAAAAATGCTCTCTACAAATCTTATGATGTACGCTGTTTGAAAAAAACCGATGGCTCTTGGATAAGTGGCGAATCACTCAATCTGCTAATGGACACCCACTTTCCAGGTAGCTCACTATTCGCGGCCAGTAGCAACCCAAATAGGACTGCTTTAACCGTCGCGAAAATTTATAGTCTGATTATAAGAGACAAAGTGCTTTGGGCTCTGCATAGTTTCAAACCATAAAAGTCTGCTGGTCCAAATGGTATAATACCTGACGAGCTTTATACAAAGGTCCTCAGAGTTTATCCTGCCTACGCTATAGAATATCATGAGGAGCTCTGTAGAACTTTGGTTTGACAAAGACTTCCATGTAAGCTTTCCTCTAGGTCCTACTGCAAGGAAAATGCTTTCATGGAGAACAAGTCAATCCACTTTTACACGGAGGGATCTAAGACCGATAGCCTCTCCTTCCGTCTTCGAAATCACAGTAGCGTGTTTTAAGCGGAAATTTTGGCGATTAAAGAAGCTCTGTCTTGGCTGAAGAAAAATGTGATATCTGCAAAGGATACCCGTATCTTTTCGGATAATCAGGCCGTTATCATGTCCCTGGACATATAGATCCACGTGGCATCACAATGGGCTAATTGGCCTAAGTGTGTTGATCTTTCCAATATCCACTTTTACCTACCTACTAGTAAGCACTAACAATTTTTCATGTAGCTCTTTTATTAGCGGGGTTTTTCCTCTTTTTTTGATAAAATGAGTGAGTGGAAATATTACTGTCTGGACAGTATGTATACATAGTATTTTCAAACACATGAATCTTAAAGTACGTAAGCCATATCAGCATTTCTGGTGGTTGAATGATGGAGAAGATGTTTCGTCGTCGTTTCCGTCAATTACGGACCAGCCTCACTAATGGGGCAGAGTTGACCAATCTCCTTTCTCTGTAAACAGCGATGGCCGGCTTGCATAGGTTTAGGTTAGCATTTAAGAAACATATACATATATCAGTGTATACTGATATATGTATATGATTGTGTATAACGTCTATGTGTGTTTATGTGTGTATTGTGCATTTAGTTTAGGTAGGCTAAGGTTTATTTTAAGTTAGATACTAAGTTTTTATTAAAAATAAAAAAATTATGTCCATATGCTAAGTTTTGTTAACAAATTTTTTTCTTCTTTAAGTATACAAAATAAATAGTTCTAAGAAAATGTAAATGAAGTCGAAAGACATAGTTATAAGAATTCATATTAGCTTAGAGTGCCTGTGTGGGGCCAGTAAGTTAGTATAAGATTATTAAGTAATTGTAAGCTAGCATTTAAGCATTTTTTTGTTAGTATGTAAGAGTTAGTGATTAAGAAAATAAAATGCATATAAAACTAAACTAACTAGTACGTAAGCCATATGCTTGCGTAGTGTATGATATAAATAAATAAATATAATATGTGTATATTTGTTTACAATCTATCTTACGTATATGTACAATATATACGTATATGCAATGTAATATTAAGGCTTATAATATGACATGCCGAGGACTTCGCACATCGGCTTATATTATAGAATTAACGACGAAGGTGATATGGAGATGGTAACACTGTGTAATACTTACTGAATGCTGATCTGCTCTACACCTCAAGTAGTAAGTTGTTAACTTAGAGTTAGCGGCATATCGACTGCTAAAGATTAAAGATCAATAAAATATAAATTTATTAAAGATAGATTTGTATTACAAGCACAAATGCAACAGTTTAACTACACTCTTTAACGAGCGCAAAACTGAGAACTTGTTTTTTTTACCAAAATTATCCTTATCATCTAAACTTGGGCAATTTCGTAACGTTTAGTTGCTGTATAAATAAGCTACGAGACGAACAAAAAATGGCGCAAATTCGTCGTTGGGTCAGCTTATTTTCCCTATGAATCAGTATTACTGCCACCACCAAAGACCTTATCACTTAAGTGGGTATGAATGCACTTATAATGTATGTTTTTTTGGAAAATGGCATAGAGAGAGCAAGAAAGATGTTTGGGCTCAGTGGTTATTTCGCCCCATGGGTGACATCCAACATTTAATGGGGAGACTAAATTCTTAGTGGAAGTAAGCTTGGTGTTGATTTCTAGTCAACTACTCATCTTACTTGATTTTCTTTAACTGAAAAAATGAATGTCTTTCGTACGAGGTTGGAATTCGAATACCGAACTTTCCGATTTGGAAGCCAGTCCACTACCACTTGAACCACGGCCACCCACATATGCTGCAATGGTAATGCTCAGAACACTTTTAGGGGTATTTGCAAACGCTACGTGAGAAGCACTCATCACCTGAATTTCATATTATCGTCTGACCTGGTTCACAAGTATTATATGTTGGATCCCATACAGCATTTGTTACGATAATAAGATAGCAAGTAATCACCCTAATGCTATCCAATAGGTGCATTGAGCAGATTGCCGGCTGAAAGCACTATCGAAGGTCTCCACGTCGGCACGTCGGATGCGACGTCTCGACCTTGTTGAAGAGGAAGGATGTGCAGAAAATCTACAGGAAACGATAGTGCTCTTTTTAATACAGTATAAGGCAAAACGTATAGGAAGCTGTTCAGAACCTGAACGGTACTCTTATCGAGTGTTTTGAATTGATATGTCCAGCCAGATAATAGTCCTGCAAATTGCCCGCTCCATGGAGGAAGGCAGATCTACAGCGACGTAAAGAAACCAAAAAATACGAACTGGGCGTTTTCATCATCATTGAGGTTGCTGTCAGAAACATTGTGTTTTGGAAGCATTGAATTCCAGTCTGTTGGTGGTTCCCAAATTAGTTATGCTATTTGAACGATCAGGGAATTAGACCGTCAACCGGAGGATCTCTATTAACTCCTGTTTATCAGGATAGGAAGGTCCTGGTTGATGCGTTGACCGATTATCAACGGTTGCGAAAAAATGCAAAATTCTAAATTACGAGTATGTCCAATACATACGAGTATGTTGCACGACGAAATATTTTTTACGCTTTGGAACCAACACCGAAGATTAGTAGCGAACTTTTGCGAACGACAAATTAAAAACGAGCAAGGTTTCCCCTAAGGGTTATGAATACAAAAGAGCTTTTCAATTTATTGTTGCGATGGTATTTATACAAATTTTGATAACAGTTTTTCCACATAGTATGTTATTTGTTAACGTTTGAAATTTACAGCGAATTCAACAATTATAAAAATATGGCGACTGGTATACAAAGAGCGCCAAATTTGAATCTGACCAGCATATTAGTTGATACATTTTTAGGAATAATTCATTTATGTATAATGTTTTTGTATATACATATATGTGTTAACTGATGATGATGATGATGATGATGATGATGATGATGATGATGATGATGATGATGATGATCATGATGATGATGATGATGATGATGATGATGATGGGTAACTTCTCAGCCCCAACATTCCGCCCCCTTTGAAAGAACTTCCTTTCAAGAGGAAATCGGAGCCAATTTGCGAATAGGCCGTCTAAATTCTCCTCGTGACGTTTTTACATCGGCGACCCTTACTCGACCATCTGGACCCTTGACGACTTGTGTGATTCTCCCCATAAGCCATTTTTGGGGAGGTAAGTTGTCCTCATGTATTATCACAAGGCTACCAACGTCAATATTTGGGCTGGTTGATGTCCATTTTGAACGACCTTGTAGTTCCTGGATATACTCTGATGACCATCGTTTCCAAAAGTGGGTTTTCACGGCATTTATTCGACGCCAGCGTTGAATGTAGCTGATATGATCTATGTTCACTGTCTCCACTGCTGGTTCTGGGATTGCCTTCAATGATGACCCAATAAGCAGATGTGCTGGTGTAAGTGCTTCATAGTCGTTGGGATCTGTTGACATCGGGGTGATTGGTCTTGAGTTCATTATAGCTTCGATCTCCACCAACGCTGTTGTTAACTCTTCAAATGTCAGCTTAGCACCTCCCAAGCTTCGGTAAAGATGACCCTTTGCTACTTTTACGGCTGCTTCCCAAATCCCACCGAAGTGGGGTGCCCTGGGGGGTATAAAATGAAAATTTATTGTAGCATTAGTACAAAAGTTTACAATCGTTTGTTGATTAGCTTTTTTAAACAACATATTCCGCAGATCTAAGAGTTTTGAATGTGCACCAACGAAATTGGTTGCGTTATCGCAATGGATGTCTCTAGGGAGACCTCTACGACCTATCATCCTTTTTAAAGCAGCTATGAAAGCGTCTGCGGAGAGATCTGAAACGGCTTCCAAGTGGACTGCTTTCGACGAGAAACAAACAAAGACTGCAATATAGCTTTTATACGGCACTTTGCCACGAATTTTGAAATGAGTGTATATAGGTCCACAGAAATCTACTCCACAGCAGATGAAGGGACGTGATGGAGTCAGTCTTGCAGCAGGCAGATCTCCCATTACCTGCTCGAATAATTTTGGTCGATATCTGACACAATGTGGGCACTGTCGAACTGTTTGACGTGCCAGCTCCCTAACGTTGATTATCCAAAATCTTTGTCTCGTTAGTGCGACAAGCGACTTTGGACCAGCATGATAATTTGATATGTGTAAATGTCGAACGAGGGTTCTAGTAAAACTAGAGTTCTTGGGAAGTAAGAATGGATGTTTACATTCTTCTGGAATGTTGGCGTGCTTCAATCGACCTCCCACTTTCAATAAAAGGAGACCATTTTTCTCCTCGATAAAAGGGTTCAACCATTTCATGGACCCTGTCAGTTTCGCATTCTTACTTATTGCCCTGATTTCTTCTGTGAAATATTTCATTTGAATTAGATGAATTATTCTCTGTAGAGCGTTGTCCAAGTCCTCGGCTGTAAGATTTTCACTTCGTAGAGATGTTGGATGTCTTAACTGGCTAAGAAACCTTTCCTCGTTTCCAACATTGACTCCTCCGGTGAAATTAATGTTCCTAAAGTGGATGGCCATTTTTCCTCTTTTTGCTCAAGGAAGGCTGGTCCTTTGAACCAGATTGAATTCTGTAGCTCCATTGCCGTACATCCGCGAGAGACCACGTCTGCCGGATTGTCGAGTGTTGGTATATGTTTCCATATGACTTGCTTCGTTTTCTCCTGTATTTCCGCTACCCTATTTCCCACGAATGTATTTAATTTTGATGAATGGGTGGATATCCAGTGCAAAACAATAGCAGAATCTGTCCAAAAGTACGCTGTGTACTCTCCTTTACAAATGTTTTGGATCTTTACCCAAAGTTTGGACAGCAAATGAGCTGCACAGAGCTCCAAGCGAGGAAGTTGCTCCTTCTTAGCAGGTGCTACCCTGGATTTGGCTACTAAAAGCTTTACTCCTACTCTTCCAGAAGCATCGATCGTTCTTAGATAGATGCAGCAACCAAATGCCTTTATGGAGGCGTCTGCAAATCCATGTATTTGGTAGCTTTTTATTCCTTCAATTAAGACATAACGAGGAACAGAAATATTTTGGATTGACAAGAGGTCTGTCATAAACTGACGCCACTCGGTGTCGATGGTTTGTGGGATTGACGCATCCCAATCCAGTTTCTCTATCCATAATTTCTGCAGTATGATTTTTGCTTGTATTATAATGGGGCTTAGCAACCCCATTGGATCAAAAAGTGACGACGACAAGGAGAGAATGGATCTCTTTGTATATTTGTTGTAGGTCCGATTGGGCTTGTACGTGAAACTAAATTCATCGGACGTGGGATTCCAAGCGATCCCTAGCGTGCTTGTTAGACTAGATTCAGACAGTTGGATCTCTTTCTTCCCAGCTGCCTCGGCGAAAGAAGGATGGTTACTGTTCCACTTGGCCAGTTCACATCCAGCTGAATTCAAAATTTCTAAGACTTCTTTTCGTTTTTGTGCTAGAGTTTCTAAATCATCTGCTCCAGTCAGCATGTCATCGACATAAAAATCAGACATAAGAACTGAAGCACCTAGTTTTGAGTGTTCTTTATGTTTTTCAGCCAAGTAATGTAGGCAACGGATTGCCAAAAATGGCGCAGACGATGTACCATATGTTATGGTATTCAATTGGTACGTTTGTACTGGAGTTTTTTCGCTTTCTCTCCATAAGATAAACTGTAGTCTTCTGTGCGATGGATGTACTAATATCTGTCGATACATCTTGACGATGTCTGCGGTAAGAGCGAATCGATGGAATCGAAAACGCAGCAAGATAATTAAGAGTTCGTCCTGTATTGTAGGACCGACCATGAGGATTCCGTTTAAGGATATTTGCGATGAAGTGCAACAAGATGCATCGAAAACGACACGCAGTTTCGTTGATACGCTATCGGGCTTAATCACGCACTGATGCGGTAAATAGTAATGCGGCATTTCAAGATGTGGTTCTGTTACGAGTGACATATGGCCTAACAATTCGTATTCTTTCGTGAAGTCGCTGTACTGTTTTTTCAAAGAAATGTTTTTAGACAATCTACGCTCGAGCGATAAGAATCTTCTGAATGCGATATCGTATGAAGGTCCAAGACAATTAGGATCTTTTTTAAGAGGGAGTTGAACCATTAGCCGACCGCTAGGTAGAACATCGATTGTGTCCTTGAAATGAGTTTCACATTCCTTTTGCTCTTCTGACCACTTTGACCTATGCTCCTGAATTTCTTCCAGTTCCCAGAACCTCTCGACATACCGATCGAGCAAATTCTCTTTTGCGTTGATGCAGCACAATTTTTTCTTATTTTGAAATTGGGTTTTGTATCTTCCTGACACAATCCAACCTAACCTTGTTCTTTGCAACGATGGCAATCCCTCGCCGAGTTTAATCTGGCCTTCTTGCAACAAATCGAAGAATGCTTCCGCCCCTAACAACAAATCAATTCGAGAAGGTTGATTGAAGGATTCATCTGCGAGTTCTAGATTCCCAGGAAGATTCCAACCAGCGATGCTAAGCGTTGCTTCCGGCTGATACCCAGTAATCGATGGCGCAACTAAAAATTCCAAAGAAATTTCAAAGTTGTTGTATCTGGAGCGAATGGTTGATTGAGTTTGATATTTTATTTTTGTTTCAGATACTCCTATTCCTACGATGTCGACGTTCTTCCTTTGTGTTTTTAGATAAAGTGACCGTGCGAATTTCTCATTTATGAAATTAACCTGTGAACCGGAATCAAGCAGAACCCTACCGAGTTGAAAACCTCCCGATGAGTCCTTGACGAGAACCAGAGCTGTTGCCAAAATAACTTGTTCTTTAGGAGCGCGATGCGTTCCAGATGCGGAATGCACTGCCGTCAGTGTGGATGGTTCAATACCAGTTCTAGATATATCTGTTGTTTGAGATCTATGCAAAAGACTATGATGCGATTGCCTGCAATTCTTACACCTATGCGACGAAGGACATTTGGAAACGCTATGCCCCTTTCCTAAACAATTTAAGCAAAGCCCTAATCTTTTTGCAGTCGAAAATCTGTCCATTACTGAAAGCTCAATGAAATTCGAACAACTTGTAATTGAATGATTGCTCCTTTGACAAAAGATACAACATCGTTGATTGACAGACAATGAAATCTGAGGCCGTTGGTTGAAAGAAGATAACTTCGGTTTGCTGGACGATTTCTGGTTACACTCTACTCGAAGCTGCTTGCTATCCCTGGCTTCCAGATATTGACACCGTTTATTGAGGACCTTTGAACACTCGTTCCATTCAGGCAACTTCTGGTAGTCCAGCTGTTCATCCCACCTTGACTGCGTTTCCGGATCAACCTTAGACATTGCAATATGTATCACTATTGCGTTACATATATTCTCGAACGATCCTATTGAAAGTAGTGAACTGAATAACGCAGAAATATTATCAACCAAGCTCCTTAATGAGGTAGAAGAACCCTTCTGAACCTTTGGTAATTCGATTAGCTCTGAGATATATTCTAAAAATATGAGGCAGTCATTGTCATAACGTTCCTTTAGCCTTAGGAGTGCCTTTGGGTAGTTTTCCTCTGTGACTTGAAAGGCCTTAACTGTTCCAAGAGCTTGATCACTCAGACATGCCAACAGATAATTAAATTTTTCTATTTTGGTGAGACTCGAATCATTGTTCACAAGATTATTGAACGAATTTATGAAATTCTTGTAGTCTGAGTACCTTCCACTAAACCTGGGAAAACGTTGTTTAGGAAGATGACTAATTGAATGCGGAATAGCTAATGTCATATCTGCAGCACTACTTCGCCTACCAGTTCCTAAAAGTGTGAGAATTTTTGTTTTTGCTGTGACGTACAACTCTTCTAATTCACCGCGACAGGTATCGGAGGGTAATAAACCTTCTATTTTAGTCTGGTATACTAAAATTTGTTTGAAGTAGGACTCCAAAATTCCTAGACGACACTCAAGTTCAGTTGATTTTAATGTATTTGCATTGGACTCCACTAAATTCTTTATCCGGGATATGCTTCCTTTAGTAGACGCCCGTTGCTGTTTCAATTCCTCAATGGTCTGTTCACTTGTCATCTTAACTAGCAAATGCGAAATATAAATAAGGAAAATATTCCCAGACTGTAGAAATAAATTGCAATAAACGACTTTATTTATTTAAATTGTCCTTTTAAAAACAGACGTGATAAGGCTGGCAACATCTATTCCAAAAATACTATTTTATTTTATTCGAAGCGAACAATAATTACTCCCACGGCGAAAACCAGGCGATATGCAATTACGATGGCCAAAATGTACAATTATTTTAACGAATTGTGGTTAGAACGAAGCGATAACATGCATACATTCCAATTTTGAAATAAAAATTAATCCAAAAGTGATGCTATAAATCTACGTGCAAGTTGATTATAATTTATCATGCAATGGCGAAAAACGGCATAAGAAATCTAATCCAAAAAAAAAAAACTTTCCTTCAGTGCAATGATCATGCAGCAATCTCTCCCGCGGCGACGACGAAAACAGCGAGAAGCGATGATATACGGGCGAAATGTAGATCGATGCACTGAAATGAAGCGTGTGATGGTGAGTTGTGGATTGTGGACCGTACAGCTTGCGAGCGTACGGGCGAACGAATGAGCGAAGGAGCGAATGAGGCGCAAAAGGAACTACCAAAAATGCAACAGTGTGGTGGGTGTAATCGAAATTTGGGCGAAAGCTTTACGAAATTATGTAGGTACGTTTAACAGCAAAATAGTGGATCTTAATTGCTCTCATTTGTGGATTATAGCGAATTGTTACCACTGATAGCATCAATTATGACTTCACAGAATGGCTATAACAGACTACAACTAAATTTTACATCCGTAGATCGGAGATTTAAATAAGTCTCTTGGATTTGCGGAAATCAAATATGTCGTCCAATGAAAATTTTGTATTTAAATTTCATGCAGCATGCATATCTAAGTTATTCGAATAATTAGACTCTTTTAATCGGACGTACCTGGGTGGGTGATGTTATACTTATCTCCCACGTTATTTCCTTGTTGATCAGCAGCGTTGTCTTCCTCTTTGATCTGCTCTTGCGAATTTTTCCAGGTCTCCAGGGATTATAATTCTCGGATTTTCTTGAGGTTGGTTTTTCTTCACCTACACTTTGCACTTGCCTACACGAAACCGAAAGCACGACACGATATACGAGTATTGATAAGTGAGACTGTTCTGCCCTGTATAATTTTATTAGTTTCAGTCTATAAAGTCACTATAGTGCACTGGGTCTTTTACACTGATATTGCATGGGAAAGGTATTTATTTAACACAGTTGATGGGACATGGATTGTCACTTAAATCACGTTGGGCGCCAAAAATGAACGATCAGGGAATTAGACCGTCAACCGGAGGATCTCTATTAACTCCTGTTTATCAGGATAGGAAGGTCCTGGTTGATGCGTTGACCGATTATCAACGGTTGCGAAAAAATGCAAAATTCTAAATTACGAGTATGTCCAATACATACGAGTATGTTGCACGACGAAATATTTTTTACGCTTTGGAACCAACACCGAAGATTAGTAGCGAACTTTTGCGAACGACAAATTAAAAACGAGCAAGGTTTCCCCTAAGGGTTATGAATACAAAAGAGCTTTTCAATTTATTGTTGCGATGGTATTTATACAAATTTTGATAACAGTTTTTCCACATAGTATGTTATTTGTTCACGTTTGAAATTTACAGCGAATTCAACAATTATAAAAATATGGCGACTGGTATACAAAGAGCGCCAAATTTGAATCTGACCAGCATATTAGTTGATACATTTTTAGGAATAATTCATTTATGTATAATGTTTTTGTATGTACATATATGTGTTAACTGATGATGATGATGATGATGATGATGATGATGATGATGATGATGATGATGATGATGATGATCATGATGATGATGATGATGATGATGATGATGATGGGTAACTTCTCAGCCCCAACACTATTAATATCGGAATTCAATGAGCTTATCATGCGATGTCATTCTCAGTCTACAGCCAAATGTGAGAAGCAGAGAGTACTGTCGTCAGCAAAGGAATTAGAAGTAGCAGACAAGAGCTCACTGATGAAAACCAAAATAAGTGTCGGAGACAGAACTGAGCCCTGTGGCACAAAAGAATTTACTTTACTTTACTTGTGTATATCAGGCTTGAAATCGTACAGAACAAAATGAGTTGAACGTTCCGAAGGATTCTTTCTAATCCATTGCAGAGAGATTCAACGATCCCAAATGCACGCATTTTCGACAAAAGAGCTTGGTGCTAAACTCTGTCAAATGCCTTAGAAATATCAAGTGCAATTATGTTGCTTTCGCGAGATTGGTGTACGCTTTGGTAAAACTTTTCGGTGAGAGATGCCACCAAATTACCAGCGGACCTGCTGCTACCAAAACCGAACTGCCGGTCATTGAAAAGTTTTCGTGTTTCGAAATATTTCATGAGCTGACGGTTTATCAACGTTTCTATAAACCTGGAAAGAAGGAACGTAAGTGGAATGGGTCTATAGGGGGAGAGAGAAGAAGATTCGCCTTTTTAGGCAATGTTGTTTTCCATCCTTTCGCAAAGAGTCCTAAAGAGTTGGATCGATGGAAGAACTTACGCAGTGGTTTTGGCAGAGTGGAACAACACCTCTTCAGAAGAAGGGGAGATATATCATCTGGACCAGCGGATTTATGTATGTTGAGATCTTTAAGTACTCTTGCTACTACACGAGTGCGAAAGTAGATTCGTCCCATTGAAGATTCGACGCACTCAACTGTAGGCGGAGACAAAGCACAATCTGGGAGTGTTGCGCTGGCAGCAAAGTGTGCAGCAAGCAATTTGGCCTTATCTATGGAGCTGACAGCTGGAATGTCATTGCAAATGAGCGTTGGGATGGGTGTGATATATCGCCTCGGGCTTAAGTCGACAGATAGTCCGTCGTTTCCCAGACACGGGTCTTATCTCGATCTTCTGCTGTTCGACTCACGAATACAACTGACATGCACTAACCAACACACTACAAACTGTCTACGCACTTTCGTGTATGACAGTGACCATTGCGGTTTCAGCACCGAAATAACTGTTCCCAACGAATTTGCGGAATTCGATGAGTTTGCTCAAAGGCATTCCTACAATTATAGTAGGGTGCGTTGGACACACTTCACCAGAACACTGACTAGATCACTCTCCTCGAATTCGCTCTACCCACCGTCCAACAAAAATTTGTAAAACGAGGAGATTGACAGGTATCTAAGACTAATGGACAAGACAGTCAAACGAACAATGGACAAGACGATACCGCGGTACCAACGCACTGACGAAGAAGACTTACTCGTATTTCGCAACGCAACTATTGACGCACTGCACCGACATAAAAGTAGACTGCTGTCAAGACTAAAAACCTTGTACTGACAGTTTACTGACAGAGATCATGACACTGAAGTCGTCGATTAAAAACCTCCAAACATTAATAAAGGAAAATTACAGAGCATCTGTGAGCTTGTAGTGGAACAATAAAATTCGGGCTGTAAGCACCAGCAGCCCGAATATGTTCCCGCAAATAAATAAAATATTTCGGAGAAATAATCAGAACGACCTCCCATGTCTTAAAATCGCCCGAACGACGAACAACGAACAAATACTGGTAACAGCGGGCATAGATCCAAATGAGGCTGTTGATGATGATAACTTCTTTGTGATCGAGGATCCGCAGGAGCAGGTAGAGGCTATAGGAGCGACTTTCCAGGAAGTGTACAAGGCGAATGTTATCATTGGCCCGAACCACGATCTGGAAAATCGAATCCTTGTGCACAATTTCTACCTTCGAAATGAAATTGTGAATTGGCGATTTGAGAGCTCGGGTTTCACCCAGTTCAGTGACGAAAATATGGCAAATAATGCCATCACCAACGATAGGGTACTACCCCCGTTTATTTCGAAGGAGGAGCTCCAAATGATCTTCGATTCACTTAGAAGTGAGGAATCAGCGGGAACCGATGAAATACCGAACATTGTGTTTCGACATCTCCCTCTAGAAGCGGTGAACATTTATACCATCCTGTTTAATAATGCAATGAATAATGCACATTATCCAGCGCATTGGAAAACTGCGGTGGTACATCCGATCCCCAAAAGGGAAGACCAATCCGGCGAATCTCCGCTCGATTAGTCTTGTTCCAAACATCAGTAAGGTTTTCGAGAAGGTGATCAATAGAGTCCTGACTAAGTGGGTTGAGGACAAACATATAGTTCCGGATAATCAATTCGGTTTCAAGGCGGGGCATGATATCATTCATGCTGCGTCTAAACTGGTTTCTGATATCCAATGGAACAAAGACAAGAAACAGTGCTCTGGTACCTGCCTGATTGACTTGGAGAAAGCCTTCGATACCGTATGGTTAGAGGGACTCTTTTTCAAGCTGGACAGGTTGGGCATTGTAAACTACTGCTGTATATTCTTTTTGATATGCTCTCCAGTAAACAGTTCATCGTGAATAATGGCGATGTGACTTCTGCTGGAACATTTAACATTAAAAACGGTCTGCAACAAGGTGCGGCAAATTCGCCGATCCTGTTCAACATTTACACAAGTGATCTGATAGGTTAACTTCACCATGCCATAGCGTACGCAGACGACTAAATCGCGTACAGATCAGGTCCAACGATTGAGGTCATTAATATGCTTTTGCAGCGTGACTTCGACAAAATTAAACGATATTGCGATGACTGGAAGTTGAAAATCAATTTTCAGAAGTCGGAAACTATTCTGTTTAGGACACCTTTGTCTGGGGCCCCTAGGGATAGCAGAAAGATCTTGGGATCTGGCTAGATCAATATCTGTATTTCAACAAACATATAAAAAAACAGTTTTATAACAGCCAACTCGATGCGAAGGTGAAGATGATCTGCTACATGGCCCTTATCAGGCCTAAGCTTGTATTTGGATGTCCCGTGTGGTTCAACGTGAGAAGAAGTTTATTGGATAAGATTCGGGTGTTTGAGAGGGCTTGCTCAGCAACACCAGCAATTTTGATGGCTTGATGAAGGGCAGGATGCTTCGTCGTCGAACTCCTCCAGTGGTGGCTTCATGTGAAGCAAAGTGGGCCAGCCTAATTTTTTTCTAGCCATGGCCGGCTTACATAGTCTTAGATAGAATTAAGTTAGTTTTAAGAAAAAAAATATATAAAAACAAAAAAAAAACTAAATAAAAATAAAAAAGTATATATATAAAGGGTTTTCCAATAGGGACTTGACAAATTTGAATTTAATTTGTGAACGCACTCTTACACTAATCATCAAAATGTCACTGTCTATTTATTCAGTAAACTCAACATTTTCATCATGGTAAAGTACACGAATGAGCAACGTCTTCAAATTATAAAAAATTTCTACCGAAATTCGGAGTCGGTAACTGCAACTGTGAGAGTCGACCACCGTCGAGTGCACTACTCAACCAGTGCACGCGCAAATTATTGTGTGCTGTGCAAAAAAAAAGAAACAAAAAAAACAACCGCGCGCGTGTGCAAAAAAAAATACAAAAAAAAAGTGCAGTGCAGTGACAAAAAAAAAAAATTCTGATCTGAAGCTACCTGGCTACGAACTAGTGCCATTATTCTTCTCTCACCGCGGTCTCGCCATTTATGTGCCTAGTGATGTAGCTTACCAAACTAT